>CM055116.1:143230171-143546789 GCA_029206835.1 Rana muscosa
TTAAAATAACGACAGACAGATGGGGGATGCACCACGATGCTTCTGTAACTTCCACCATCAAATGAGATTGCATTCTCACATATATAGCAGTCATATCACACAATCATATCCTGTTATGTTTGAAATGTATACTGTTCTCCCAGCAGTACAGCTGGAGAGAATAGGATCCTCTGTAAACTGCAATAATTGTATTTAAAAATAGTGAATGGAAATCTTGGCAATATACACGGCACATGGATGTGTCAGAGACGAAGTGACCTCCCCGGGGAGGGAGGGATTTATCTCCACACCCACTTCCAGTGATGGGAGGGGTTGATCACCATGTGGCTGTTTGTTTACATGAAATTGTCTAACCAGCAGGGGGAAGGGATGAGTAATCACTAGAAAAAGGGTTTATTTTTCTAAGATTACCCAGCAAAAACATTACTGGTGGCATTACTTCTATTTTATTGGGATAAGATCTAACCACAAAATCAAAGTCTACAGGGACACAAGTGTTAAAGCTGAAAAGCCTCCTGCAATGTCATCAAACTGAACGTTTCTCAGTGTTCAAATCCTTCCCTAGGTCATCTGAATCCGGGACAAGCAGAACCCTACAAATGCACATTAAACACGGACATAAACCAGTGGAATCAGAATGGTTACTGGGGCAGGGTGACCTTAAAGGATTAACAGCTTATAAAATGCTAAAACAGGTTGAAAGACGCATGAAAATGGGAACTTGGTGTCCCAAAACTAGGAGAGAAGAACTCAGTTTTCTCCCACCTGAGAGCATCACACAACCAAATTTTGCAATTCCAGTTTTCAAAGATTAGCAGAAAAACAACTTTCTCATGTAAGAAATGTCAAAATTCTACTAGTGTACACCCAGCTTAACACAATGAATCAATGCACATGCATTAACCATTCAACTGCAAAAGCGATTAAGTTACATAAAAAAGGAAAAAAAAAAAAAAAAAAAAAAAAAAGTAACCATTTCCTACATCATGATTTGTAACACCCAAGACAGGACACAGTTATAACCCACTCAACCCATGTAATGAGTATTACCAGACTATTCTGGGAGTCAAACATTTTAGGAAAATGCCATTGGGTTTTCCTTTAAGCATCTCCAAGCAAATAGTCTTCACCTGCCATTCCCTAGGAAGACAAGTGCAATGGAGACAACGGCTCCCTGGAAAGTGGCTCTTTCTTCTGCAGGTCTCTGCCCAGCCGTCCTCTTCAGTTCATACATTCAGCTTAGCATCAGTTAAATGGAGAGGTGGGAAGCCTTTTCAACACAGAGGAACCCTTCAAAAAAAAAAAAAAAAAAACTTTCCGGTCTCAGGGAGCCCCTGCTAAAAAGAACTAGAGCTAGAACTCATAAGTTAGTGTAATGGTCAGTGGGAAGTATGCTCCTTACAATTGCGGTCGCTGAATTACCCCCCAAATAGATAAAAAAAAAAAAAAAGAAGATCAATGGTGTCACTGGGAACCTACGACAAGCAGAAGTTGCCCAAGGAACCCTAAAGTTTTATGGAAACCTGGTTGGCAATTTGGAATCACCGTAATGCTGTCCAAATTGTGATTAAACATGCACTTGGGTACCAAAATTCTTAATGGCACCCCAAACATGGGGCGATTTTGCAGCAATTGTCACGCAACACAACAGGAAAACACGCCTTTAAATAAATTGCACAAAGCTCATCGCCCAAAGGAGCAAGAGCTTCTTTTGGGTGACAAACATAGGTCAGCCCACTGAAATGAATAGGCTTCCCTACGGCACGCCACACAAACATGTAAAAATAAATAAAAAAAAAAAAAAAAAAAAGGAATGCTTGTTCTTGCTACACGAAATGTGAACGGAGCCAAGGTAGATTTGTGTCCATAGTATGATTTCCACTGATAAATGCTACACATTTCACATAAAAAAATCTAAGACGTGTCCCATGCTCATATCCAGTTCTATTCCAAGCTATATCTAACCCAGTATGTGAAAACTACTGGAACCAAATTCCTTCCCCAAAGATTGTTTGTTCACCAAACCACTGACTAATGAATACATATTCACTTCCACAGTCAATTCTCTAATCACACTTCCTGCTCTCAAACCGCTTGAACTGGTTTGTTTTGAAACGTTAAGTGATGAAGACAATAAAATTGACAATGCCAGATGGGCTACAGCTAGGGTTGCCACCTCATCCCTTTAAACCCAAACACATAAAATTACACACAGGCTCTGAAGCTAATTTAATGCAGAAAAGGCACAGAGCTCAATTACCACCTTAATCAGGCACAGAACCTGTGTAATTCATATGTGTTTGGGTTTAAAGGAATGAGGTAGCTAGCTAGGGTTGCCACAACAGTCCTGCACAACCAGGGAGCTGTGAAACCCCAGGATTCCTCCAGAGATGGCTGGGGGGATCCTTCGGCTACAAGCAATTTTGTGCTCTTCGATAAGTAACTACTGATATTTTTAGCCATCTTTAAAGGATGGACTTTTTCTACTGACACAGAATGTAAGTCTTCCCACAGACCATCAAACGCCCAGTTAGCTCTATATACTGTAATTATTAGTAGAGGTTCCCTACGACATGAAGTTTTGTTTAAAAGGTTGAGAAAGGCTGGGCTATAGCTTTGACCACCATCCAGCAAAAAGGCAATATATAGCAAGTAATTTCTCAGAATTTTGTCATCTGTAATGACACGCAGAGATTATGCAAAATACACACCTAAACTCACAACCCAAATGTATATTTTATCATTTTAAGTGCAACTGTGCAATATTTAAATCTATTCAAGTGCACAGCTGCCAGACTAATCCGCTCTCACACATCCCTCTACTCCAACAGCATGCACAAAACCCCAGCAAATTCCTTTTATAGTATGCAATTTGCAATGCAAGCACCCTCCCGTCTCCTCTCCTCATTCCTGCAAGAGGGAAAGGGGGGCAGGCAAGTAACAAAAAAAAAAAAAAAAAAAAAAAAAGGCAAAATTTGGAGATGGTTGACCCAAAAACAGGAGCTTGCCCTTCCACTGATAAGTTAATCTATGTTGCTCCATTGCTGCCTTATTAAATTGCAAAACTGCAGGAGCAAATTGACTGCAAGCATGCATGGCCCAATATGCATGAGGTCTAATTCTACAGTTAGTCATTCATTCAGACTCTTATGAAAGAGCTTGCATCATTTCCTGATTTGCCCGTCAACCTATAAGAGCAGACCTGAAACTGAAAGGCTGGCATTTACTGGCTGGTGGGAGGAGTCAGCAAGAGTAAACAGCTGACAGATGTCAGGGAAATAAATGCTTGCTGTTCTGCTATTCCAACCAAGACATTGCAAGTATCTTAAATCCGATAGAAAGCAACGCATGATTTAATTTCATGACAGCTGAGACTGATTGTGCATCCAGCAAGCCATTTGTTTGCATTGCAAATGAAACCTTTTTACCGGTGGTGGTCAAATTATTATGGAATTCAAGAGCAGCCCTGTCCATTCCAGGAACCAGATCATGTTAAAAAGGAGGAGGTCTTCTTGTGGTGCTTTGGTTTTCTCCCAGAGTAAAACACTGGTTAAAATCAATGGCCCCAACTGATTTCATGGCCAACATTAGGGACCCCAAACTGGATGTTGTGAATGGTTGGGACTGATACAAATGGCCAACGCCATATACAGAGAATAAAAAATGAGCAGGTAAAAGGCACTCTCCTGGCTAACATGCTTAACGTGTCACTAAACCCAGGACCCTGCATTCACTATATCTGGTCTTACACAACTCTATCAATACACACCATACTGAACATGTGCACAGTGACTTCAAAGCCTTTGTCTTACAAGGAGATGATTTGGGACAATAGAAAGAGAAGATGTGTAAACGCTGTTTGATCCCAATTTGAAAAATTTAACCCCTTAGGTTTCACAGTGAGTAAAAGGAGCATGTTTTAATTGCATATACAGACTGATATTACAGTTGTGGGTTTGGGAACACTTTAAAAGAGTTACCGTAAGCTAACGGAAACCAATATCACCTAGAGTAAATCATTGAGGCCGCCATTGCCGATCTTCTTGCTTTCAATCCAATATCAAAATTAAATGGCCACGTGCTGAAGCCGGCAAACCCAATCAATGCAAGGTATACTTTACATCCCAACTATTATTTTGCCTTTCAGTGTTTTTTTTTTTTTTAAATACCCCAGAGGCAAACCTTCAGATGAACAAAATAAAACCTAAACGTTTCTAGCACTGTTCAAGTTTTCTTCTTCATTGCCTGCTCAATCCATAATACAATTCATATAGCTGCATATTACAATGTAATAAAAAATAAATGCTTGCTCGTCGACTTTCACAGGAGCATGAAAATGTCATGTTTGGCAGGGCTACACCCCTCACATAACACCATGACTCACAAGAGCAACAAGCTAGCCTGGCGCTCCCCTCCCCAACTGTATGCTGAAGAATCCGCTCGTCCCAAGTTTACACACGATAACAACCCCCTCCTCTGTAAGGCAGACAGCACGTACACACAGAGGAACTTGCAAACCCACAGCAGCTGGGGGGTGGGGGAAGAGAAGCAAAGCAGCAGCAGCAGCAGCACACCATTGCAAAGGACATTCACTAGAAAACAATGGCTATCTCACCACTTGGGCTGGGTCACATGGCTTCTTACACACAAAAAATAAAAAATTAGCCAAGCAGGCATGCAACAAAGGACGTGCCGTTAATCACTAAACTGTAGACAAACCACATAGTTAACTTTACAATGTGAAGAACGTTTTATAGCATAATGTACTGTTCTAATTCTCCATATTCTGCTTACTATACCGATCACACTAGCTCCCAAAGAGCTCAGCGCTATTTTGCTCAACTCTGCCTGGTAACAGATCGAGAACGTACTACGTGGAAAAACAAGTTCAACACTGCTGCTGCAGACACACACACACAGATGGTAAAACATAACAAGTTCACCATCAGGCAGTCACAATGTCCAAAACAATAAAAAATAAATAAAGTATTGAAGACTTTCATACTGCACTTAGTCTATAAATACCAATATTCTTTTTAAGCAAGTCACACATTTACAATCCAGCACAAATAATGTATCCATGTCTTCTAAACAGTCCTACAAAACCAATAACCAACGCATTTGGACTCCACATTACGCAAAGTCAAAGACCAATAGCCGGTAATATTTTTTGGATCCCTTTACAAAATACTGGTGAAGTAGCCCATTTATGCTTGGACCTGTCCTAATGCAGGGATAACATGACCCACATTCTTTGAGGGCTCCAAACATTCGTGTTCACCATACCAAATAGACAACTCCCCCCCCCCCCCCCCGTTAAAAAAGTGGTCTCCAAGCCCAAAACCACCCATGATCATAACATTAAAGCATGATTATTTGCTTTTAGAACCATACTTAATAAAAAAGGTTTGACAAAAATAAAAATGGAGAACTAATGGTATTCTACTACCCTCATCTACTCTCTTCCAGACATTTCTATATGCTACAATGTTGTATATTCTCTCAATGTCCTCATTGTACACAGCATGACATAACCAAAACACACAGTATACGGACAGTTTTTGATGCCAGCTTCTGAAACTAATCAGATTGTAGAGGCAGCCATATTGTGGGCAGAACCAAGCTTCCAGTGTAGCCTATCAGGTTCATACTGTCAGTGGTGTCCCAGCCCACAGGATGGCTGCCTCCAGTTGTCAGCTGCAGGTTTGTAGAATGATCTGCAAGAAATAGCCCATCTGGCTAGCTTACAAAAACTCTTAATGCCTCCTTTACTCAGTGGCAAGCTGCTTGTCTCAATCTAGTTCAACTTGCAGCTTTAGCACACAGTGTACAGCACCAAGCATTCACTTCTGGCCAATTCATTAACCCATCAGTGTGAGCGGGAATTATTATGGAAACTATAAGAGACAACTGTGTCAGCAATTTTCTAAACAAAAATCTGCAAGAATATCAAGCACTTGTACATGTCCTGTCTGAAAATTTGAGAATTCTTCCTCTACGGGACACAACGGACACGTTTCTTTGTGCTCCAATTAACCATGTAACTACTTGGCTCATGGAAGCAAAGAGATGGCTCTAAGTGGCATATCCAAACAATGCCAATGGCAGCTGGCATATGCAGAAGCATTCATACAGGGATGGGCACAGACAGAACGGCTCATTAGGATCAGCACAACATACACTGGATTACTTATACAATGAAAAAAAGCTTTTAACCCAATACTGTTTTTTAAGGGTCCAGAATGGACCTACGAGAACATCTCTTCAACATTCTTCCAGTTCAGGTTTGGAAATGAAAGCAAGAATTTGAATGGTTGTCAAGGGCAATTCTAAACATGTTTGCTTTATTTTTATCTTTTACTGCTTAAGTATGGAAGGCAACAGAGAAAAAAAAATAAAAAATAAAAATAAATAAATAACAACAGGACCTCTGAATGTTAAACGTGGGCAACTAGATCAAACTAGCCGTCTCATAATCAAGCACTCAATCATTGGAGGTATCCAGAAATGTAAGGTTGCCATAAAGATTTGTGATATCAATGGGTTAAAATACAGTGCATTCGAGATTAGCACGGTGACCTCGACGTTCTGTTCCTGGCTAATATTCACAACAGCACCCCACCTGCCCGGAGGTTATATGCTCCTCCGCACGAGAGATTACTTTTCAGCTGCTCTGGTTTCCGTCAAAATTCCAAAAACCTACTAGAAGTTTGATTGGCTTCCATACAAACTCATGCTTCTAAATGGTAGGCTCCAAAGTTTTAAAAAAGTGGTCATGAATGACAATCTCATGGTCATATTTTAAAGAATAAAAAGAGGCATTCTTATATCTTTTGCACAAAGAACCAGCACGCTCAGAGGTTCGACAAGGAGGACATCTACACACTTGTTGACAATACTTCCTGGCAAACAGACTAGTTTACACTTTACCAGATAAACAATGCAACATACACAAGAGTTTCATCACATGGCTAAGCCATTTAAATGAAGTCATTCAGATTTACAACAGTCTTGCATATCAAAACATGGAATGAAAAAGGACCTACGACAATGCCTACATAAATAACGACTCTCAAAAGAGAATGCTTATCAACAGATTTGCCCCAAAATATGAACGCCCATGCTTGTTGATCAGTGTAGCAGGCTCCATAATTTACTTACTTATGGGATGGGCGCAGTGGATACCACCCAACCGAGTGCAAGGGGACAGCTTTGGCTGGCAACTACAAAATGACACTATACTTACAAAGTCAAGTTTTTCTTCAAGTCTAAAAGTAAGTCAATCCAAGCTGAAAGTCAGCACACTCTAAAGCGGGGGTTAATCAACCTCAGCACTCCAGCTGTGGTAAAACTACAAATCCCCTCATGCCAGTCATAGTCCTACATTGTCTCATGGGACTTGTAGGTTCACCACAGCTGGAGCACAAAAGTTGCCTACCCCTTGCTCTAAAGCAACTCAAAGCCAGATTATTCCATGGACAATAACCCAAAAAAAAGTTATGACCCTGCTGTTTCTAACATTTGTTCACTCCCAGGATTTTCCCAGATAAATCCATAACAGATCAGAAACAAATCATCCTCCCATTACATCTCTAGATTTAAGAAAACCACAGAACAAATCCAACTATGCATACAAAATGCAGAGACATGCATCTCTTTTAGACAACAAGCTCAATAGCCAATTCAAAAGTACAGGCTACCAAAAAATGGACTCATGGGAATAAAGCTAAAGTCTAGCTAAGCTTTTGTTTTGGACAGTGTCAAAGTTTGATCATCTCCAGAACATGCTCAAAGAGGCGATGGGAACTTTTAGGCTTGCAAGTGTAGCCAGATAAAAGGAAACATTTAGGCTTGGTTCACACACTGCCACAACCTGAAAGTCGCGCGTCTTTGCCAAGAGATTTCCTGGCGATTTGAGCACTACTTTGAGGCACAAGTCAGATAGAAGTTGCCTTGAAGTAGTACATGAACCTTTTCTAAAATAAAAACGACTTCAGTAGTCCCAATTAGGACAGCTCTAATTGACCAACATGGGATTTCACATGCCACGCGGCTTGGGGGGTGTCACGTTGGATCGCAATCATGGCAATGTGAACTGAGCGTAAGTAAGGTTAACAGCTCTGGTAACATGGCTCCCACACAGCAAGTCTTCCCTCGATGGGCACCCAACAGTAGCTCAAACCAAAGATTGATCGATCATCTGTCCATTCCTACAGCTCTCTGTCCAGGTTCAGAAGATTATCCCCTCACTTTTTGTCTTGGTGGTGGATACCACCTGGGACCGGAAGCGATGAGAAACATTCCAAACAAAGACTGACCACAATAAAATTTTGTTCTTTAGCAAAGTCAGTAAAAGACTGTCATTTGTGTATCAATGGTGACATTTGGGATAATTAGTGAGCGGAAATCTCCCAAGCAGGGATGCAAGGAAAAATAAAAACCTGAAAAGGGGTTTACAATAATTTAGGGCAAGGTTTCTTAACTAGGGTTCCTCCAGAGGTTGCTAGGGGTTCCTTTCTATTCAATTTCTGCCTCTCAGATAGCCAAGAAGATCAAAGTTGTCAGTGGGAACCTATTTGTAAGGGGATAATTCTCCTCAAGTGTAAGCAACATTCTTCCCACTGACCACCACACTAATGTATCATGAGTTGTAGATTATAGTAAATATTTAGAAGGGGTTCCCCGAGACCAGAAAGTCATTTCAAGGGTTCCTCTGTGTTGAAAAGGTTGATTTAGGGAAATAACTTTTCATTCTCCCCATGTATCCCAACTATAACCAGAGAACACACGGGCTAAGCTGTCATTCCTGACACTAATAAAGTTCTAAAACTGAAACTGCCCCCCCCCCAAAAAAAAATTCTAGTTGTCTACATGTCTTGTCCAGCGTGGGTCAGCCAACAGTTGCTGGATGGGTTCACAAAATTTCTAGCAGAAACTGTCCATTTGCACAGATTTGAAATTCCTGCTCTGGGTTCACCATTGAGGGTAAACTCTGTCAATGTAAGCTTTGTGATTAAAGCGAACTGCCAATCAATACTCCCCACATTCACAGAAAAAGTCAACAGGGGCAGTGGCAGATCTTACACATGCAGAGACAGATCAGTCGTCATGTCTGTTTACATGGTCTATGAATGGATGAAATGAATGCTGCCCAAGATAGGTGAAGTTGATATCCCAGGAGGCATTACCAACCTCCAGTCACAGAACAATTTATAAACAAAAGACAACGGCATCCGTCTGCATAAAAACAAGATCTGGGCACCATGCCATGGGGGGGCCAACTGCAAGAACCGCAAGGAATCAGCTGGTTCCCTGTGATGTTAAAAGAGTGGTGCAGGACAAAATCTTGAGTAGGAGGGCATGCGGAGAAGGACACTGCTGGAGCCACACCGTTTGTAGGTATATTAATACAGCACCAAAAAGGTAAAGAGTAAGGGAAAAAATAAATAAAAAGATTCATGGGACCATCTCTGAGAATGCTGAATCTCACCATTCTTGAAGGCTGAAGCACAGAAAATGCCATAGCGGACACACTGGAAAGCCACAATTTCAAGCAAATATGATCATGCTTCAAATTCCCAATAGGTATACGCGGAACTGTCTTTGGAACTTGAAAAAGGTACACAATAGTTATCCATGCAAAAAAAGCACAAAGATAGACGACTACTGAATTAAAGCGAGTCTTTTCTACACTCAACGCCATCACACACTTCACCGTCTATGCCTTTTTCTGTCCAACATAAGTTTCAGTTCTTGACTAATAAGTAAACCCCCCCCCCCCCCACCACCACCTTCTTTAAATGTAAAAAGGTCTCTACAACCTACTGATCACACTAATGTACCATTTAGCAATAGATCTAATAATTTTAGCAGGAGGTCCCGGAGAAAAAAATATTTCAAGGTTTTCCCGGGTGTAAAAAACTTTTAAGAAAGGCTGCTCTAGGATCATGAATCCCTACAAAGCCTAGACCAGTGTGTTTCAAAAAAATTTCAGTCACGGCACCCGTTAAAACTCTGCAAATCTCAAGGCACCCCATTGCATAAATGAAAAAACTAAACTAGTGATTTTACATAACGGCAACATCTACAGGACACCCAAAGTTAGAGGTGATTTATTCTTCCAAAGCAAATATATATATATATATATATATATATATATAAAAAACAAAAAAACTTTGCACACTGTTACTGACTAATATTCCAAGGTTTCTCTTCTCCCTCACTCAGCTAATGTGACCCCCTGTGCTGATGGAGGGGGCCGGTGGAGGTCAAACAAGGGTGCCCAATGTCCCCTTATCAACCAATGACGTTAGGACCCTGGTGGCTAGAAGGTTGTAATGGTGCACAGGAAACACTGTTGACTATTTAAAAGTGGGGCTTCATCCACCCACTGGCTTGTATAGAATTTCTGTAAAAATTTTAAGCATTTTGCCAAGGCACCCTGGTTGAAAAAGGCTAGCCTAGAGGATGCTTTGACTATTAAGGAAGCATAGATTGGGCAACTGGAAATATAACACAATAACTTTGAACTTATGCATGTTGTACACCCAACACTCATTACTTCCAACTAGTCATGCTCTATAAAGCGTTACGCTAAAGCACCCACCACTAGAAAGATGTGACAATGAAAATCTGCTAAAAAAGATGAGGTCTACAATATTTCAACAAATACCAAAACATGACATGCAGTATTAAAAATATATGTCAAGGTAAAATGAGGGGGAAAAAAAAATATCACAACACACGCTGTACATCTCTGCATGGACGCTTCTCTGTGTTTTAACTCTTTAGTGACATGACATGTTCAGAAAAACCTATCTATTGATCTGACAGAAATGCACTATGCTCCCAACAATGTGGGCTGGCAACAAACCATTTTCATGGACTGAGTGGTGTCAGCCCTGCCCAATGTCCAATGATAAACTACTCTATTGCTACCACTCCAATCTCTAACATAAAAGGTTAAATCATTCTGTAGTCTATGATAAGAACTAGGACGGCTCTTTGAGACAACACAGGACAGCTTTGAACAGGTTTGTTTTGTTTTTTGCACTTATCAAACCGATATCACAAAATACTTTTCAATGGTAAGACCAAAAGGGAGCAAATAAAAATGCATTTATTGTTGAGATTTACATAAAACAAATGACTACACAGTCTATCAAGCAGCTCCCAAACATTTCCATATGATGAGAATTACGTAGACTTCACAAGCACCCAATTACCTTCAACTCCTCACAGTTCACTTCTTTATGGGAGGCAGCCCGAATGATGCCGCTCTTCCATGGCCAGTCTGCTATATCATCGACATCAAGTGTTAGATCGTTCCCCAACACACAGGCAAACTTCTGTCCCACCAGGACATTCATACTGTCTTGGTGAACGAGCACCATCATGGAGGTTTCTAAAGATCAAACAGAAAAAAACACATTAGAGGATGACCTTACCCAAACTCAGAACAATTACATAAAATGTACTTTCCTTATTAAAAACAAATGGGGTGTCTGTGTGGAGCCACTCTACCTTTAACACCAATGTCTAGTTTACGGCTAGGGTTACACTTGCAGCAGCAGCACAAGTCCCCGCCCCTCCACTGCATACCAATGAGAGCATGTGACCAGGGAGCATGTGGCTAAATATTTACATCCAGGAGGTGACACATGGCCAGGAAGATAAAGGGGTCGCCTAGAATTGTCACCCCAAAAATGTAACCCGTTTCTTTTAGATTCATAAAAAAGACAGGTGTGAGCTGACATATCCATCAAGTATGGGATCTAACATATCCTACCGAGACAGGGTTCAGCACGTGACTAGGGAGCAGATGGCAACACATGGCCAGGAAGAGGGGGGGCGTCTGGACTCGTCACCCCAAAAGCTCAAACCTAGTTCCTTACAGATTCATACCAGGGTGGGATCTTTTTTTTTTTTCTTTAGATACTTTTTTGATTGATCCAGTCTGATCTATTTTTTGTTGCCATAGGTAGTCCTTGTCCGGGTGCTCTATGCCCAGGTACTGTTTTTCCTATATGCTTCATGGTTACAGCAACAGCACCCTACAAAATGTGATCTACCGTTGGTCATTTTAATGTATTTGCCCAATAATTAGTGTTAGTGGTGGGATCTAACATATCCAATATGGACTGGGTCCTGCACATGACCAGGGAGAAGGTGGCTAAATATTTACATTTAGGACATGGCCAGGAAAATGGGGGTCACCTGGGCTCGTCGCCCAAAAACCACCACCAGTTCTTTGCAGATTGATAATAGACCGAATGTAATCAATATGACACATCCAAAGAGGGGGTCCTCCCTTAACAAAAGACATACTATGAAGGGTGTCTGCCACTCTACATTATTATACACGATTTACATAGCGCCAACAGTTTACGCAGCGCTTTCCAGTGTATAGGGGGGACAACACAATTACAGTTCAATACAAAAAAGGTAAAGGAGGGCCCCGCTTGTAGAGCTTACATTCTAAAGGGAGGGGTGGTGGTACAAAAGGTAATAGCTGCAGAGAATTTGATGGGGGTGGCATTAGACACCAATGTCAAGTCTATGACCAGGGACATGTCCCGCCCCTTCATTGCATACACATGACAGCACTTGAACAGGGAGCAGACAGCTAAATATTTACATCAGGTGGTGACACATGGGCCAGGAAGGTGTGTGGGTGAGGGAGACGACGTGACTTTGTTACCCCACAAACAACCCCAGTTCCTTCAATTCATAAACGGCAGATGTGATCGATTTGACACTTTGCACCAGGATGGGATCTAACATATCCTACCGAGACAGGGTTCAGCAGGTGACTAGGGAGCAGGTAGCAACACATGGCCAGGAAGATGGGGGGGGTCACCTGGACTTGTCACCCAAAAACAAACCCAGTTCCTTACAGATTCATAAAAGGCAGGATGTACTCAATGAGACATCCAACCAGGTCAGGGTCCTTCCTTAACAAAACCACACTATGTAGTGTGTCTGCCACTCTACATTAGGCACCAACGTCAAGTTCATGGCCAGAGTCATTCATGGAGCAGCACAAGTCCCCGCCCCTTCATTGCATATCAATGAGAGCACGTGAACAGGAAGCAGGTGGCTAAATATTTACATCCAGATGGGACATGTCCAGGAAGATGGGGGGGGGTCACCTGGACTTGTCACCTCAAACACAACCCCAGTTCCTTCCAGATTCATAAAAGGCAGACATGATCAATCTGACACATCCCAACCAAGATGGGATCTTACATATCCTACCGAGACAGGGGTCAGCAGGTGACTAGGAAGCAATGACTATTTACATTCAGGGTAACGAGGCCAGGAAAATGGGGGGGGGGGGGGGTGTCACCTGGACTTGTCACCCCAGAAACACCACCCATGTCACTTCCAGATTCATAAAAAGGCAGATATGATCAATCTGATATATCCAACCAGGATGGGGTCTCGGCAATCTGTCCAACCAGGATAAGATCCAACCAGGACACAAGTCCAATGAGGTCCACCAGCAGTGGGCTCCCAACCAGGATGAGACCCAACCGCAACGAGGTCCACCAACCAGGATGAGATCCAACCGCAATGAGGTCCTCCAACCGCAACGAGGTCCACCAACCAGGATGAGATCCAACCGCAATGAGGTCCTCCAACCAGGATGAGATCCAACCGCAATGAGGTCCTCCAACCGCAACGAGGTCCACCAACCAGGATGAGATCCTCCAACCGCAACGAGGTCCACCAACCAGGATGAGACCCAACGTATCTAACCAGGTCAGGGTCCAATCACAACAAGGTCCACCAACCAGGATGGGGTTCAACGTAACCAACTATGATGCGCTCCTAACCAGGATGAGAGCCAACACATCCAATCAGAAATAAGGTCCAACTTATCCAACCAGGACACCGATCTAACTCATCAATGGTAGTCAATGCCAAGGTGATGGCCAACATAGGGGGTCTACAAATCCATGTACATGACCACCCATGTTCTTTTCTGCTAGGTGACCCCCATATCTTTCCAGAACCCCCCCCCCCATACACTAAACTTTCATTCCTGGGGCAATATTTACATATTGATACATTGTTGCCAGGTGCCCCTCCGAGGCTTTGTATGATATAATGGAGTCTGGGAAGGTGACAAGCATTGCAGGGCACAGCCCGCAGTCCTCCAGTACATAAAGCAGATGATGGTGCAGACTGGTGACCACAGGAGAGTGCGCTCCTATGGCGGTACTCACCGTTTATAGCCACTTTCTCATCCAGCGGTTGTCACCTTCCCCAGGAATAGGCGCGCGCTCTCTCTCTCTCCCCCGTCACCGTCTATTGTACTCAGCCTGCCCGGGAGCCTTCCTCACCCAGCTCAGTACAGCAAGATACTACTATGCTAGGAGGAGGAGGCGGAACAATGCTGCACGCGTACCTTGCAAACCGCGCCTCCTAACTTGCCATTGGTCAATACGGGGTGTAAGGCGTGGCCGAGCTGACAGCTTCCGACTCCTATTGGGAAAACGGCAACGTCGATCAAGCTCAAGTTGCTAAGCTACCCAGGCGACGCTCCGCCTCCCTCCCAAGTTATAAAGCGATTCCCTACAGCGCTGGGGGAATCCAGTGACGGTTCCCACTGAAAAAAAAAAAAAAAAAAAAGCGTATCCCTCCGCCGCCTATAGAATAGACGTGGGCACGTCGCTCAGCGAAAATAGTCCGATTAGGAACGTGTTATTGCATCTCCATAAACCGAGTACGGCTACTAGCGGGTGGCCAATACTTAATTCAGAGACGCTTTGTGGCCGGCTTTACACGCTGTTACCAGCGAGGCAGAAAGGAAAATAGTCCCGGGCGGCGGAAGGAGCTCTCACAGTTCTAGGGCTATGGTCTACGTGCAGCTCCGTGCATCCGCAGCGGGGATAGCAGAGTCAGTTGGTGGGGGTGGGGTAGGAAGGCAGCTGTGGAGATAAGGGGAGGGGCTCCCCCCGCACGCGCCTATTAGTCACGTCAGACCCAGAACGAGGCTGCGCCCTCCGCCTTCCCTCACACGTCTGCCATCTTGTTTTTACACGACGGTCTTGGTGAAGTAGACCGAGATACGTCGTGTGAAGGTGACCGCCCGGGGTTAGTCCTTGGGCGGAGATACATGGGGGCGGCCAACAGCCCGGCGCTGGGCGCGGCTCCCGTCTTGGGGAAAAGTCATAAAGAGTCCCGGCGGCCATTTTGTGTCCGCGTGTTGTGTGGTGGACGTGAAATGGAGGATGGGCAGAGCCCCGAGATGGTGGGGGAGGAGAGTGTGACTGGAAACCGCCATGACACCTCTCCATGTCCAACATTACCCATCATTATCCAATGTACACACCCAATGGAAGGTCTACATAGTGTGATAGAACCAACCATGGAGGGACATTCCACTCACACGTTGTCACAATGGGAGAAACCATTACTACCCCACTCATGACAATGGGAGAAACCATTACTACACCCCTCATGACAATGGGAGGAACCATTACTACACCCCTCATGACAATGGGAGGAACCATTACCAACTATGATCACAATAGGAGGAACCATTACCAAACATGATCACAATGGAAGGAACCATTACCACACCAACACCTTCTACACAATGTCACAAGATAGGTTCAATTTAACAATATTTATAAGTCTTTTTTTTTTGTTATCCCCATAGAGTTGGTGGAATGGAGTTCATGTCCAATGATAATCTTTGGATTGAAATCCCATTCTATCTAATCTATATAGTGTAAGTATATATATATATATATATATAATGTTTATGTCTTATGCAATTAGTTTAATGGGGTTGCCATCAAATTAAGATTATATATATATATATATATATATATATATATATACTGTATACAAATAACCTAAAAAAAAGTTTTATAGGTTCTTAAAATGGAGCTCCACCCTAAATAGCAACTTTTGCTATTTGGAACCCTCCCCCCCTCCGGTGTCACAATTGACACCTTTCAGGGGGGAGGGGGGTGAAGATACCTGTCTAAGACAGGTATTTTCACCCACATCCGGGAGTCCTCTCTCCGGGAATCTGCGGGAGTTACGTCACTTCCCGCAGACTTCCCGTAGTGTTCTGGGAGACACTCGTCTCCCAGAACACAGGAGCACCAATCAGAACGGCGCAGCGCGACTCGCGCATGCGCCGTAAGGAACCGGGCAAGAAGCCGCAGGGCTTCACTTCCTGGTTCCCTCAGCGAGGATGGCGGAGGGAGCAGCAGAGCGACGAGCGGTCGCTCGTCCTCTGCTGCGGACGTCGCTGGACTCCAGGACAGGTAAGTGTCCAAATATTAAAAGCCAGCAGCTGCTGTAGCTGTAGCTGCTGGCTTTTAATATTTTTTTTTCCGGCGGAGCTCCGCTTTAACCACTTCAATACCATGCACTTATACAGCTTCCTGCCCAAGCCAATATTGAGCTTTCAGCGCTGTCGCAATTTGAATGACAATTGCGCGGTCATGCTACACTGTACCCAAACAATTTTTTTATTATTTTGTTCCCACAAATAGAGCTTTCTTTCGGTGGTATTTGATCGCCTCTGCGATTTTTATTTTTTGCACAACAAATAAAAAAAGAGCGAAAATTTTGAAAAAAACTATGTTTTTCTTTGTTTCTGTTAATTTTTTTTGTAAATAAGTATCTTTTCTACTATAATGACGGGCACTGATAAGGCGGCACTGACGGGCACTGATAAGGCGACACTGATGGGCACCAATGAGGTGGCACTGATGAGGTGGCACTGATGATGGGCACTGATAGGCGGCACTGATGGGCACTGATATGTGGCACTGGTATGCGGCACTGATTGGCACTCATAGGCGGCACTGATTGGCACTCATAGGCAGCACTGATTGGCACTCATAGGCGGCACTGATGGGCACTCATAGGCGGCACTGATTGGCACTCATAGGCGGCACTGATTGGCACTTATAGGCGGCACTGATGGGCACTTATAGGCGGCACTGATAGGTGGCACAGACGGGCACTGATAGGTGGGCACTTATGGGCATGGATGGGCACTGATAGGTGGCACTGATGGACACTAGTAGGTGGCACTGATGGACACTGATGCCCAGCAATGCCAGCCACCACACATTGAGGTGGTGCCATCATAGTGCCAGTCAGTGCCCATTTGTGGGCACTGATTGGCATTTTTGTTTTGATTTTACTACATGTGGATGGCCATGGGGGCCATCCACATGCTTGGGGCTTCCCTGTGGTCCTGGGGGGCTTCCCTGGTGGTCCAGTGTGGGTATCCGAGGGGGGGGCTGCGCTGATAAACAATCAGCGCGAACCCCCCCTTTTAGGAGAGCCGCCGATCGGCTCTCCTCTACTCGCGTCTGTCAGACGCGAGTGAGGAAGAGCCGATCAACGGCTCTTCCTGTTTACATTGTGATCAGCCGTGATTGGACACGGCTGATCACGTGGTAAAAAGCCTCCGCCGGAGGCTTTTTACCGAGATCAGTGTAGCGGTGGGTCAGACTGACCCACTGCTCCACCGATCGCCGCGATGCGCGCCCCCCGGGCGCACGGCGGCTGTTATCCCACAGGACGTCATATGACGTCCAGTGTGGATAACAGAACCACTTCCCGGACGTCAATCTGCTATTGACTGGGCGGGAAGTGGTTAAGGGTTGTTGGAATGAGTTTTCCATTCAATTATAAAAAAATATTCCATTAACTCTTTAGAATGTGTGTGTGTATATATATATATATTGTGACAGCAGGAAGGTAAAGTCACCTGGTTGCATCCAGGGGGGTAGATATATTTCGCCCAGATTCAGGCTTTACGCCGACTTATACAACTAGGTGGAGAGTTGTATAAGCCCAGCTGAGGCTAGTGGGCTCATGGATGACTCATACCTCTAAGGAGAGTGTGGGGCGTCGTGCAGACAGGGAGTTGATGAGACCAGCTGAAGCTTGTCAGCTCATTTAGGCCTCTATAAGAACTCCCAGATTCATTAGGTGTTTGCTCATGCCTGGACCCAGACCTGTGTGGACTGTCTAGGGAGAGTGAACCCCTGTGCGGTGAGACAAAGCCTGTGTGGCTATTTGCTTGGACATTTAAAACCAGGGACTTAGGGACTAGGACAGCACTAGGCTGATCCCAGTTGTTAGTTAGGAAACCTGTATGTTTAGTCAGAGGTCAAGTTGACCAGGATTTATTTTATTTATGTTTCTTTTGCTTTGCTGTGTTTTGTCACTGTAAATAGAAAATAAACCGCACCTTTTTGATTTTGAAAACCACAACCTCCGTTTGCTGGGCCTGTTTTTGTGTGGGGAGCCCATCCCGAGGGTCACACACACCCGCTGCCGAGCTAACCCCCTCACAGTTGGTGGAGAACCAGTGGCAGTTTTTTTTTAAGCCAGCATGGAGGAGATACTGAAGCAGCTGGCTCTAGCAAATGCCAATCAACAGCAGACAAATGCAGGTTTGCAAAAGAGCCTTGCAGCTCATCAACAGAGCCTTGCAGCTCAACAACAGAACTTCGCAGCCCAGCAGTAAGCTCATCAACAGAGCCTTGCAGCCCAGCAGCAGACAAACGCAACTTTGCAACAGAGTCTGGAGGCTCAGCAACAAGCCCAGCAGCAATCTGAGGCCCGCTTCATAGACCTGTTGCAGAAGCAAGAGCAGAGACTACAACAACAGATGGAAGCAGTAATGCAGCAACGTCCGCAGACCAGTGAGGAAAGCCGTCCCACTAATACCGCGTCCTTTGGGGTGAGTCGTTTATTGACAAAAATGACTGGAGAGGATGATCCAGAGGTATTTTTGACCACATTTGAAAGGACCGCTGAAAGAGAAAAGTGGCCTGAGGAGCAGTGGGCTGGACTGGTGGCTCCTCTGTTAACTGGTGAATCGCAGAAAGCTTACTATGACCTAGAGCCTAACCAAGCAAAAGACTATGTGATGCTAAAAGCTGAAATTTTGGCAAGGCTGGGTGTCACCCAGGCTGTCCGGGCTCAGCGTGTGCATAACTGGACTTTCCAGCTTGGAAAACCCCCCCAGGTCTCAAATGTATGATCTCATTCACCTGAGCAGAAAGTGGCTACAGCCAGAGACTTTGTCCGCACCAAAGATTGTGGAACGTGTTGTAATGGATCGGTTTTTGAGAGCTCTTCCTACTGCCATCCAAAAGTGGGTAAGCCATGGAGACCCAGAGACGGCCGATGGTCTTGTGGATCGTGTGGAGAAATACTTGGCTACAGAGAACCTGACGGCCTCTTCCAGAGACACTCGGACTTTCCACCCTAAGACCAGACCATCCCCAGGGGCGGATAAGAGGATTCCAAGGGGTGAGGGTGGAGAGAGTGAGAGGGTGGGAGCTCTACCCCAAGTTTGGCGAGAACAGCCTGGGAAATCAGCGGCTCAAGAGGCGGCAAGAAGGATCGTTTGCTACCGCTGCCGGCAAGCGGGACATATTGCAGCCAATTGCCCGGTTGTGGAGGAACCCATGCAATGTGACTTTCTGACGGGCAGACGTCAGTCGCTGTGTGCGACAGTCGCATGCACTGCCATTCGAGGAACTGAGAAACATTTATGCAAAATGTGTGTTAATGGTAGAAATGTTGTGGTATTGCTGGATTCAGGTAGCCTTGTGACCCTGATAAAGGCTGAGTTAGTTAAAACAGAGGTCTTTGGGAATAGCAAGGTAGCTGTTATTTGTGTGCATGGGGACACCCGAGAGTATCCAGTGACTACAGTGTGTTTCGAGACCCCCAAAGGTACCCTCTCTCATCCAGTGGGCTTAGTATCTCAGTTACCGCATGACGCCATTGTGGGAAGGGATTTTCCGAAGTTCTGGGAACTGTGGGATGATCCTGAGCCCCCCACTGGTGCCCCTATGTACCAGGAATGTGATAGCCAGAACTCCCCTGAGAGTGGTGAGGACTCTCCGGAATTTCCCTTATCAGTATTGGCAGGGGAGACTCAAGAAACTGGAGAGGAGCCCACCTCCTCAGACGAAAACCTACCGTCTGTGGAGTTTTCTGATCTTGAGGTTCACAGGGAAAACTTTGCCACAGAAC
Source organism: Rana muscosa (assembly GCA_029206835.1). NCBI lineage: Eukaryota > Metazoa > Chordata > Amphibia > Anura > Ranidae > Rana > Rana muscosa. The sequence continues at coordinate 143,250,212 of CM055116.1, forward strand.
AGTTGAAAGACCCCACCCTAATAAAGGCACGGGAAAACGTAGTGAAAATAGATGGCGAGTTAGTGAACCCAGATAATACCTGCACTTACCCATACTTCAGCGTAGAGAAGGACCTACTGTATCGGGTGGCAAAAAGGGCAAAAGAAACCGTTGAGCAGCTTGTGGTGCCCAAACCTTACAGGAAGTTGGTGTTGGAGTTGGCCCATGGGCACATTCTTGGAGGTCATCTGGGGACAGAGAAAACCCGAGAGAGGGTATTACAGAGATTCTATTGGCCGGGGGTGATGAAGGACATAGAAAATTATTGTTCCTCCTGCCCTGTGTGTCAGAGGTCGGCCCCGATGCCACATTTCCGTAGCCCGCTGGTCCCTCTACCCATCATTGAGGTCCCGTTTGAGAGGATCGCCATGGATTTGGTAGGGCCTATAATCAAGTCCGCTAGGGGGCACCAGTACATATTAGTTATAATGGACTATGCCACCCGTTATCCAGAAGCGATCCCTCTCCGAAATACCTCGGCCAAAACCATAGCCAAAGAGCTATCTCTTGTGTTTAGCCGGGTGGGTATTTGTAAAGAACTGCTTACGGACCAAGGTACACCCTTTATGTCCCGGGTTATGAAGGAGCTGTGTAAATTGTTCAAAGTGACGCAATTACGTACATCTGTGTATCACCCCCAAACTGATGGGCTGGTTGAAAGATTCAACAAAACCCTAAAACAAATGTTGAAGAAAGTGGTGGATAGAGATGGAAAGGATTGGGACTGTCTACTTCCTTATCTGATGTTTGCTATTAGGGAGGTGCCCCAATCCTCTACGGGATTCTCCCCCTTTGAGTTACTGTATGGGAGACACCCAAGAGGGCTGTTGGATATTGCCAAGGAAACTTGGGAAAGTGAGAGTTCTCCCCACAGGAGTGTGATTGAGCATGTCGCCCTGATGCAAGACCGAATTGCACAGGTAATGCCCATCGTGAAGGAACATTTGGCCCAAGCGCAGTTAGCACAGCAGAGAGTGTACAACCGTGGAGCCAAGACCCGTACCTTTTCCCCGGGGGATAGGATACTGGTACTTGTCCCTACGGTTGAAAGTAAATTCCTTGCCAAATGGCAAGGCCCCTATGAGATAATGGAAAAAGTGAGCGAAGTGAATTACAAGGTCAGACAACCAGGAAGGCGAAAGCCCGAACAGATCTATCACGTTAATCTGTTGAAAGCCTGGAGGGATAGAGAGTCCCTAGTCGCAGACACTTGGTCACCAGCTCAAACTGGTTGCGTGATTCCTGAGGTTGGAATAGCAGCCACCTTGTCACAACCCCAACAACAGGAGGTTAAGGAGTTTGTGCTTCGCAACAAGGAGGTATTCTCTGAGCTGCCGGGACAAACATCTGGGGTAGAGCATGACATCATTACCCCGCCCGGTGAAAGGGTGAAGTTAAAACCCTATCGGATCCCAGAGGCCCGACGGGAGGCAATACGGGAGGAAGTACAGAAAATGCTGAACTTAGGGGTGATAGAGGAGTCCCAAAGTGATTGGTCTAGTCCCATTGTGTTGGTGCCTAAACCGGATGGGAGCTGGCGATTTTGTAACGATTTTCGTCAGTTGAACAAAGTTACAAAATTTGACACCTACCCCATGCCACGTATAGATGAGTTGATCGACCGGCTGGGAACAGCCCGATACATGACGACTCTTGACCTCACAAAAGGGTATTGGCAAATCCCCCTGGCCAAGTCGGCCAAAGAGAAAACCGCATTTGTAACCCCAGACGGGGCGTTCCAATATAAAAGAATGCCGTTCGGGTTACAGAATGCGCCGGCCACATTCCAGCAGAAAATGGACCAGATGCTGAGGCCCCATCGGAAGTATGCTGCGGCTTACCTGGATGACGTAATTGTCCATAGCACAGATTGGGCCTCACATCTGCCAAAAGTGCAAGCAGTCCTGGACTCTGTTCGGGAAGCGGGGTTTACGGCTAACCCCAAGAAGTGTACCATTGGGCAGGAGGAGGCCAAATATCTTGGGTACACCATTGGGAGGGGAGTAATAAAACCCCAACTCAACAAAGTCGAGGCCATCCAGAGTTGGCCACGTCCCAACAGCAAGAAGCAGGTACGAGCCTTTCTGGGAATCGCTGGGTATTATCGGCGATTCATTCCCCACTTTGCTTCTAAGGCTGTGCCCCTAACCAACCTGACGAAGGGGAAAGGGTCGGTCATGATTAAATGGACCCCCGAGGCTGAGGCAGCATTCCAATTCTTGAAACAAGCCTTATGTAGCCAGCCAGTGTTGTACTCACCCGACTTCTCTAAAGACTTTGTCGTACAAAGTGATGCGTCAGATGTGGGGTTAGGAGCAGTATTGTCCCAGGTCTGGAACGGGGAAGAGCACCCAGTCATTTACCTCAGCAGGAAGTTGAAGTCCCATGAGGTAAATTACGCCACCGTTGAAAAGGAGTGTTTAGCGGTGAAGTGGGCTCTAGATTCCCTTCGGTACTACCTGCTAGGTAGGCACTTTGACATGGTTACGGATCACGCTCCGTTAAAGTGGATGGCTCAAAACAAGGAAACAAATAGAAGAGTGAATAGGTGGTTCCTGGCCCTCCAGGAATTCAACTTCACAGTAAAGCATCGCCCTGGCGTTCAAATGGGGAATGTGGATGCTTTGTCTCGAGTACATGAATGCCTGATTGCTGGTGTTCCAACCCCAAGGTTAAAACAAGAGGGGGGGTATGTGACAGCAGGAAGGTAAAGTCACCTGGTTGCATCCAGGGGGGTAGATATATTTCGCCCAGATTCAGGCTTTACGCCGACTTATACAACTAGGTGGAGAGTTGTATAAGCCCAGCTGAGGCTAGTGGGCTCATGGATGACTCATACCTCTAGGGAGAGTGTGGGGCGTCGTGCAGACAGGGAGTTGATGAGACCAGCTGAAGCTTGTCAGCTCATTTAGGCCTCTATAAGAACTCCCAGATTCATTAGGTGTTTGCTCATGCCTGGACCCAGACCTGTGTGGACTGTCTAGGGAGAGTGAACCCCTGTGCGGTGAGACAAAGCCTGTGTGGCTATTTGCTTGGACATTTAAAACCAGGGACTTAGGGACTAGGACAGCACTAGGCTGATCCCAGTTGTTAGTTAGGAAACCTGTATGTTTAGTCAGAGGTCAAGTTGACCAGGATTTATTTTATTTATGTTTCTTTTGCTTTGCTGTGTTTTGTCACTGTAAATAGAAAATAAACCGCACCTTTTTGATTTTGAAAACCACAACCTCCGTTTGCTGGGCCTGTTTTTGTGTGGGGAGCCCATCCCGGGGGTCACACACACCCGCTGCCGAGCTAACCCCCTCACAATATATATATATATATATTGTGATAGCAGGAAGGTAAAGTCACCTGGTTGCATCCAGGGGGGTAGATATATTTCGCCCAGATTCAGGCTTTACGTCGACTTATACAACTAGGTGGAGAGTTGTATAAGCCCAGCTGAGGCTAGTGGGCTCATGGATGACTCATACCTCTAGGGAGAGTGTGGGGCGTCGTGCAGACAGGGAGTTGATGAGACCAGCTGAAGCTTGTCAGCTCATTTAGGCCTCTATAAGAACTCCCAGATTCATTAGGTGTTTGCTCATGCCTGGAACCAGACCTGTGTGGACTGTCTAGGGAGAGTGAACCCCTGTGCGGTGAGACAAAGCCTGTGTGGCTATTTGCTTGGACATTTAAAACCAGGGACTTAGGGACTAGGACAGCACTAGGCTGATCCCAGTTGTTAGTTAGGAAACCTGTATGTTTACTCAGAGGTCAAGTTGACCAGGATTTATTTTATTTATGTTTCTTTTGCTTTGCTGTGTTTTGTCACTGTAAATAGAAAATAAACCGCACCTTTTTGATTTTGAAAACCACAACCTCCGTTTGCTGGGCCTGTTTTTGTGTGGGGAGCCCATCCCGGGGGTCACACACACCCGCTGCCGAGCTAACCCCCTCACAGTTGGTGGAGAACCAGTGGCAGTTTTTTTTAAGCCAGCATGGAGGAGATACTGAAACAGCTGGCTCTAGCAAATGACAATCAACAGCAGACAAATGCAGGTTTGCAAAGGAGCCTTGCAGCCCAGCAGCAAGCTCATCAACAGAGCCTTGCAGCCCAGCAGCAAGCTCACCAACAGAGTCTGGAAGCTCAGCAACAAGCCCAGCAGCAATCTGAGGCCCGCTTCATAGACCTGTTACAGAAGCAAGAGCAGAGACTACAACAAATGGAAGCAGTAATGCAGCAACGTCCGCAGACCAGTGAGGAAAGCCGTCCCACTAATACCGCGTCCTTTGGGGTGAGTCGTTTATTGACAAAAATGACTGGAGAGGATGATCCAGAGGTATTTTTGACCACATTTGAAAGGACCGCTTAAAGAGAAAAGTGGCCTGAGGAGCAGTGGGCTGGACTGGTGGCTCCTCTGTTAACTGGTGAATCGCAGAAAGCTTACTATGACCTAGAGCCTAACCAAGCAAAAGACTATGTGATGCTAAAAGCTGAAATTTTGGCAAGGCTGGGTGTCACCCAGGCTGTCCGGGCTCAGCGTGTGCATAACTGGACTTTCCAGCTTGGAAAACCCCCCAGGTCTCAAATGTATGATCTCATTTACCTGAGCAGAAAGTGGCTACAGCCAGAGACTTTGTCCGCACCAAAGATTGTGGAACGTGTTGTAATGGATCGGTTTTTGAGAGCTCTTCCTACTGCCATCCAAAAGTGGGTAAGCCATGGAGACCCAGAGACGGCCGATGGTCTTGTGGATCGTGTGGAGAAATACTTGGCTACAGAGAACCTGACGGCCTCTTCCAGAGACACTCGGACTTTCCACCCTAAGACCAGACCATCCCCAGGGGCGGATAAGAGGATTCCAAGGGGTGAGGGTGGAGAGAGTGAGAGGGTGGGAGCTCTACCCCAAGTTTGGCGAGAACAGCCTGGGAAATCAGCGGCTCAAGAGGCGGCAAGAAGGATCGTTTGCTACCGCTGCCGGCAAGCGGGACATATTGCAGCCAATTGCCCGGTTGTGGAGGAACCCATGCAGTGTGACTTTCTGACGGGCAGACGTCAGTCGCTGTGTGCGACAGTCGCATGCACTGCCATTCGAGGAACTGAGAAACATTTATGCAAAATGTGTGTTAATGGTAGAAATGTTGTGGTATTGCTGGATTCAGGTAGCCTTGTGACCCTGATAAAGGCTGAGTTAGTTAAAACAGAGGTCTTTGGGAATAGCAAGGTAGCTGTTATTTGTGTGCATGGGGACACCCGAGAGTATCCAGTGACTACAGTGTGTTTCGAGACCCCCAAAGGTACCCTCTCTCATCCAGTGGGCTTAGTATCTCAGTTACCGCATGACGCCATTGTGGGAAGGGATTTTCCGAAGTTCTGGGAACTGTGGGATGATCCTGAGCCCCCCACTGGTGCCCCTATGTACCAGGAATGTGATAGCCAGAACTCCCCTGAGAGTGGTGAGGACTCTCCGGAATTTCCCTTATCAGTATTGGCAGGGGAGACTCAAGAAACTGGAGAGGAGCCCACCTCCTCAGACGAAAACCTACCGTCTGTGGAGTTTTCTGATCTTGAGGTTCACAGGGAAAACTTTGCCACAGAACAGTTGAAAGACCCCGCCCTAATAAAGGCACGGGAAAACGTAGTGAAAATAGATGGCGAGTTAGTGAACCCAGATAATACCTGCACTTACCCATACTTCAGCGTAGAGAAGGACCTACTGTATCGGGTGGCAAAAAGGGCAGAAGAAACCGTTGAGCAGCTTGTGGTGCCCAAACCTTACAGGAAGTTGGTGTTGGAGTTGGCCCATGGGCACATTCTTGGAGGTCATCTGGGGACAGAGAAAACCCGAGAGAGGGTATTACAGAGATTCTATTGGCCGGGGGTGATGAAGGACATAGAAAATTATTGTTCCTCCTGCCCTGTGTGTCAGAGGTCGGCCCCGATGCCACATTTCCGTAGCCCGCTGGTCCCTCTACCCATCATTGAGGTCCCGTTTGAGAGGATCGCCATGGATTTGGTAGGGCCTATAATCAAGTCCGCTAGGGGGCACCAGTACATATTAGTTATAATGGACTATGCCACCCGTTATCCAGAAGCGATCCCTCTCCGAAATACCTCGGCCAAAACCATAGCCAAAGAGCTATCTCTTGTGTTTAGCCGGGTGGGTATTTGTAAAGAACTGCTTACGGACCAAGGTACACCCTTTATGTCCCGGGTTATGAAGGAGCTGTGTAAATTGTTCAAAGTGACGCAATTACGTACATCTGTGTATCACCCCCAAACCGATGGGCTGGTTGAAAGATTCAACAAAACCCTAAAACAAATGTTGAAGAAAGTGGTGGATAGAGATGGAAAGGATTGGGACTGTCTACTTCCTTATCTGATGTTTGCTATTAGGGAGGTGCCCCAATCCTCTACGGGATTCTCCCCCTTTGAGTTACTGTATGGGAGACACCCAAGAGGGCTGTTGGATATTGCCAAGGAAACTTGGGAAAGTGAGAGTTCTCCCCACAGGAGTGTGATTGAGCATGTCGCCCTGATGCAAGACCGAATTGCACAGGTAATGCCCATCGTGAAGGAACATTTGGCCCAAGCGCAGTTAGCACAGCAGAGAGTGTACAACCGTGGAGCCAAGACCCGTACCTTTTCCCCGGGGGATAGGATACTGGTACTTGTCCCTACGGTTGAAAGTAAATTCCTTGCCAAATGGCAAGGCCCCTATGAGATAATGGAAAAAGTGAGCGAAGTGAATTACAAGGTCAGACAACCAGGAAGGCGAAAGCCCGAACAGATCTATCACGTTAATCTGTTGAAAGCCTGGAGGGATAGAGAGTCCCTAGTCGCAGACACTTGGTCACCAGCTCAAACTGGTTGCGTGATTCCTGAGGTTGGAATAGCAGCCACCTTGTCACAACCCCAACAACAGGAGGTTAAGGAGTTTGTGCTTCGCAACAAGGAGGTATTCTCTGAGCTGCCGGGACAAACATCTGGGGTAGAGCATGACATCATTACCCCGCCCGGTGAAAGGGTGAAGTTAAAACCCTATCGGATCCCAGAGGCCCGACGGGAGGCAATACGGGAGGAAGTACAGAAAATGCTGAACTTAGGGGTGATAGAGGAGTCCCAAAGTGATTGGTCTAGTCCCATTGTGTTGGTGCCTAAACCGGATGGGAGCTGGCGATTTTGTAACGATTTTCGTCAGTTGAACAAAGTTACAAAATTTGACACCTACCCCATGCCACGTATAGATGAGTTGATCGACCGGCTGGGAACAGCCCGATACATGACGACTCTTGACCTCACAAAAGGGTATTGGCAAATCCCCCTGGCCAAGTCGGCCAAAGAGAAAACCGCATTTGTAACCCCAGACGGGGCGTTCCAATATAAAAGAATGCCGTTCGGGTTACAGAATGCGCCGGCCACATTCCAGCGGAAAATGGACCAGATGCTGAGGCCCCATCGGAAGTATGCTGCGGCTTACCTGGATGACGTAATTGTCCATAGCACAGATTGGGCCTCACATCTGCCAAAAGTGCAAGCAGTCCTGGACTCTGTTCGGGAAGCGGGGTTTACGGCTAACCCCAAGAAGTGTACCATTGGGCAGGAGGAGGCCAAATATCTTGGGTACACCATTGGGAGGGGAGTAATAAAACCCCAACTCAACAAAGTCGAGGCCATCCAGAGTTGGCCACGTCCCAACAGCAAGAAGCAGGTACGAGCCTTTCTGGGAATCGCTGGGTATTATCGGCGATTCATTCCCCACTTTGCTTCTAAGGCTGTGCCCCTAACCAACCTGACGAAGGGGAAAGGGTCGGTCATGATTAAATGGACCCCCGAGGCTGAGGCAGCATTCCAATTCTTGAAACAAGCCTTATGTAGCCAGCCAGTGTTGTACTCACCCGACTTCTCTAAAGACTTTGTCGTACAAAGTGATGCGTCAGATGTGGGGTTAGGAGCAGTATTGTCCCAGGTCTGGAACGGGGAAGAGCACCCAGTCATTTACCTCAGCAGGAAGTTGAAGTCCCATGAGGTAAATTACGCCACCGTTGAAAAGGAGTGTTTAGCGGTGAAGTGGGCTCTAGATTCCCTTCGGTACTACCTGCTAGGTAGGCACTTTGACATGGTTACGGATCACGCTCCGTTAAAGTGGATGGCTCAAAACAAGGAAACAAATAGAAGAGTGAATAGGTGGTTCCTGGCCCTCCAGGAATTCAACTTCACAGTAAAGCATCGCCCTGGCGTTCAAATGGGGAATGTGGATGCTTTGTCTCGAGTACATGAATGCCTGATTGCTGGTGTTCCAACCCCGAGGTTAAAACAAGAGGGGGGGGTATGTGACAGCAGGAAGGTAAAGTCACCTGGTTGCATCCAGGGGGGTAGATATATTTCGCCCAGATTCAGGCTTTACGCCGACTTATACAACTAGGTGGAGAGTTGTATAAGCCCAGCTGAGGCTAGTGGGCTCATGGATGACTCATACCTCTAGGGAGAGTGTGGGGCGTCGTGCAGACAGGGAGTTGATGAGACCAGCTGAAGCTTGTCAGCTCATTTAGGCCTCTATAAGAACTCCCAGATTCATTAGGTGTTAGCTCATGCCTGGAACCAGACCTGTGTGGACTGTCTAGGGAGAGTGAACCCCTGTGCGGTGAGACAAAGCCTGTGTGGCTATTTGCTTGGACATTTAAAAGCAGGGACTTAGGGACTAGGACAGCACTAGGCTGATCCCAGTTGTTAGTTAGGAAACCTGTATGTTTAGTCAGAGGTCAAGTTGACCAGGATTTATTTTATTTATGTTTCTTTTGCTTTGCTGTGTTTTGTCACTGTAAATAGAAAATAAACCGCACCTTTTTGATTTTGAAAACCACAACCTCCGTTTGCTGGGCCTGTTTTTGTGTGGGGAGCCCATCCCGGGGGTCACACACACCCGCTGCCGAGCTAACCCCCTCACAATATATATACGAATAATATATTTTATAGATTCTTTAGGGTTGATGGAATGGGGTTCCCATCCAATTATTTTCATTTGTAGATACATTTAATTCAAGGATGGGAACCATATCCTATAAACTCTACAGAACATGTACAACTATTAACACCAAATAAATATATATATATATATATATATATATATATATATATATATATATATATATAATACATATATATATATATATTTATAAATGTAATTTTTTTACTATGTTCCATAGACATAATGGAATGGTGTTACTTGTGTTCCCATTCAATTCAATAATGTTTTATATATGTTTGTAAAATGATGATATTTTTATACGCTCTATCGATTCATGGAATGGGGTTCCTATTCAATTATTTTTATTTGTCTGTATTTTAAACTCCTATTTTTTCAATAAAATCTAGCTATCTATCTATAATTCTATGTTAGTGTATGTTCTATAGAATTTATATAATGGGGTTCACATTCATATATATCATACTTGAATAAACACCTAAATTAATCTACACATTAAAGTGGATGTAACCCCAAATTGTTTTTTATTAATTAAGGCTTGCACCTTGTACAGTCTAGGATTTCATGTCATCTGTGCCCAGTCTTGCCACAAAGAGTTATCCAGCTCTGAGCAATCCTCTTATCTTTTTTCTGTGAGATAAAAACTGACACACAGAGAAATAGGAGTCAGTTCTTCCCCCTTGCTGTGAGTGACAGGTGATTTATATATCTCATGCAGAGCCTGAAAGAGACGTTCTGTGTACTTCAGATCCCCTCCTCCTTTCTTCTCCAGCTCTCCCAGCATTGTTTGCTCTACACCTCAGCACAGTGGCGGCTGGTGCTCAAAATTTTTTGGGGGGCGCAAACAAACTGAAAAAAAAAACAACAATTGCCGCCACTGTGCCCATTAAACGCAGCCACAGTGCCCAAATGCCACCAGTTTGCCCCCTCAAATACAGCCAGTTTGTTTCCATATACAGCCAGTGTGCCCCATATATATACAGCCAGTGTGCCCCCATATATATACAGCCAGTGTGCCCCCATATACAGCCAGTGTGCCCCCATATATATATATAGCCAGTGTGCCCCCATATACAGCCCGTTTGTCCCCATATATATAGCCAGTGTGCCCCCATATACAGCCAGTGTGTCCCCATATATATATAGCCAGTGTGCCCCCATATACAGCCAGTGTGTCCCCATATATATATATATAGCCAGTGTGCCCCCATATACAGCCAGTTTGTCCCCATATACAGCCAGTTCCCCCCAAATGCAGCCAGTTTGTCCCCCATATACAGCCAGTTCCCCCCAAATGCAGCCAGCGTGTCCCCCATATACAGCCAGTTCCCCCAAATGCAGCCAGTTTGTCCCCCATATACAGCCAGTTCCCCCCAAATGCAGCCAGCGTGTCCCCCATATACAGCCAGTTCCCCCCAAATGCAGCCAGCGTGTCCCCCATATACAGCCAGTTCCCCCCAAATGCAGCCAGTTTGTCCCCCATATACAGCCAGTTCCCCCCAAATGCAGCCAGCGTGTCCCCCATATACAGCCAGTTCCCCCCATATACAGCCAGCGTGTCCCCCATATACAGCCAGTTCCCCCCATATTCAGCCAGTTTGTCCCCCATATTCAGCCAGTTCCCCCATATTCAGCCAGTTTGTCCCCCATATTCAGCCAGTTCCCCCCATATTCAGCCAGTTTGTCCCCCATATACAGCCAGTTCCCCCCATATTCAGCTAGTTTGTCCCCCATATTCAGCCAGTTCCCCCCATATTCAGCCAGTTTGTCCCCCCATATTCAGCTAGTTCCCCCCATATTCAGCCAGTTTGTCCCCCATATTCAGCCAGTTCCCCCCAAATGCAGCCAGTTTGTCCCCCATATTCAGCCAGTTTGTGCCCCATATTCAGCCAGTTTGTGCCCCATATTCAGCCAGTTTGTCCCCCAAATGCAGCCTGTCGTCCCCCCCCCCCAGCCCTGCACTTACCTTCCTCGGTCCGCGCCGTCCTCGATGTGTTCTCCCGCCCTCGATGTCGCTTCAGCCAATCAGGTTACCGGTAACCAGATCCGGTGAACCTGATTGGCTGAAACCTCCACACAGTCTTCTTCCAGGAACGCACCCCCGTGCGTACCTGGGAGGAGTTTTTGGAAGCCGAATACAGCGTGAGAGCTGTATTCGGAAAGCCTATCAGAGCCGCTGGCTCTGATAGGCACTTCCAAGTTACACCCACCGCCGGCCACCGCTCTAATTCATATGGCCGGCGCTCACCAGGAGGCCGGCCATATGTATAGTGGGCAGCGCGGCAGCGGTGACAATACACAGATTCATGCAATGCATGAATCTATGTATTGTCTTTCAGTGGCGGTGCGGGAGCGAGAGGGGGCGGCGCTCCGGCGCCCTCTATGGACGCACCGCCACTGCCTCAGCATGATTGGACATGCTGAAGTCATGTGGTGACTTTTCTGGGTTGTGACTGGATGTTAGTGATCATAGCAGAAGTTCAGTGTAAGAAATACACAGGAGAAAATGCATGTTGACAAGGGGAGTGTAGAATAGGCAGGGAGTCTACTGACATCACAACTCCACCCACTTAATCTGCAGTTTTTGCAGGTCTCATAACAGACAGAGGGGAGACATTTGACAGATAAGGATACATGCAGGAGACATGTATAGCCATATAGATAACCACAATGGCAGTAGTTTAGAAAGGATGATGCCTCGTACACACGGCCGTTTTTCTCGTCGAGAAAAACAACATTTTTCCCATTCGACGAGAAAAACGATAGTCTGTGGGCTTTCTGTCGTTTTTTTCGACAAGAAAAACGGCATTAAAAACGACGAGAAAAATTAGAACATGTTCTAATTTTTCTCGTCGTTTTTTTCGACATGTTTTCCGCGGCAGTGTTTCCCATAGGGAAACACTGCCGCGGAGCCCACAGACGGTCGTTTTTCTCGACAAGAGAAAAAACGACGTAAAAAACGACCGTGTGTGGGGAACAAGCCGTTCCCTCGTTTTTAATGACATTATTCACGGTGGTTTTTTAACCGCCGTGAATAATGATCGTGTGTACGCGGCATGAGAGTGGGTTTACATCCACTATAAATTGATTGGATGAGAACACTATCCTATTAACTCCATATTACAGTCTATCTATTTATCTAATTTTTAATATGTTTCATAGACATGATGCAATGGTGTTCCCATTCAGTTCAATAATATTTTATATATATTTATAAAATTTTGATATTTTTATAAGCTCTTTCAAGTTGATGATATGGGGTTCTCATGCAATTATTTTCATTTGTAAATTAATTTAGATGTACCTTTTATTATAAAAAATGCCTTAGGTCCCTTGTTCAAGCTTTATAAAGTTAAGCAGTTAGAGTATTACTCCAAATCGTGTGCATTAAGCCATGGCTAATACAGTACAATATTGTACCACTTCATTCATTCATGAATTCAGTGACAAGTCTAAAGCCTGGTACACACAATCGGATTTACCGCAGACAAAGCCTCAGACTTTTTTCCGAAGGGCGTTGGCCAAAAACTTGTCTTGCATACAAACGGCACATAATTGTCGGCCAACAAACACGAACGTGCATGGTTTTTCAGCTCTTGAGTACCACCCTTTGGGCACCTTCTGCTAATGTTGTGTTTGGTAAGCATTGATTCCCAAGCATGCGTGTTTGTACATTGAACTTTTGTCCGACTGACTTGTGTACACACGCTCGGAAAATCGGACAACAGACCGTTGTTGGCGGAAAACTTTAAAGCCTGCCATCCAACATTTGTCCGGAAAATCCGACAACAATTGTCCAATGGAACGTACAAACAGACGGACTTTCTGCCAACAGCCTGTCATCACACAATTCCCATCGGAAAATCCAATCTTGTGTACGAGGCTTTAGACCTCTTGCTCACTGCAGCTTAAATAGCTCAGTACAGCTTTTTTTTTTTTTTTTTTTACTGAGCTAAAATACAAGCTATTAATAGTAATGTGTCTATGTACACAGGCGTGTAAACAAGCGTCGTGTATTCTTCAAAAAAAAAAAAAAATATATAGGAAAATTCGCTTTTTTGGTCAGCAAATACGCACAAATGGGCGCAAATGCCCATTTACATATTGTGCATAACGGGAATGCGAGAATAAGTTTCCACGCATTTGCGTAAAAATGCACAAATGCATATGCACGTAAATACACGCAAATACATACAAAAAAAAAAGTCTGAAAAAGTAGATGCTCAAACACGAGTATCTTGTGCAAGAGGCCTAACATGGATTCGATTTTTAGGGATTAAAGCGGAGCTCCGCCGGAAAAAAAAGTATTAAAAGCCAGCAGCTACAGCTACAGCAGCTGCTGGCTTTTAATATTTGGACACTTACCTGTCCTGGAGTCCAGCGACATCCGCAGCAGAGGACGAGCGACCGCTCGTCGCTCTGCTGCTCCCTCCGCCATCCTCGCTGAGGGAACCAGGAAGTGAAGCCCTGCGGCTTCATGCCCGGTTCCCTACGGCGCATGCGCGAGTCACGCTGCCCCGTTCTGATTGGTGCTCCTGTGTTCTGGGAGCCGAGTGTCTCCCAGAAGACTACGGGAAGTCTGGGGGAAGTGACATCACTCCCGCAGATTCCCGGAGAGAGGACTCCCGGATGTGGGTGAAAATACCTGTCTTAGACAGGTATCTTCACCCCCCTCCCCCCTGAAAGGTGTCAATTGTGACACCGGAGGGGGGGAGGGTTCCAAATAGCAAAAGTTGCTATTTAGGGTGGAGCTCCACTTTAACATTATGGAAAAGGTTTCATGGACCAAACCTGACACATGAGTTCTGAGATCAAAAGTGTTTATTATAATGTCCAAAACATGAATTGTTCTTATATTTGAATATATTAAACACTTAAACAGTAAAACTATATAGAAAATCTGACCTTCGATTTGATGAATTCAGGTTTGGTAATTATCTCACTGGCAGCTGTAAAATGTATTCTGCCAAAATGCATATATTGTATAAATGTTGCTGTTAAGATTAAGCAGAGCAATCAAGTTGTCCAAATTAATTATTATGATTACATTTCACACAAAATTGTTACAAATATCAATTTACATAACACAAGAGAATAAGGTTAAAGTTTTCATAAATAATTTTTATTGTATAATGAATATAGCTAGTGGATGGTTTTGAATGTGGTTTCTTTATTGTTTACACCTGATTTTAATTTTGTTTTGTTTTTTTTTAATGTTTTTTTTTTTTAAATGAGCTGTTTTACAAACATGTCAGAGGTAATAATATAAAATAAAGTGATATTGTAGTTTCGAAACCTTTCTGTTCTTTCAGTAAAGATGCTCTGGGATGGGTTGCTGGCTTGAATCACATATGCATTCAGCTAGAAATGCCTTTGTAATGGTAGATACATCTGCCGTAAGATTTGTCCAGCCTGTTAATAATATCCCAAGCTATGTACTGTAAAATGTATGGTTTTCACATGGATGCAGTGCTATAAACTAGTTATACGAGGAGGTGCTGATCAGTACTGAGCCTTACCCAGAAAAAATTGAGTGAGGAAGCTGTAAATTGCAGTGTGTACTGGCCAATTTGTCTATATTCAAGGGTGCAAAAATCAACTACCTATGATTTTAACTTATCTTTCTTTTTCAGGTCCAAATTGAACATGGCAGCACCTCTAGAAAAATTCAATGTGGAAGAGCATAGAATCATAATCAAGTTCCTGTTTCTCCAAAGGGAAAGTTGGGAAGCAGATCTGATGAAATGTCGCAGACTTTGGGTGAAAGGTAATTGATTTTTGCACCGTTGAATATAGACAAATTGGCCAGTACACCCTGCAATTTACAGATTCCTCGCTCAATTTATTCTGGTTAAGGCTCAATACTTATCAGCACCCCCTCGTAATATAGGTGTTTTCAAACATCTGTGAAATGTATATCTTTAGTTGAAAAGACAAGTAACATAAAGACTATTATTGGAAGGCGGACAGGGACATAATTTTACTATCCATTAGAAACATAATGTGGAAAATCTTTAGCAACTTAGATGTATTTGGACAGAATTGGTTAATAATTGTTTATTCAGTTTAGAAGTTAGATTTTTTAAAAATATATATTTTTTTGCATGTAAACAAATTTACATTAACCCATTTCGACTAAGAACCTTACATTTCTTGCCTCTCATTATGGGTGTCATTCACGGTAAAATACAATTCACATGCTCAGAGAGTCAGCAATAAAATTGGCTTAAGGTTTCGTCCGAGGAACTTTTGTACAATTTTTGTATAGTGTGTACACAACTTTCTACAGCCGATTCCGACCTTCTGAATGAAAATTTCTGAAGGGACAAGCTCCAAAAATTTTCCCGTACAGGAACAGAACGAACGATTTTCGTTTAATGTGTACCATTTTCGTCCGATTTTCGTCCAAGAAAAATCAGAAACAAAAGACTGCGCATGACCAGAAACAACAACAACAACAAAAAAAAGCCTTTGTCATACGAGAATCTTCGTACAAATTTTCTTTCATTAATTCCGATTTGCTGTGAAACAATGAGGAAAATTGGACGTTCGTTCGCCCGATTTTCTTATAGTGTGTACCCCATATAAAAGAGGAGCTCCAGTCTCCCCCAGAAAAATTAAAAGTCAGTAGCTACAAATGCTGTAGCTGCTGACTTTTAATATATGGACACTTACCTGTCCAGGGATCCAGCACTGTCCTCACCTAAGCAAATTCTTCAACAGGCTTCGGGTCCAGGCGCGGGCATTTTAACTAAGGATAAATGGCTTTGAAGCAAGTGTGAGCCGCGCTCCATTTTGTGAATGGTCCCGCAGTCTTTTGGAACCTGTGATGTGTCCCAGAAGGCTGCGGGCGAAGGGTGGGGGAACTTCCAGAAATCCAGGCTGAAGTGGGAGCGGGTACCTGTCAAAACCAGGTACCCGAACACCCCCCAAAAAAGTGCCAATTGTTAAAGAGGAGGGGGGGAGGAGGCAATCAAGCGAAATGCCCCCTTTTTGGGTGAAGTTCCATTTTGAAGTACATTTTAGACCAACAGTTTTTACAAACATTTTAAAGCAAGTCTGGAATAGAGGAGGTAGAAGCAAGCCATAGGCTAAAATCAAATTATTGCAGATTACCCCTATAATTTTATATAAGGGTAATACTAAGTAAATTTGTTTCATCCATTCTCCCAGTGTAGAGGAGATAGATCTCTTCCATGCCAACAGGATCCCCACTTAGAGTAAAATAACAAAATTCTCAAAAAGTGATAACATGGGAGCAGTGGCGGCTGGTGCTCAAAATTTTTGGGGGGGCGCAAACCAACTGAAAAAAAAAAAAATCAATTGCCGCCACTGTGCCCATTAAACACAGCCACTGTGCCCAAACGCCACCAGTTTGCCCCCTCAAATACAGCCAGTTTGTTTTCATATACAGCCAGTGTGCCCCCATATATATACAGCCAGTGTGCCCCCATATACAGCCAGTGTGCCCCCATATACAGCCAGTTTGTCCCCATATATATAGCCAGTGTGCCCCCATATACAGCCAGTTTGTCCCCATATATATAGCCAGTGTGCCCCCATATACAGCCAGTTTGTCCCCATATACAGCCTGTTCCCCCCAAATGCAGCCAGTTTGTCCCCCATATACAGCCAGTTCCCCCCAAATGCAGCCAGTTTGTCCCCCATATACAGCCAGTTCCCCCAAATGCAGCCAGTTTGTCCCCCATATACAGCCATTTCCCCCCAAATGCAGCCAGCGTGTCCCCCATATACAGCCAGTTCCCCCCAAATGCAGCCAGTTTGTCCCCCATATACAGCCAGTTCCCCCCAAATGCAGCCAGCGTGTCCCCCATATACAGCCAGTTCCCCCCATATTCAGCCAGTTTGTCCCCCATATACAGCCAGTTCCCCCCATATTCAGCCAGTTTGTCCCCCATATTCAGCCAGTTCCCCCCATATTCAGCCAGTTTGTCCCCCATATTCAGCCAGTTCCTCCCATATTCAGCCAGTTTGTCCCCCATATTCAGCCAGTTCCCCCCATATTCAGCCAGTTTGTCCCCCATATTCAGCCAGTTCCCCCCATATTCAGCCAGTTTGTCCCCCATATTCAGCCAGTTCCCCTCAAATGCAGCCAGTTTGTCCCCCATATTCAGCCAGTTTGTCCCCCATATTCAGCCAGTTTGTCCCCCAAATGCAGCCTGTCCCCCCCCCCCCCAGCCCTGCACTTACCTTCCTCGGTCCGCGCCGTCCTCGATGTGTTCTCCCGCCCTCGATGTCGCTTCAGCCAATCAGGTTACCGGTAACCAGATCCGGTGAACCTGATTGGCTGAAACCTCCACACAGTCTTCTTCCAGGAACGCACCCCCGTGCGTACCTGGGAGGAGTTTTTGGAAGCCGAATACAGCGTGAGAGCTGTATTCGGAAAGCCTATCAGAGCCGCTGGCTCAGATAGACACTTCCAAGTTACACCCACCGCCGGCCGCCGCTCTAATTCATATGGCCGGCGCTCACCAGGAGGCCAGCCATATGTATAGTGGGCAGCGCGGCAGCGGTGACAATACACAGATTCATGCAATGCATGAATCTGTGTATTGTCTTTCAGTGGCGGTGCGGGAGCGAGAGGGGGCGGCGCTCCGGCGCCCTCTATGAACGCACCGCCACTGCATGGGAGTCTAATTGAAGGTCTTCCAAGAAACCCTGGAATGCAGACAATGGAGTTTCAGATATTTGATAGGCCAAAGGATATGCCAAAGAAGTCCATAATTTTTTGTTTATAATCTTTATTTATACATTTTACATTTTTCACAAACCAATACAAATATTACAAAAACTGTCATAGCCCATTACCCACCCACTCCATATTATAGTATACAGTCAGGTCCATAAATATTGGGACATCGACACAATTCTAATCTTTTTGGCTCTATACACCACCACAATGGATTTGAAATGAAACAAACAAGATGTGCTTTAACTACTTAAGCCCCGGACCATAATGACCAGAGGTGATTTCACAATTTGCCACTGCGCTGCTTTAACTGGAAATTGTGCGGACATGCAATGTTGTACCCAAACGAAATTTGCGTCCTTTTCTTCCCACAAATAGAGCTTTCTTTTAATGGTATTTTATTGCCTCTGCGATTTTTTTTTTTTGCGATATAAACGGAAAAAGACTGAAAATTTTGAAAAAAAATGATATTTTCTACTTTTTGTTATAAGAAAAATCAAATAAACTCAATTTTAGTCATACATTTAGGCCAAAATGTATTCAGCTACATGTCTTTAGTAAAAAAAATGTCAATAAGCGTATATTTATTGGTTTGCGCAAAAGTTATAGCGTCTACAACTAGGGTACATTTTCTGGAATTTACACAGCTTTTAATTTATGACTGCCTATCTAATTTCTTGAGGTGCTAAAATGGCAGGGCAGTACAAAACCCCCCCAAATGACCCCATTTTGGAAAGTAGACACCCCAAGAAAATTGCTGAGAGGCATGTTGAGCCCATTGAATATTTTTTTTTTGTCCCAAGTGATTGAATAATGACAAAAAAAAAAAAAATTACAAAAAGTTGTCACTAAATGATATATTGCTCACACATGCCATAGTTATATGTGGAATTGCACCCCAAAATACATTTTGCTGCTTCTCCTTAGTACGGGGATACCACATGTGTTGGACTTTTTAGGAGCCTAGCCGCGTACGGGCCCCGAAAACCAAGCACCGCCTTCAGGATTTCTAAGGGCGCAAATTTTTGATTTCACTCCTCACTACCTATCACAGTTTTGAAGGCCATAAAATGCCAAAATAGCACAAAACCCCCCCAAATGACCCCATTTTGGAAAGTAGACACCCCAAGCTGTTTACTGAGAGGCATGTTGAGTCCATGGAATATTTTATATTTTGCCACAAGTTGCGGGAATATGACAAACTTTTTTTTTAGCACAAAGTTGTCACTAAATGATATATTGCTCACACATGTCATGGGCATATGTGAAATTACACCCCAAAATACATTCTGCTGCTTCTCCTGAGTACGGGGATACCAGATGTGTGGGACTTTTTGGGAGCCTAGCCGCATACGGGACCCCAAAAACCAAGCACAGCCTTCAAGATTTCTAAGGGCATAAATTTTTGATTTCACTCCTCACTACCTATCACTACCTATCACAGTTTTGAAGGCCATAAAATGCCAAGATAGCACAAAACCCCCCCAAATGACCCCATTTTGGAAAGTAGACACCCCAAGCTATTTACTGAGAGGCATGTTGAGTCCATGGAATATTTTATATTTTGCCACAAGTTGCGGGAATATGACAAACTTTTTTTTTTTTGCACAAAGTTGTCACTAAATGATATATTGCTCACACATGCCATGGGCGTATGTGAAATTACACCCCAAAATACATTCTGCTGCTTCTCCTGAGTACGGGGATACCACATGTGTGGGACTTTTTGGGAGCCTAGCCACGTACGGGACCCCAAAAACCAAGCACCGCCTTCAAGATTTCTAAGGGCATACATTTTTGATTTCACTCCTCACTACCTATCACTACCTATCACAGTTTTGAAGGCCATAAAATGCCAAGATAGCACAAAACCCCCCCAAATGACCCCATTTTGGAAAGCAGACACCCCAAGCTATTTAATGAGAGGCATGTTGAGCCCATTGAATATTTTTTTTTTTTTGTCCCAAGTGATTGAATAATGACAAAAAGAAAAACAAAAAAAAATGTACAAAAAGTTGTCACTAAATGATATATTGCTCACACATGCCATGGTTATATGTGGAATTGCACCCCACAATACATTTTGCTGCTTCTCCTGAGTACGGGGATACCACATGTGTGGGACTTTGTAAGAGCCTAGCCGCGTACGGGGCCCCAAAAACCAAGCACTGCCTTCAGGATTTCTAAGGGCGTAAATTTTTGATTTCACTCCTCACTACCTATCACAGTTTTGAAGGCCATAAAATGCCAAGATAGCACAAAACCCCCACAAATGACCCCATTTTGGAAAGTAGACACCCCAAGCTATTTGCTGAGAGGCATGGTGAGTATTTTACAGCTCTCATTTGTTTTTGAAAATGAAGAAAGGAAATTGTTTTTTTTTTTTTTTTCAATTTTCAAAACTTTGTGACAAATAGCGAGATCTGCAAAATACTCAACATACCTCTCAGCAAATAGCTTTGGGTGTCTACTTTCCAAAATTGGGTCATTTGGGGTGGTTTTGTGCCATCTGGGCATTCCATGGCCTCCGAAACTGTGATAGGCAGTGAGGAGTGAAATCAAAAATTTACACCCTTAGAAATCCTGAAGGCGGTGCTTGGTTTTCGGGGTCCTGTACGCAGCTAGGCTCCCAAAATGTCTCACACATGTGGTATCCCCGTACTCAGGAGAAGCAACAGAATGTATTTTGGGGTGCAATTCCACATATAACCATGGCATGTTTGAGCAATGTATCATTTAGTGACAACTTTTTGTACATTTTTTTTTTCTTTTTGTCATTATTCAATCACTTGGGACAAAAAAAAAATATTCAATGGGCTCAACATGCCTTTCAGCAAATAGCTTGGGGTATCTACTTTCCAAAATGGGGTCATTTGGGGGGGGGGGGGGTTTGAACTGTCCTGGCATTTTATGCACAACATTAGGAAGCTTATGTCACACATCATCCACTCTTCTAACCACTTGAAGACAAAGCCCTTTCTGACACTTTTTGTTTACATGAAAACATTTTTTTTTTTGCAAGAAAATTATGTTGAACCCCCAAACATTATAAAATTTTTTAAAGCAAAGGCCCTACAGATTAAAATAGTGGGTGTTGCATTTTTTTTTTCCACACAGTATTTGCGCAGCGATTTTTCAAACGCATTTTTTGGGGAAAAAACACACTTTTTTTATTTTTAATGCACTAAAACACACTATATTGCCCAAATGTTTGATGAAATAAAAAAGATAATCTTAGGCCGAGTACATGGATACCAAACACGACATGCTTTAAAATTGCGCACAAACGCGCAGCAGCGACAAACTACATAAATTTTTAAAAGCCTTTAAAAGCCTTTACAGGTTACCACATTAGATTTACAGAGGAGGTCTACTGCTAAAATTACTGCCCTCGATCTTACCTTCGCGGTGATACCTCACATGCATGGTGCAATTTCTGTTTACATATGACACTAGACCGACGCTTGCGCAAGAGCAGGGGGAGACAGGGGTGCTTTTTTTTTTAAATTTATTTTGCTTTTTTATTTTATTTTTAAACTGTTCCTTCCATTTTTTTTTATTTTTTTTTACCATTTTCATTGTTATCTCAGGGAATGTAAATATCCCCTATGATAGCAATAGGTAGTGACAGGTACTCTTTTTTAAAAAAAATTGGGGGGTTAGACCCTAGATCTTTCCTCTGCCTTCAAAGCATCTGACCACACCAAGATCGGTGTGATAAAATGCTTTCCCAATTTCCCAATGGCGCTGTTTATATCCGGGGGGGGGGCATTCCCTCCCACTGCTTGTAAAAGCAGTCTAGAGGCTAATTATCTGCTAGGATTGCTTTTACATGAAAGCCGGGCGCTGGCTGAAAAGAATGATACCAAGATGATACCTAAACCCACAGGCATCATTCTGGTATAAACATTCAAAGTCCAGCAACATACCAGTACGTTGCTGGTCCTTGTTGGACATGTATTGTAATATTTTTTTTCATGCAGCCTGTTGGCTGAACGAAAAAAAAGAGATTGATCGGTGGGTATGCCCACCATTAGAATACCTCCCTTCATCCACCCACTTCTAATGATGGGCATACATGCACCATTTATATATGCCGAAGCATGGGGGCATCCTCCCGCAAAAAAGTTATGCCGCGTACACACGGTCGGACTTTTCCACGGGCAAGCCTCCGTCAGAATTTCAACCGTATGTACGCGGCATAAAAGGTTATGCCGCATACACACGGTCGGACTTTTCCACGGGCAAGCCTCCGTCAGAATTTCGACCGTATGTACGCGGCATTAGGAGCAAAATCGCACCTCCGCCCCTGCTGCCCCCATGCTTCGGCATAAATGCTCTTTTTTTTTAACTGTGGTGGTGAAATCACCTCCTACAGCGTTGGAGTCACGGCTTTATGTATCGTGGGAGCAAACGCTGTTGCTGTCAAGATAAATAAATCCGCGCTCCAACTGAATGACGTACCTGCTAAGCAAATGATGGTTAACATTAAAACAAAGTAACATTACAGTATAACAGTAAGACCTTACCATACCATACCTGCAAAGCAAATACCAAAAGAAAAAACGAGTAAAAAAAAAAAAAAAAAATTTAACGCAACCTGTGCTTAAAATATATATATGCCGAAGCATGGGGGCATCCTCCCACAAAAAAGTTATGCCGCGTACACACGGTCAGACTTTTCCACGGGCAAGCCTCCGTCGGAATTTCGACCGTATGTACGCGCCATTAGGAGCAAAATCGCTCCTCCGCCCCTGCTGCCCCCATGCTTCGGCATATATGCTCTTTTTTTTAACTGTGGTGATGAAATCACCTCCTACAGCACTGGAGTCACGGCTTTATGTATCGTGGGATCAAACGCTGTTGCTGTCAAGATAAATAATTCCGCGCTGCAGCTGAATGGCGCACCTGAAAACAAAAAATTACATACCTGAAAAGCAAGCATGATAAAACATTGCAGAATAGAATACAGTAAAAAAGAGAAAAACAATAGAGAGAAAATAGAGAGAGAACAATAAAACGACAACTATTTTTGTTTTTTTTATTTTATATTTTTTTTGTGTTTTTTGTTTTTACGTATTTTTTTTTCTTTCTTACACTTTTTTTTGTAACTTTAACAACCGTAATGGTTCGGGTCTCTCAAAATGTGATGGCATCTTGGGAGACACTGTGTAAGTGTGTCCTTGTCTGTGAAATGCTGTACCCTACGCTAAAACTTCACTTTTGAGTGGAAGCGTTCAAAACATTTACCAATGCAAAGACGAGGATTGTCAGGACAGCGTGGACAAAAATAACGGGTGTCACACCTAAATCCGCGCTTGCTACAGACACGACATCTTTTTTGAGGGGCTCGTTGGGTAGGGGTACTCTGGAGGACATACGGATAATGGCTCTCATGCAGCCGGCTTACTGCATTTGGTTGGGGATGGTGAGGTGCAGAACCGCCTGGATACAGGAGTTCTGTGACTATCTCATCCTGGAATTTTAGGAGAGATAACGTCCCGCCTGAAGCTCTGTATAGCACATGAGCGTTCAGCAAAGCCAGTTGAAATAAGGATAGAGACACTTTTTTGTACCAGCGTCTCGCCTTACGGTCAAATAGATACGGCGCCAACAACTGGTCGTTGAGGTCCACCCCTCCCATATTTTGGTTATATTCGTGGACACAGAGGGGTTTCTCCACAACACCAGTCGCCGTACGAATTTGGACTGTCGTGTCTGCATGAAGGAAGGTAAGAAGGAAAACATTCTTATTATCCCTCCACTTCACAGCGAGCAAATTATTACACTTTAAGCAGGCTCTCTCCCCCAGCTTAAGACGGGAATCTACAAACCCCTGGGGAAAGCCCCGGCGATTAGGTTGCACGGTGCCACATGCTCCAATCTGATGATCAAACAAGTGACTAAACAGTGGCACGCTCGTGTAATAATTGTCCACATACAAGTGGTACCCCTTTCCGAATAAGTGTGACACCAAGTTCCACACTATCTTGCCAGCGCTCCCTATGTAATCCGGGCAGTTGACCGGCTCAACTTGACTATCTTTTCCCTCATAAACCGTAAAGCTCCATACATAGCCTGTTGCCCTGTCACAGAACTTATAGAGCTTGACCCTGTATCTGGCACGCTTGCTGGGAAGGTACTGCTTGAAAGACAAGCGGCCAGAAAATTTAATCAGGGACTCATCAACGCAGACAACTTGATCGGGAATAAACAAGGCTGCAAAACGTTCGTTGAAGTGGTTTATGAGGGGCCGAATTTTGTAGAGCCGGTCGTATTCAGGGTCTCCACGTGGACGACAAAGTTCATTGTCGTTGAAATGCATGAACCGCAACATCTGCTCGTAACGTTTCCTGGGCATGGAGGCAGAGAACACGGGCATGAGGTCAATTGGGTGTGTGGACCAATAAACACGCAATGACGGGAATTTATGTGTGCCCATGTTGAGGGAAAGGCCCAGAAAGGTCTTAAATTCGGAAACCGTAATTGGTTTCCAATCTTTGGCAATGGAAGGCAACTGGGGATTAGCGGCGATGAATTGACCAGCATATAAATTACTCTCGTCCACAATAGATCTATAGAGATCTTCTGTGAAAAACAGCGAATTAAAATCAATTGGCATAAAATCAGCTGTTTCCACCTGAATACCGGGTTGGGCAGTGAATGGGGGAAGTACGGGTTCTGCAGAAGTGGTGGGGACCCAATCAGGATAGGCAAATTCTGCAGGAAGGGCACTATGGGCACGACGGGCCTGCCTTTGTCTTCTTCTTGGTGGCAGCGGGACACTACTTGTGCTTGCCACCTCGCCAGCTTGAACTGCACTTATGGGACTCGCCACGTCACCACGTGATACTGCAGTGCTGGATGTACGCCCAGACTGTACTAGGCCGCTGGTGCTTGCCAATTCACCAGAAGGAATAGCTGCGCTAGTACTACTCTGCTCCATGATACGAGAGCCCTGCGGTTCTTGCTCCTCAACAACCTCAGAAGATCGGGATCGGGTACGCCTGACCTTAGCAGGGACCTTATCTTCGTCGTCAGAGCTATCTGACATGGAGCCGCTGACTTCACTGTCTTCTACGGGAAGATATTCTGAGCCTGAATCTGACAGATACGTGACCTCCTCTTCACTATCTGTCATGCTCAGAATCTCGTAGGCCTCTTTACTAGTGTACCTTCGATTTGCCATTTTGGGCTCTAAATTTAGGGGTACACTAGTGTAGCGGGGTCCTCAAATTGATGGGATACACCTGGGCAATAGTGTGACCCAGGTGTATAATTGTGTTAGGATTCAGACCCCTTTTTGTTTCGTGGAGGATTGGAGGATGTAATATTCTCCTTTGCCTGTGGGTGGCGAGGTACCCACAGGCTTCAGGTAGAATCATCCCCTGCAGTGCTCCCTGTTTGGTCTCTTCCCGGAGATGGTATGGCTGGGGCGGGGAACCCGCCGGGCCGTTGAAGGGAGGAGATAAAAGGGGGAGACGCCCTGACCACGAGGTTGTCGAGGTCGTCGTCGTTTTGCGGAGAAGGAGGTCCTCGGAGGAGGAGGGCTGCGGCCCGCACCCAGGCACCTTAGGCCTGGGTGCTGAAGATCCAGGAGTCTGGTCCAGGCGCCCATGGCCTGGTCCGGAGTCATGTTGGCGTCCATCCCAGGCACCTTCAGCCTGGGGTGAGGTACTATCGAGGAGGCCTGGGGCCCAGTACCTTCGACTGGGTCCCGCTAGGGTGGACTGTCCGAGGGTCCCTGGGCGGAGGGACTCGTACCTGAGGTGAGGAGGCCGGGGAGGTTACCCACTGGAGACCCGGAGCAGCACCAACCCGGTGACAGTGGGCCTCTGGGAACTCTCTTGGGAGGGCACATCCCCCTGATAGGGGCCACAGCGCATCGAAGAGGGCTCCATTGCTGTTCATAGGGGTTGCTGGAAGAGACCCCATCCTTCCTGTTCTGTAACAGCCGGATTGGCTTAGGCGCCGCTGGTCATAGTACAGTGGCATAGAACTGAAACTTTAGGAAGTGCCTTGATCTGCTCGCCCCACCGTTGGCAAGGTTATAGGTCCCAACCAGTTTGCTGCAAAAGAACTGTTTATTGTGCTTTGCGTATTGGAGTGTCAAATAAACAAGTGTTGGACCTTTCTTCGGTGTGTGAACTCCAGTTACTGGAAGCAAAGGGGAGGCTGGTGAGCTTGCAATTACAGACTCAGTGCATTCACAGAACACACCGGCCCGAGGAAACATCAGGAAGTGGCCTTCACCTCCCTACTACAATGGGGAGGACATGGGCCGTAGCGCATCTCACTCTCACAACCCAGGAACCCCCTAGACATGAGTTGGAGTGTAACCGATAAAGTCGAAGAGGGAGTGAGGCCGCTACACGTGGGGGCTCGTGAGTCCGGGATAGAGTGTGTTCTAAAGATGGACTTGAGAATGTCTACATTTGAACTTTGCTGCCCAGAGGAGTTCCGAGCAGATCGGCCATATTACTGGCCAAAGTGCGTCCCTGCTCGGAGTTGTGGAAATGACCCTAACAAGGGAAAGGCCCATGCGGAGGAGCGGAAAAAGGGAGAGGTCCAGCCGTGTGACGTACTGCACGTGGGGACTGTTAACGCACTGCGCCACGAGGCACCCCATGGCGACATCGTTCGTGGGCGGAGTCAAGAAGAAGCCTGTGAAAATGTACAGCTCATGGGAGGAGTCTGGCCAAGTGTGGGGATACACGTGGAGACTCAGGCGCGGGGTCAGTGCATGATGGAGCAGCAGATAGTCGGGATGACCTCAAGTGCCCCGTGGATTATGGTTCCTCACCCCACGAGAATGACTTCCTTTGCTGCCCCATCACAGACACGGGGATAAGACTTAGGCCCCGAGGGCGGTTGGCTCTGTACACTTGCAGAGACACGGAGGCCCTCGGTGTGATCTGTCCCGGCTGCTCGGGACTGGTGGTCACCCTGAAGCCATTCGGGCGATGTGAGGAGTGCAGAGAATTCCTTTTTGAGGTCGAGTCGTCCACAGCAAGGCCCCGGGCCCTTCGCCTCAACCACCTCACGGGTACCGCTACTCCGGAAGGGGAGATCAAGGCCTCTGTCGAGGTTCCCGTGCGCGCTGACCAGGGCGATGGACTGCCCAACAGAGAAAAATCCGAGGATGCTGCCTCGGTCGCCACAAGTTCTCTGCTCCCACCCCCGAAGAGGAAAGTTGGCCTAGTTCAGGCATCCTATGGACGTGGTCGAGCTTCACCCCACTGCTTGCCTGGCCTGGATGGCGCCGGTCGAGAAGGAAGTCCCGGACATCCCAGTCTACAAGGGTCAGGTGAGCCAGGGGCTGGGACTGTGGTGGTGGTTGGAGGTGTCGGGGGCCCATTGGAGGTGGAGTCCCCCAGGGAGGTTGATTCTGTGTCCACCGGAAGATATCTGCCTGCGGAGATGTATGACACCTCCGACCTAGAGTCGCTGTCTGATTGCGGAGATGATGGCGAGATAGACGAACTGTTCAGCCGCAAGGGCTGGGATAGAGTGCCACTTCTTGCTTCCCGTGCGGTTCGGGATTCACCTATGTACACAGGAGACAGCACGCCTCGGGTGGAAGACCCGCAGCTTACGAGGGAACCTACCCCTCCACCTGTGTCCTCAGCTACTGTTACCTCACCTACTTTGGTTGTGGGGACACCCCGCGCTTCTCTGAGAGCGCCGAAAGTCATTTCCAGGGAGCTGGTAAAGGTACCTCGGCATCCGGAAGCTATTGTGCTGCCTGGAACTGGAGAGAGAGCCACTATGCCACCTTTGGCCCGCTTGCAGAGACTGTTTTGCCATAAAGTAGCTCGGGAATATGGGTGGGAGTACCCGTATCTACCCCGGGATTTGCTGTATGAGGTGGAAGTCTGGAGAACAAGATGGTATGACGAGTTTGTGTGGGACAAGTTGAAGGTGCCCCATGCTCGCAGGTACCTGGAATGTGTGCCGGCAGTGTCTAAGAGGTTTGAGGACTGCAAAGCTGAATGGAAATTGGGGCGCCATATCCATGCTGACAAGATAGTCATTTGCAGAAGAGAAGGAGAAGATGTCGAGTATTCGATAGAGGCATTTGACAAACACCTGAAACCCCTGTACCTGCCGGATCCAAAGTTTTACTTATAGGAGAAAAGAACTCCTGTTTATTTCTTTTGTGCACTTGAACTTTCTGGAAGAGCCATTCCCAGACACGCAGGACTGTGCCCTGTTTTTGTTTTTGTTTGGGCTTTTCTTTTTCTCGTTGGAGACTTGGGGACTGTTGTGTTTTCGTGTTTCCCCTTTTCTTCATGTGCCAAAGGCAAGGACATTTGGGAATAGTGGCAGAGTAGGAAAAGCTGGAAGAACGAAGATTCGTTGAGTGTCATGACCGCGGCGCTGTCACCAGGTGGCAGTGTTGCGCAACAAATGTCTGAAAATGTCACACACACACATCACCTTGCTTGTTGGAGTGAGTGGGTCTCTCGGCTGACGGGCCCACTCATCCCAAATGACACGAAATTATGTTAGGATGTTGTTTTCTTTCCCCTGCAGGAGAATCGTCAGTCAAGATCATTGAGAGTGGGTGGCTCTTAGACAGTGTGGGAGAGGGGTTGTGATTATGCAGATGTTAAAAATGTTGTATGACATAAGTTGTTTTATATGTTCCCCATTCCCTGAGCAGGTCTTGGCACTTGGGAAAAATTTTTTTTTAGAGGAATTGCTTCAGGGGTTTCACTCCATGCCACCACTTTATGGGAGGTATGGGTGTGCACCTGACGCTGGGGACCAGCGTCAAATTACAGGGGGGAGTGTGTAGCGGGGTCCTCAAATTGATGGGATACACCTGGGCAATAGTGTGACCCAGGTGTATAATTGTGTTAGGATTCAGACCCCTTTTTGTTTCGTGGAGGATTGGAGGATGTAATATTCTCCTTTGCCTGTGGGTGGCGAGGTACCCACAGGCTTCAGGTAGAATCATCCCCTGCAGTGCTCCCTGTTTGGTCTCTTCCCGGAGATGGTATGGCTGGGGCGGGGAACCCGCCGGGCCGTTGAAGGGAGGAGATAAAAGGGGGAGACGCCCTGACCACGAGGTTGTCGAGGTCGTCGTCGTTTTGCGGAGAAGGAGGTCCTCGGAGGAGGAGGGCTGCGGCCCGCACCCAGGCACCTTAGGCCTGGGTGCTGAAGATCCAGGAGTCTGGTCCAGGCGCCCATGGCCTGGTCCGGAGTCATGTTGGCGTCCATCCCAGGCACCTTCAGCCTGGGGTGAGGTACTATCGAGGAGGCCTGGGGCCCAGTACCTTCGACTGGGTCCCGCTAGGGTGGACTGTCCGAGGGTCCCTGGGCGGAGGGACTCGTACCTGAGGTGAGGAGGCCGGGGAGGTTACCCACTGGAGACCCGGAGCAGCACCAACCCGGTGACAGTGGGCCTCTGGGAACTCTCTTGGGAGGGCACATCCCCCTGATAGGGGCCACAGCGCATCGAAGAGGGCTCCATTGCTGTTCATAGGGGTTGCTGGAAGAGACCCCATCCTTCCTGTTCTGTAACAGCCGGATTGGCTTAGGCGCCGCTGGTCATAGTACAGTGGCATAGAACTGAAACTTTAGGAAGTGCCTTGATCTGCTCGCCCCACCGTTGGCAAGGTTATAGGTCCCAACCAGTTTGCTGCAAAAGAACTGTTTATTGTGCTTTGCGTATTGGAGTGTCAAATAAACAAGTGTTGGACCTTTCTTCGGTGTGTGAACTCCAGTTACTGGAAGCAAAGGGGAGGCTGGTGAGCTTGCAATTACAGACTCAGTGCATTCACAGAACACACCGGCCCGAGGAAACATCAGGAAGTGGCCTTCACCTCCCTACTACAATGGGGAGGACATGGGCCGTAGCGCATCTCACTCTCACAACCCAGGAACCCCCTAGACATGAGTTGGAGTGTAACCGATAAAGTCGAAGAGGGAGTGAGGCCGCTACACTAGTAAGATTCACAGGTAAAAAAGCACCTGACTGTCAGCAAATGTATCAAACGCTTAAAAAAAAACTGTTAGTGATCGCAGGGACCAGGACTGTCTCTGCGAATGCTGCAGTTATGTGTGTTGTGTTTGGTAAGTGACAGTGATCCCGCTAACACTGCGTTTTTGGGAACCCTAAACCGCTGGGGACGCTAGTATAGATCTGATTAGATCAGATATTGATCTGTTCAGATACTATACCACTAAGGGAGGTGTATGCTTTGCGCGTGGGTGTTAGCGTTACTGGCACTAACCTAACGCTGCCTGGGGCGACGCAGACCCTCTCTGGCGCTAAAACCTAATTGATATCACCTGCCGGGCGATCAGGGGGTTAAACCTTTATTGGGTTATATACGGCGGGTGCCCTGATGCTATAAAAAGCAAACTAACCAACCAGCGTCACCCGTAACACTTATATGGTGATCACTGGTGAAAGGATTAACTAGGGGCAATCAGGGGGTTAAAACCTTTATTAGGTTATAAATGGGGGTACCTGACGCTATATAAAAACCTGATGGGTAACCTAAATAACAAAATAACTAACTGGCTAACCAGTGTCACCAGTGACACTTATACGGTGATCACTGGTGAAAGGGTTAACTCTAGGGGCAATCAGGGGGTTAAAATAATATATGGGGGTACCTGACGCTATAAAAACCTGCGGCGAACCTAAAAATAAATAACTGCCTATCTAGGGCACCACCGACACTAATACAGCAATCGGAAAAACGATTGCTTAGTGACGCTGGCGTTAGGGGGTGAAAGGGTTACCTGGGGGGGCGATCAAGGGGTTAAACCTTTATTAGGGGGGGTTAGGGGGCTACCCTGGACCTAAAGGGGCCTAAAACTAACTGCCCTGCAACTTTTTACTGTCACAAATGACACTGATTGCAGTGATCAGTAGAAAAATGACCACTGCAAATGGTGCACTGTGACTGGGGGTGATCTGGGGGGTGTAAGTGTGCCTACATGTACTGGTGTCAGTGTAGTGTTTGTGCACTTACTGTGAGATGTCTTCTCTCCTCGCGCCGGAACGAAAAGACCGCCGCATGGAGAAATGACATCACTTCCTCTGCCTGTGTTTACATTACACAGGCAGAGGAAGATTGTCATTCGCCGGGAGCGATCGCAAGGGGGTGGCCGTAAACGAATGGCCATCCCCTCATCACGGATCGCTCCCGAACGGATAACCACCGCTCACTGTATAGAAGGGGGGTCCGATGGGACCCCCCAACTATACGAAGGCAGTCTGACACGTACCTTGGAGGTGAGCCTGACGTGCAGAGGGAGACCTCTCGTACAGCCCTGGTTCCCAGGTCACTGGAGTTGGGACATTCGCAGAAGGAGCACAGTGAGGTATGAGTGCCTGTTAGGTTCTCCTGGACTAGATGAGAAGACTGCTATGGACAGCTGAAGATGCAGGTCAGGTGATGCAGGCCAGCGGGTGCAGGTAGCTAGGGATGCGGCTGGAAGGTGCAGATCAGCTGATGCAGGTAGCCGAGGATGCCGGTAGATACGGATACAAGCAGCAGGCAGGAGAAAGGTCAGACGAGCCAGGTCATGCACAGCGGATCAGATACAGGCAGAAGCGTCAGGCAGCGGAGGGTCAAGTTCAGGCTGGATCAGGCAACAGAGGATCAGGCAGACAGATGAGCAGGACTGGGTCTAGGAAGCCAAAGGTCAGGACTGGAGATAGCAGCAAGGTTAGGAAGCCGGGTCAGAGTAACAGCAGGTGCAAGTTCAGGATCAGGTCACTGGATAACTGCAGATCAGACAGCAAGAGTCTGGACAGGAGAAGCCCCTTTTAAAGGCCACTGGGCGCCAAGGCAGCGTCACCATGCGCGCGCGATTGGCGAGCGCGCGTGCGCGATTGGCGCACGCATGCGCGAATGGCGCACGCTAATGCGCAATGGAAAGCTTCTGTTTACACTTGGAAGCCTACTAGCGGGGATGTGCCTGAGCCTTGTTGTGGGTACCAGAGGCATACGTCCATGACATTGCCCCCCCCCTTATGGGCAACCTCCGGGTGCCCAAAAGGACTCTTTTTTGAGGGTGGCTGCGGAAGAAGGCCTGGATCAGCTCTTGGGCATGCACATTCTGCTCGGGTTCCCAAGAGTTCTCCTCTAGTCCGTACCCCCTCCACTTGATCAAGTATTGCAGTCGATTACCTCTCCTTCTGCAGTCTACAACAGCCTCCACCTCATATTCCTCGTCCCCATCAACCATTACGGGTTCAGGTGGCCCCAATCCCCTGTGAAGGGGTCTGGTACTGTGGGTTTCAGCAGGGACACGTGGAACACAGGGTGGATCCTAAGTGAATCAGGTAAGACAAGTTCATAGGAGACTTCGTTCAGTTTCCTCTTGACTGGGAAAGGTCCGATAAACTTGGGTGCCAGTTTCTTCGAGGGACAAGCCATTCTGAGGTTGGTAGTAGACAACCACACTTGGTTGCCAGGTTGGAGGTGCAATTCCCCTCTTCTCTTCTTGTCATAGACTCTCTTATTTGTTGCCTGTGCCTTGACCATAGTCTCTTGTTTGTTGTTGTGACCCAGGAAGTCAACAGTACTCTGTACCGCTGGAACTGGAGATTCAGGGATAATGTTAGGCAGGAAAACAGGGTGAAACCCATAGTTTGCAAAAAATGGGGACTGACCCGTGACAGAATGGCTGGCATTGTTGAAGGCAAATTCTGCCAACGGCAATAGAGCTACCCAATTGTCCTGGACAAACGTGGTGAAACAGCGTATGTACTGCTCAAGGGTCTAGTTCGTCCTCTCGGTTTGTCCATTAGTCTGAGGATGGTAAGCAGATGACATGGATAGCTCAATCTTCAGGGCCTGGCATAGTGCTTTCCAAAAGCAGGAGGTGAACTGAACCCCCCTGTCGGATACAATGTTGGTTGGTACTCCATGTAATCTTATGATCTCCCGGATGAACACCCGGGCGGTCTCCATGGCAGAAGGCGTACTTTTCAGGGGTATGAAGTGGGCCATCTTGGAAAGGCGGTCGACTACAACAAAGATAGCTGTATGTCCTTCGGATGGGGGTAGTTCGACTATAAAGTCCATGGCTATCATGCTCCAGGGTCTGTCGGGAATTGGTAGTGGTCTGAGAAGACCCCAGGACTTGGTTCTAGCAGATTTGCTTTGGGTACAAACAGTACATGATTTCCCGTAGTCCTCACAACTCTTCTCAAGCTTTGGCCACCAGAACATACGCTGAATCAGGTCAAGGGTCTTGTGGACCCCGAAATGGCCAGCCAGAGGATGGTCGTGGCATAGGTTCAGAACCTTTGTCCGGAAACTTGCTGGCACAAAAATGTTATTGTCCTTCCAAAGCAACCCATCTCTGGGTGTCAGGGACACTCCTGGTGGACTGGGCATTCCTGCCGAGGCTTGTTTTAGGCTGGACATCAGATCTGTCTGGATGAGCAGAAAGTTACCCTCAGATAGGATAGTATCTGGGACTGAGGCATCCTTGGGATCGTCAAACATACGGGAGAGGGCGTCTGGCTTAGTGTTCCTTGATCCCGGCCGTTAGGTGATGTGGAAGGAAAATCTGGAAAAGAACAGCGCCCACCGTGCTTGACGCGGCTTCAGGCACTTGGCAGATCTCAAGTATTCCAGATTCTTATGATCCGTGTAAATAAGAATGGGATGTGCTGCGCCCTCTAAGAGATACCGCCATTCCTCAAGCGCGGCCTTAATGGCCAAAAGTTCCCGATCTCCCACATCGTAATTTCTTTCGGCAGGGGAAAGCTTACGAGAGAAGAAAGCAGTGGGATGCATGAGATCCTTGAGGCCTTGGTGCTGGGAAATCACTGCCCCTACCGCTGTTTCTGAAGCATCTACCTCGAGTAGGTAGGGTAGAGAGGGGTCTGGGTGGCTCAGGATGGGAGCAGAAGTAAAAAGTCCCTTCAGAGTTGCAAAAGCAGTCTGAGCCTCAGAGTTCCATTGAAAATGAATGTTCTGTTTTGTTAGCTGAGTGATGGGGGCACTGATTGCAGAAAACCCCTTAATGAATCTTCTGTAAAAATTGGCGAAGCCAACAAAACGCTGCACCCCCTTTTTATCTGAGGGTGCAGGCCAGTCCAGAACAGCTGTGACCTTTTGTGGATCCATCTTGAACCCTTCCGTGGAAATCACCAGGCCCAAGAACTGGATACTCTGCCGCTCAAACTCACATTTCTCTGGTTTAGCATATAACCCGTGCTGACGGAGTCGGCAGAGTACCATCTTTACATGTTTCCGGTGCTGATCTAGAGAAGTGGAGAAGATCAGGATATCGTCAAGATAAACAATTACGACGATATCTAACCAGTCTCTGAAGATATCATTTACAAAGTGCTGGAAGGTAGCAGGGGCATTGCACAGGCCAAAGGGCATCACTAAATATTCATAGTGGCCGAATCTCGTATGGAAGGCCGTCTTCCACTCGTCTCCTGCACGGATACGAACCAAATTAGAGGCTCCTCGAAGATCGAGCTTGGTAAACACGGCAGTGGTTCTTAGTCTTTGAAACAGCTCGGGCACCAGAGGTAGAGGATATCGGTTCTTAACCGTCACTTTATTTAATTCCCGATAGTCCACACAGGGACGTAAGGAGTGGTCCTTCTTTTCTACAAAAAAGATTCCGGCCCCTGCTGGAGAGGTAGAGGGCTGGATGAATCCTCTCTTGAGATTCTCATCCACATACTCCTTTAATACTTCCAGTTTCCGTTCAGACAGGGGGAAAATCCGCCCGAAGGGGATCTCAGCTCCAGGCAACAACTCAATTGGGCAGTCATATGAACGGTGGGGAGGAAGAGTCTCAGCCCCCCGTTTGCTGAACACGTCCAGAAACTCGTGGTATGGTTCAGGTACCTTTAATCGTAATTCTGCATCAGATTCCAGGCACAGCAGAGGGCCAGACACCCTAGGAGGAGAAGGCAGGCAATGTCTTTGACAGTAATGGGACTGGAACTTAACTTCCCCAGTGCCCCAATCAATTTGTGGGTTGTGGGCCTGTAGCCATGGCAGGCTAAGGATGACCGGGAACAGCGGGGATGCAATTGCATCGAGTTTCAACAGTTCCTTATGACCCGCGGCTGTGACTACGGGTAAGGGTGGAGTCTCTTGGGTGACTAGGCCGGATTTTATACGGGACCCATCTGCCAGGAAAATGGAAAGCCCTTGAGCCCGGTGCTGCAGTGGGATGAGCTGTTGGTTGGCAAAGTTCAGGTCAATAAAACAACTACAAGCTCCAGAGTCTATAATCGCAGTAGCAGGCACAGTCCCATCTGGAAGCTGGAAGGAGATGCCAAGGGCCAGATGAGTGGTATTGGCAGAAGGTGCTGGTTGACTGGTGGATGAGATGGACAAGCATCTTTGAGGTTTAACTGGGCACGAATGTACATAGTGGCTGGTTCCCCCGCAGTACAGGCAGAGATTGAGCTGATGCCGGCGTGAGCGTTCCTCAGCAGATAGCGAGGGTCTTATTAAACTGACTTGTACCGGTTCAGAGGAGGTTGGTCCAGGTCTAGCTGAGACAGGTCTGATGGAAGCAGAACGCGTGGTCGTGGCCACACGGGGTAACATCCAGGTTGGGCGCGTCTGCTGGTTCATCTTCTCTGCGGTGCGCTCCCGAAGGCGCCGGTCTATCTGGATGGTCAATGTCATTAAGTTCTCCAAAGAGTCTAGTATGCCAACTCGGGCAAGTTCATCTCTCTACCTTTCGGATAGGCCTAAACGGAACTGATGCCGTAGCGCTGCATGGCTCCAGCGCCTAAAGTCCGTTATGTAGTCCTCAACCGCTCTGCAGCCTTGCTGGAGCGCGTGAAGAGCAGCTTCGGCAGTGGAAGTCCGTTGGGGGTCATCATAGAGGAGCGACATGGCCTTGAAAAAGGATGGCAAAGAGTCCAGTGAAACGTGGCGTTCTTCAAGCAGGTGGTGAGCCCAAGACTGAGGTTCCCCCAGCAAGAGCGAGATGACAAACCCCACTTTGGTGGTCTCCCGGGAGAACGTTAGGGGTAGCAGGGAGAAGTACAACTCGCAGGCATTGCGGAATGTCCAAAACGTATTTCGATCCCCGGAAAACTTATCCGGAATGGGGACCCTTGGCTCAGGAGGCAGCATCGTTACAGCAGTTGCGGAGATGGCTCCTGTGGGTGTCCTGCTGGCAGGAGGGTCTGTGGTGGTAGCCGGAGATTGCATTTGTTCCTCCAAATGTTTATGACCATCCTGGAGAGATTCCACCTTTAGAGTGAGATCAGAAAGGAGTTGGCAGATCTCATCGGTGCAAGAGGTCCCTCTTGCAGGCTCAGGCATGGCTGTCTGATACTGACATGTACCTTGGAGGTGAGCCTGACGTGCAGAGGGAGACCTCCCGTACAGCCCTGGTTCCCAGGTCACTGGAGTTGGGACAGTGGCCAAAGAAGCACAGTGAGGTATGAGTGCCTGTTAGGTTCTCCTGGACTAGATGAGAAGACTGCTATGGACAGCTGAAGATGCAGATCAGGTGATGCAGGCCAGCGGGTGCAGGTAGCTGGGGATGCGGCTGGAAGGTGCAGATCAGCTGATGCAGGTAGCCGAGGATGCCGGTAGATACGGATACAAGCAGCAGGCAGGAGAAAGGTCAGACGAGCCAGGTCATGCACAGCGGATCAGATACAGGCAGAAGCGTCAGGCAGCGGAGGGTCAAGTTCAGGCTGGATCAGGCAACAGAGGATCAGGCAGACAGATGAGCAGGACTGGGTCTAGGAAGCCAAAGGTCAGGACTGGAGATAGCAGCAAGGTCAGGAAGCCGAGTGAGAGTAACAGCAGGTGCAAGTTCAGGATCAGGTCACTGGATAACTGCAGATCAGACAGCAAGAGTCTGGACAGGAGAAGCCCCTTTTAAAGGCCACTGGGCGCCAAGACAGCGTCACCGTGCGCGCGCGATTGGCGAGCGCGTGCGCGATTGGCGCACGCATGCGCGAATGGCGCACGCGCATGTGCAATGGAAAGCTTCTGTTTACACTTGGAAGCCTACTAGCGGGGATGTGCCTGAGCCTTGTTGTGGGTACCAAAGGCATACGTCCATGACACAGTCACGTACAGGTACGTGATTGTGCCTGTCCGTGCCATTCTGCCGACGTATATATACAGTGAGCGGTCATTAAGTGGTTAACTGCAGACTTCCACCTTTAATTTGAGGGTATTTACATCAAAATCAGGTGAACGGTGTAGGAATTACAACAGTTTGTATATGTGCCTCACACTTTTTAAGGGACCAAAAGTAATGGGACAGGTTAACAATCATAAATCAAACTTTCACTTTTTAATACTTGGTTGCAAATCCTTTGCAGTCAATTACAGCCTGAAGTCTGGAATGCATAGACATCACCAGACACTGGGTTTCATCCCTGGTGATGCTCTGCCAGGCCTCTACTGCAACTGTCTTCAGTTCCTGCTTGTTCTTGGGGCATTTTCCCTTCAGTTTTGTCTTCAGCAAGTGAAACGCATGCTCAATCGGATTCAGGTCAGGTGAATGACTTGGCCATTGCATAACATTCCACTTCTTTCCCTTAAAAAACTCTTTGGTTGCTTTCGCAGTATGCTTCGGGTCATTGTCCATCTGCACTGTGAAGCGCCGTCCAATGAGTTCTGAAGCATTTGACTGAATGTGAGCAGATAATATTGCCCGAAACACTTCAGATATCATCCTGCTGCTTTTGTCAGCAGTCACATCATCAATAAATACAAGAGAACCAGTTCCATTGGCAGCCATACATGCCCACGCCATGACACTACCACCACCATGCTTCATTGATGAGGTGGTATGCTTTGGATCATGAGCAGTTCCTTTCTTTCTCCATATTCTTCTCTTCCCATCACTCTGGTACAAGTTGATCTTGGTCTCATCTGTCCATAGGATGTTGTTCCAGAACTGTGAAGGCTTTTTTAGATGTTGTTCGGCAAACTCTAATCTGGCCTTACTGTTTTTGAGGCTCACCAATGGCTTACATCTTGTGGTGAACCCTCTGTATTCACTCTGGTGAAGTCTTCTCTTGATTGTTGACTTTGACACACATACACCTACCTCCTGGAGTGTGTTCTTGATCTGGCCAACTGTTGTGAAGGGTGATTTCTTCACCAGGGAAAGAATTCTTCGGTCATCCACCACAGTTGTTTTCCGTGGTCTTCCGGGTCTTTTGGTGTTGCTGAGCTCACCGGTGCATTCTTTCTTTTTAAGGATGTTACAAACAGTTGATTTGGCCACACCTAATGTTTTTGCTATCTCTCTGATGGGTTTATTTTGTTTTTTCAGCCTAATGATGGATTGCTTCACTGATAGTGACAATTAAATTAAAATTAGAAAACTCCTTATAGCAGCAATAAAAGTGGGATAAACACAAATAGAAATAAAAAAGAAGAAAATCGCGCTAAAGAGTCCTCATGGAAATTATTTATGTGATGAATAAAGTCCAATGTGGCAGGCTGGTATGGAAAAACGCAAAAACTCCCAATTGCTAGATGGACCTTGAGAAATTCATGCTTACCAGATAAGTAAGCCAATAAAGCAGATGGCTATAGTCCAGCCAAGGCCTTTGGTTGGCACCAAGATACCCGCTTCACCAGGAAAATTATGAATACGATAGCTGGAACTATGACTCCACGATAGTGATATTAATTAGCCCAAAGAAAAAGAAAGAAAGGCACATAGCGTAATCCTGCCACAATAAATGATCTATGGGGATCAGTGTTATGGACAACACCCAGTGAGAGAGTCTTCTTACCAGATGGACACCACTTTAAGGCTGAATATATATAGGTGAAGGTTATAGATCAGGATCCTATGGACAAATGTAGGCTCAGATGGTAGAGGGATGAGGATAGAATCTCCCAGCTGGGACCGTAGTTCCGTGTGTACGGTATTACCATCGGCTACCCAAGAGGAAATGAAGAGACTCGATAGTGTGATACACTATCGAGTCTCTTCATTTCCTCTTGGGTACCCGATGGTAATACCGTACACATGGAACTACGGTCCCAGCTGGGAGATTCTATCCTCATCCCTCTACCATCTGAGCCTACAGTTGTCCATAGGATCCTGATCTATAACCTTCACCTATATATATCCAGCCTTAAAGTGGTGTCCATCTGGTAAGAAGACTGTTTGAGAGGTGGCGGATTACAACCCTTGTGTTTGGGGTGTTTTTGCCTTTTTATCTGCTTAAAGTTTTTAATTAGTGCAATTTGGTAAGGAGATTGATTGTGAGGTGGTGGTTCACTCGTGCATGTTTCTCTCACTGGGTGTTGTCCATAACACTGATCCCCATAGATCATTTATTGTGGCAGGATTACGCTATGTGCCTTTCTTTCTTTTTCTTTGGGCTGATTAATATCACTATCGTGGAGTCATAGTTCCAGCTATCGTATTCATAATTTTCCTGGTGAAGCGGGTATCTTGGTGCCAACCAAAGGCCTTGGCTGGGCTATAGCCATCTGCTCTATTGGCTTACTTATCTGGTAAGCATGAATTTCTCAAGGTCAATCTAGCAATTGGGAGTTTTTGCGTTTTTCCATACCAGCCTGCCACATTGGACTTTATTCATCACATAAATAATTTCCATGAGGACTCTTTAGCGCGATTTTCTTCTTTTTTACATATACAAACTGTTGTAATTCCTACACCGTTCACCTGATTTGGATGTAAATACCCTCAAATTGAATCTGAAAGTCTGCAGTTAAAGCACATCTTGTTTGTTTCATTTCAAATCCATTGTGGTGGTGTGTAGAGCCAAAAAGATTAGAATTGTGTCGATGTCCCAATATTTATGGACCTGACTGTTGTGAGGGGGTTAGCTCGGCAGCGGGTGTGTGTGACCCCCGGGATGGGCTCCCCACACAAAAACAGGCCCAGCAAACGGAGGTTGTGGTTTTCAAAATCAAAAAAAAGGTGCGGTTTATTTTCTATTTACAGTGACAAAACACAGCAAAGCCAAAAGAAACATATAAACAAAATAAATCCTGGTCAACTTGACCTCTGACTAAACATACAGGTTTCCTAACTAACAACTGGGATCAGCCTAGTGCTGTCCTAGTCCCTAAGTCCCTGGTTTTAAATGTCCAAGCAAATAGCCACACAGGCTTTTTCTCACCGCACAGGGGTTCACTCTCCCTAGACAGTCCACACAGGTCTGGTTCCAGGCATGAGCTAACATCTAATGAAGCTGGGAGTTCTTATAGAGGCCTAAATGAGCTGACAAGGTTCAGCTGGTCTCCTCATCTCTGTCTGCACGACGCCCCACACTCTCCCTAGAGGTATGAGTCATCCATGAGCCCACTAGCCTTATACAACTCTCCACCTAGTTGTATAAGTCGGCGTAAAGCCTGAATCTGGGCGAAATATATCTACCCCCCTGGATGCAACCAGGTGACTTTACCTTCCTGCTGTCACATACCCCCCCCTCTTGTTTTAACCTCGGGGTTGGAACACCAGCAATCAGGCATTCATGTACTCGAGACAAAGCATCCACATTCCCCATTTGAACGCCAGGGCGATGCTTTACTGTGAAGTTGAATTCCTGGAGGGCCAGGAACCACCTATTCACTCTTCTATTTGTTTCCTTGTTTTGAGCCATCCACTTTAACGGAGCGTGATCCGTAACCATGTCAAAGTGCCTACCTAGCAGGTAGTACCGAAGGGAATCTAGAGCCCACTTCACCGCTAAACACTCCTTCTCAACGGTGGCGTAATTTACCTCATGGGACTTCAACTTCCTGCTGAGGTAAATGACTGGGTGCTCTTCCCCGTTCCAGACCTGGGACAATACTGCTCCTAACCCCACATCTGACGCATCACTTTGTACGACAAAGTCTTTAGAGAAGTCGGGTGAGTACAACACTGGCTGGCTACATAAGGCTTGTTTCAAGAATTGGAATGCTGCCTCAGCCTCGGGGGTCCATTTAATCATGACCGACCCTTTCCCCTTCGTTAGGTTGGTTAGGGGCACAGCCTTAGAAGCAAAGTGGGGAATGAATCGCCGATAATACCCAGCGATTCCCAGAAAGGCTCGTACCTGCTTCTTGCTGTTGGGACGTGGCCAACTCTGGATGGCCTCGACTTTGTTGAGTTGGGGTTTTATTACTCCCCTCCCAATGGTGTACCCAAGATATTTGGCCTCCTCCTGCCCAATGGTACACTTCTTGGGGTTAGCCGTAAACCCCGCTTCCCGAACAGAGTCCAGGACTGCTTGCACTTTTGGCAGATGTGAGGCCCAATCTGTGCTATGGACAATTACGTCATCCAGGTAAGCCGCAGCATACTTCCGATGGGGCCTCAGCATCTGGTCCATTTTCCGCTGGAATGTGGCCGGCGCATTCTGTAACCCGAACGGCATTCTTTTATATTGGAACGCCCCGTCTGGGGTTACAAATGCGGTTTTCTCTTTGGCCAATTTGGCCAGGGGGATTTGCCAATACCCTTTTGTGAGGTCAAGAGTCGTCATGTATCGGGCTGTTCCCAGCCGGTCGATCAACTCATCTATACGTGGCATGGGGTAGGTGTCAAATTTTGTAACTTTGTTCAACTGACGAAAATCGTTACAAAATCGCCAGCTCCC
Source organism: Rana muscosa (assembly GCA_029206835.1). Taxonomy (NCBI): domain Eukaryota; kingdom Metazoa; phylum Chordata; class Amphibia; order Anura; family Ranidae; genus Rana; species Rana muscosa. The sequence continues at coordinate 143,291,502 of CM055116.1, forward strand.
ATCCGGTTTAGGCACCAACACAATGGGACTAGACCAATCACTTTGGGACTCCTCTATCACCCCTAAGTTCAGCATTTTCTGTACTTCCTCCCGTATTGCCTCCCGTCGGGCCTCTGGGATCCGATAGGGTTTTAACTTCACCCTTTCACCGGGCGGGGTAATGATGTCATGCTCTACCCCAAATGTTTGTCCCGGCAGCTCAGAGAATACCTCCTTGTTGCGAAGCACAAACTCCTTAACCTCCTGTTGTTGGGGTTGTGACAAGGTGGCTGCTATTCCAACCTCAGGAATCACGCAACCAGTTTGAGCTGGTGACCAAGTGTCTGCGACTAGGGACTCTCTATCCCTCCAGGCTTTCAACAGATTAACGTGATAGATCTGTTCGGGCTTTCGCCTTCCTGGTTGTCTGACCTTGTAATTCACTTCACTCACTTTTTCCATTATCTCGTAGGGGCCTTGCCATTTGGCAAGGAATTTACTTTCAACCGTAGGGACAAGTACCAGTATCCTATCCCCCGGGGAAAAGGTACGGGTCTTGGCTCCACGGTTGTACACTCTCTGCTGTGCTAACTGCGCTTGGGCCAAATGTTCCTTCACGATGGGCATTACCTGTGCAATTCGGTCTTGCATCAGGGCGACATGCTCAATCACACTCCTGTGGGGAGAACTCTCACTTTCCCAAGTTTCCTTGGCAATATCCAACAGCCCTCTTGGGTGTCTCCCATACAGTAACTCAAAGGGGGAGAATCCCGTAGAGGATTGGGGCACCTCCCTAATAGCAAACATCAGATAAGGAAGTAGACAGTCCCAATCCTTTCCATCTCTATCCACCACTTTCTTCAACATTTGTTTTAGGGTTTTGTTGAATCTTTCAACCAGCCCATCGGTTTGGGGGTGATACACAGATGTACGTAATTGCGTCACTTTGAACAATTTACACAGCTCCTTCATAACCCGGGACATAAAGGGTGTACCTTGGTCCGTAAGCAGTTCTTTACAAATACCCACCCGGCTAAACACAAGAGATAGCTCTTTGGCTATGGTTTTGGCCGAGGTATTTCGGAGAGGGATCGCTTCTGGATAACGGGTGGCATAGTCCATTATAACTAATATGTACTGGTGCCCCCTAGCGGACTTGATTATAGGACCTACCAAATCCATGGCGATCCTCTCAAACGGGACCTCAATGATGGGTAGAGGGACCAGCGGGCTACGGAAATGTGGCATCGGGGCCGACCTCTGACACACAGGGCAGGAGGAACAATAATTTTCTATGTCCTTCATCACCCCCGGCCAATAGAATCTCTGTAATACCCTCTCTCGGGTTTTCTCTGTCCCCAGATGACCTCCAAGAATGTGCCCATGGGCCAACTCCAACACCAACTTCCTGTAAGGTTTGGGCACCACAAGCTGCTCAACGGTTTCTTCTGCCCTTTTTGCCACCCGATACAGTAGGTCCTTCTCTACGCTGAAGTATGGGTAAGTGCAGGTATTATCTGGGTTCACTAACTCGCCATCTATTTTCACTACGTTTTCGCGTGCCTTTATTAGGGCGGGGTCTTTCAACTGTTCTGTGGCAAAGTTTTCCCTGTGAACCTCAAGATCAGAAAACTCCACAGACGGTAGGTTTTCATCTGAGGAGGTGGGCTCCTCTCCAGTTTCTTGAGTCTCCCCTGCCAATACTGATAAGGGAAATTCCGGAGAGTCCTCACCACTCTCAGGGGAGTTCTGGCTATCACATTCCTGGTACATAGGGGCACCAGTGGGGGGCTCAGGATCATCCCACAGTTCCCAGAACTTCGGAAAATCCCTTCCCACAATGGCGTCATACGGTAACTGAGATACTAAGCCCACTGGATGAGAGAGGGTACCTTTGGGGGTCTCGAAACACACTGTAGTCACTGGATACTCTCGGGTGTCCCCATGCACACAAATAACAGCTACCTTGCTATTCCCAGAGACCTCTGTTTTAACTAACTCAGCCTTTATCAGGGTCACAAGGCTACCTGAATCCAGCAATACCACAACATTTCTACCATTAACACACATTTTGCATAAATGTTTCTCAATTCCTCGAATGGCAGTGCATGCGACTGTCGCACACAGCGACTGACGTCTGCCCGTCAGAAAGTCACACTGCATGGGTTCCTCCACAACCGGGCAATTGGCTGCAATATGTCCCGCTTGCCGGCAGCGGTAGCAAACGATCCTTCTTGCCGCCTCTTGAGCCGCTGATTTCCCAGGCTGTTCTCGCCAAACTTGGGGTAGAGCTCCCACCCTCTCACTCTCTCCACCCTTACCCCTTGGAATCCTCTTATCCGCCCCTGGGGATGGTCTGGTCTTAGGGTGGAAAGTCCGAGTGTCTCTGGAAGAGGCCGTCAGGTTCTCTGTAGCCAAGTATTTCTCCACACGATCCACAAGACCATCGGCCGTCTCTGGGTCTCCATGGCTTACCCAGTTTTGGATGGCAGTAGGAAGAGCTCTCAAAAACCGATCCATTACAACACGTTCCACAATCTTTGGTGCGGACAAAGTCTCTGGCTGTAGCCACTTTCTGCTCAGGTGAATGAGATCATACATTTGAGACCTGGGGGGTTTTCCAAGCTGGAAAGTCCAGTTATGCACACGCTGAGCCCGGACAGCCTGGGTGACACCCAGCCTTGCCAATATCTCAGCTTTTAGCATCACATAGTCTTTTGCTTGGTCAGGCTCTAGGTCATAGTAAGCCTTCTGCGATTCACCAGTTAACAGAGGAGCCACCAGTCCAGCCCACTGCTCCTCAGGCCACTTTTCTCTTTCAGCAGTCCTTTCAAATGTGGTCAAAAATACCTCTGGATCATCCTCTCCAGTCATTTTTGTCAATAAACGACTCACCCCAAAGGACGCGGTATTAGTGGGACGGCTTTCCTCACTGGTCTGCGGACGTTGCTGCATTACTGCTTCCATTTGTTGTAGTCTCTGCTCTTGCTTCTGTAACAGGTCTATGAAGCGGGCCTCAGATTGCTGCTGGGCTTGTTGCTGAGCTTCCAGACTCTGTTGGTGAGCTTGCTGCTGGGCTGCAAGGCTCTGTTGATGAGCTTGCTGCTGGGCTGCGAAGTTCTGTTGTTGAGCTGCAAGGCTCTTTTGCAAACCTGCATTTGTCTGCTGTTGATTGGCATTTGCTAGAGCCAGCTGCTTCAGTATCTCCTCCATGCTGGCTTAAAAAAAACTGCCACTGGTTCTCCACCAACTGTGAGGGGGTTAGCTCGGCAGCGGGTGTGTGTGACCCCCGGGATGGGCTCCCCACACAAAAACAGGCCCAGCAAACGGAGGTTGTGGTTTTCAAAATCAAAAAAAAGGTGCGGTTTATTTTCTATTTACAGTGACAAAACACAGCAAAGCCAAAAGAAACATATAAACAAAATAAATCCTGGTCAACTTGACCTCTGACTAAACATACAGGTTTCCTAACTAACAACTGGGATCAGCCTAGTGCTGTCCTAGTCCCTAAGTCCCTGGTTTTAAATGTCCAAGCAAATAGCCACACAGGCTTTTTCTCACCGCACAGGGGTTCACTCTCCCTAGACAGTCCACACAGGTCTGGTTCCAGGCATGAGCTAACATCTAATGAAGCTGGGAGTTCTTATAGAGGCCTAAATGAGCTGACAAGGTTCAGCTGGTCTCCTCATCTCTGTCTGCACGACGCCCCACACTCTCCCTAGAGGTATGAGTCATCCATGAGCCCACTAGCCTTATACAACTCTCCACCTAGTTGTATAAGTCGGCGTAAAGCCTGAATCTGGGTGAAATATATCTACCCCCCTGGATGCAACCAGGTGACTTTACCTTCCTGCTGTCACACTGTATATATATATATACAGTATATATATATATATATATATATATATATACACACACACATCTAATATAATCTGGTATCACAAACATATCTAGAAAATCATAACATCTACACACTGACATAACACTACCACCACTAAAAGGGAAAAAAAACGGGTGGGGGGGGGGATTCCCGGACATGGAACTCTATAACTACGCTGATATTGGTGTGGAGTTTCTAAACTCTACCCATTGCTGCCATGTCCCCAAAGTTTGTTCTTTAAGGCCTGCTTCTACTTCTATCGTCATCTCCAGAGTGTGCATCTCGCCCATTTCGCATATCCATTCTCCAATTGAAAGCGCCCCCGTTTTTTTCCAGTTCCGGGCTATAACAGTATGCGCTGCTACCAGCATGTGTCTTAATATGCCCCTTTTTAGTCTTTATAGACCCGGGAATCATGGATAGATGTGAAGCTAATACATCTGGTTGGATATTATTCCCCGTGACTTTATGATGTATACTATATATCTTGGTCCAAAATATCAGTGCTTCGGGATAGTACTACCATATATGAGACATTGTACCTTTCGCATTGTGCCATCTCCAACATGTCTCCTCATTTTCACTATTGATTTTATGCATATCTACTGGGCATCTATACCATCTTGTTAAAATTCTATAGTTTCTTTCCTGATATCTACTGGATATTGATAGCTTGTGTGCTATTAGGAAAGCTCTTTCCCAGTCCGATCTGGGAATGTTCCTTCCCAATTCTTCCTCCCATCTATTTATATATGTTAGTTCTTCTTCTAACCGTGTTGGGGTGGCTCCTGAGCCCTCTGACCTTCGAATGTTATTTGGGAGGAGGTATTGGTATATTACGGATAATACATGTGTTGGTCTTTCCTCTTGTATTAATAACTTCTCGAAGTCTGTGCCCGATCTATCTAGTTTCCCATTTTTTATTAGTGATTGAGTATATGTTCGAAGTTGTTGGTATTGTATCCACATATTCCTGTACTCCAGACCGAGAGAGTCTATTGGAGGGATTTTACTTTCGATCAGGATCTGGGCCACTCTAGTATCTTTGTTTCTATGTCATTTAAAAAATGTTAGGGCATTCAATGCTGGTGGAAACTCATGGTTTCCAAATAGAGGTGTCATTGGCCCAATCTGTTTAGTCCAATTCTCATTTTTTAACATTGCATCCCATGCCTTTACCGTGGAGGATACCAGCATCGGCATTTCTCTCATGGGGGGTCGTACAGTACGATTTATCCATGGTAGTGATTTAAGTTTTATTTTGGTGATGTCCTCCTCCAATTTCACCCATTCTTTAGTTTTTGCATTATGAAACTAATCCACTATTCTCCCCATAAATACCGCCCGTAGATATAATGAGAATTCTGGGAGCGCTAGACCTCCGTTTTTTTTGGCCCTAATCAATATATTTCTTCTAATTCGAGGTGTTTTATGAGCCCATATAAATGCCCCTATGATTCTTCGAAGTTGATGTAGTAGCTTAGGAAGGAAAAATATTCTGGATGGCCGCACTCTGCAAAGGATGCTGGTTTATTGATAAAATCCACAAATACAGCAAAGGCACTCAAAAATAAACACAGAAGTAGGCTAACGCGTTTCACATCGTGAGATGCTTACTCATAGCTATGATGTTTATTTTTGAGTGCCTTTGCTGTATTTGTGGATTTTATCAATAAACCAGCATCCTTTGCAGAGTGCGGCCATCCAGAATATTTTTCCTTCCTCACCTAATTTTGTGCAGAGCCAGCACCTGTGTGTACTTGGAGTGGGGCGGAAGCATTACATGGATTCAGAGGCTTCAGAGCGGTGATCTTTTTTCATTAATTGATGTAGTAGCTTAGTTGGAAAATATATTGGGATTGTTTGAAATATATATAAAAGTTTCGGGAGTATATCCATTTTTATAATGTTAATTCTACTAATCCAGGAGAAGACCGCTTTGTCATATCTTTGAAGTGTCTTAATTATTTTTTGTATTATTGGTATATAATTAAATTCTTGAAGTTTTGTTAATTCCTTGGGAATATACGTTCCCAAGTATTTAACGGCTACGGTCTGCCATTTAAAGGTGAAGTTTTTTTTTAGGTTATCAATATCTTTACTTAGGAGTGTGATATTCAAAGCTTCTGTCTTGTCATAAAGTTACTCATCTTTCCAAAACGGTTAAACTCCTGGATTAGATTAGGTATGGATATTAATGGGTTTGTTATGTATAGCAGGAGATCATCTGCATATACAGACATTTTGTATTCTATTCCTCTAACTTTTATCCCCTGTATATCTGGATTCTTCTGTATGGCTGTAGTCAAATGCTCCATCACTAGTACACATTAGTAGTGGGGATAAGGGGCATCCCTGTCGTGTTCCGTTCGATATTTTCACCGATTCTGATAGATTTCCATTTGTTCGGATTCGGGCTGTTGGGTTTTGATAAAGGGCCATTATTCTCCCCTTTAGCTTCGGGCCTATTCCCCACTGATTCAGGGTTTCTTCCAGAAAGCTTCATCCCACCCTGTCAAATGCTTTTTCAGCATCCACCGCTAAAAGACAGGCTAGAATGGAGTTCCGTTGGGCAAATTCCACTAATGTCAAAGTCATCAATGTATTGTCTCTTGCCTCTCTCCCTTTTACAAACCCTGCTTGGTCCAAGTGAACATATGTTGGTAAAATTGGAGTAATTCTATTAGCTATGATCTTAGAATATAATCGAAGATCTATATTGGTTAGCGATATTGGGTGATTGTTCCCACAATGCGTATGATCTTTTTCTGGTTTTGGGATTATTGATATATATGCTTCCATCCCTTGTGGAGCAAAAGTTTAAGAGGCCGAGACTGCATTGAAGGTTCTGATCATTATTGGGATCAACTGCTCTTTAAAAGTGTTATATAAAAGCGTGGTGTAAGACCATCCGGTCCGGGACTTTTGCCCGGTACCAGTGAGTCAATTGCTTTTTGCAACTTTATTATTGAAAATTATTTTTCTAGTTCCTCTCTTTCAGTCAAATAAATTGATGGGATGGCTATATCCTGTATATATTGTCTTATTTCTTGTCGGATAATTTCGGGGTCTCTTCCTATCTGCTGTTTAGGTATTTTATAAAGTTTAGAATAAAATGAATGAAAAGATTTAGCTATTTCTTTTGGATCATGTGTTATATCTCCTGTTGCTGTTTTAATTTTTGTTATAGGGGTCATAGAAGTTCTTTGAGTCAGTGCCGATTTTTCCATCGGAATTCCGATGAAGCTGACTTTCATCAGTCTTGCCTACACACCATCAGACAAAATTCCGACCGTCCAAAACGCCGTGACGTACAACACGTACGAAGGCACTATAAAGGGGAAGTTCAAATCCAACGGCGCCACCCGTTGGGCTGCTTTTGCTGATTGCGTGTTAGTAAAAGTTTGGTGTTAGCCGATTCGCGCTTTTCAGTCTCCCTGCTTTTCAGTCTGTTACAGCATGACGAATGTGCTATCTCCCTTACGAACGCTAGTTTTACCAGAACGAGCACTCCCGTCTTGTAATTTAGTCTGAGCATGCGTGGATTTTTCTCCGATGGAGTTCCCCACAGACGATCGGCATTTGCTATCGTTTTTTTTTCCATTGGTAAAATTTAAAAACATGTTCTATTTTTTTACACCGATGGAAAAAAGACAGATGGGGCCCAGGCATGATTGTTTTTTCCGATGAAAAAAGTCCATCGGTCTTTTTTCATCAGAAAAAACGATCGTGTGTACGCGGCATGAGGCGTAGGGTTTGTTCATTTAGTAGCTTTTGTAGTTCTCTTTGTTTTATCTGCTAATTCTATTAAATTCTCTGAAATCGGATTTTGCTTATGCCTCTGTGTAGCGCTACCCCCAATTAAGAGAGCCGCTGATTTGATTTCGGGCCCTGCACGCAGTACCGCCAACCCCCGGCAATCTTACTCGACCCACTCTGGCACAGTCAGTTTAGGGTTAAACTCCTATCACTCTCAGGTGTATTATACTTAATAATCTCTAAACAGTCAGACAACACACTGAGGCAAGAATATAAAATATATATATCAGCTTTACTGATAATGAAGGATTCAAGGTATAACATGCAACATATACATGGGCCTGCAGAGCCCTGCATCAATCAATGTACTAGGTGCAGCACCGTAATATGGCGCCGCGCAGTGTCCACCACGCGGAGCTATTATGGTGTGCGTTCGCCTATGGCGCAGTAACACAAACTTTCTAAACTCCCCCTAAGTCAGGCCTGACATGGAATGGAACTGAGTCTCTTTCCTTTAGGAAAGGAAGGTTTCTTCACCGGCCAGCTTTCATTGGTGCACTTAAAGAGATAACCATTTGTAATCCACACTGGGTGTTAACTTGAAATAACAGGGCAAAACGGGGGGGGGTAGATACTTTAACTCTGTCCCGCTACCGGACCCCCCAAGAAACACTAGTGAGCGAACAGCAGGCCTAGGCAGTCTACAGGCCTGAACACAACTCAGTCTATTAATATGGGCAGGTGCCCGCTCACCACTCCAGGCGCGATCCCAGCCTGGGACTTCCACCTCCTGTGTGTCGCACACAGCGTCTGCTCCGATCGAGTCCTCGATCCAACTCACGTCCTATCACGACGGGTAAGGATCCACCCAGACTCCGCAGTATGGTGGAAGGCTCTTCGGACTTCAAGCAAGGCCTCAGACTTCAGGCCTTGCTTCACAGCCGATCCGCACAGGATGACTTGTCACTTGACGTGCCGAGTCCCAAGAGAGCGAGCTCCGCCACGCCTCCCACTTAAGTAACCCCTCCCATGAGTCTCTGCGGTGAAACCTCCGCCCTGGGGCCGAATGGGGTTCTGGGTAACGTAGTCCTGGGGCCTTAGAAGAGACCCCGCTACACCTCTTTTCAAGCTTAGGGATTTTTTTTAGCAAAGAGGATATATTACTTTCTCTTTCTTTTTTCAGTCTAGCACCATGCTTTATAAAAAGACCCCTTAACCACTTAACGACCGCCCACTGTAGTTATACGTCGGCAGAATGGCACCGACAGGCAAAGTCACGTATATCTACGTGATTGCCTTTGTATAGTTGGGGGGTCCGATTGGACCCCCCTCCTATACAGTGAGCGGTTGTTTTCCGTTGGGGAGCGATCCGAGATGAGGGGACGGCCGTTCGATTCCGGCCACCCCCTCGCGATCGCTCCCGGCGAATGAGAAAGCTTCCTCTGCTGTGTAGTGTTTACACAGGCAGAAGAAGTGATGTCATCTCTCATGCGGCGCTCACATATACCGAGCGCCGTACAAAAGAAGACATCAGGTCAGTGCACAACACTACACTGACACAAGGACACATAGGCACACAAATCGCCCCCTGGCCCCCCCAGACACCCCCCAGATCACCCCCCAGCCCCCCAGTCACAGTGTCACTGATTGCAGTGACCATTTATTTACTGATCACTGCAATCAGTGACATTTGTGACTGTAAAAGTGTCACTACAGTTTAGTTTTAGGTCCAGTGTAGTCCCCTAACCCCCCCTAATAAAGGTTTAACCCCCTGATCGCCCCCCAGATATCCCTTTCACCCCCTAGCACCGCTGTCGCTAAGCGATCGTTTTTCTGATCGCTGTTTTATTGTCAGTGATGCCGATCGGTAGCCAGTTATTTTTTTTAGGTTTGTCGCAGGTTTTTATAGCGTCAGGTACCCCCATATATTACCTAATAAAGGTTTAACCCCCTTGATCGCCCCCCAGGTAACCCTTTCACCCCAAGCACCACTGTCGCTAAGCGATCGTTTTTCTGATCGCTGTCTTATTGTCAGTGATGCCGATAGGTAGCCAGTTATTTTTTTTAGGTTCGCCGCAGGTTTTTATAGCGTCAGGTACCCCCATATATTACCTAATAAAGGTTTAACCCCCTTGATCACCCCCCCAGGTAACCCTTTCACCCCCTATCATCACTGTCGCTAAGCGATCATTTTTCTGATCGCTGTCTTATTGTCAGTGATGCCGATAGGTAGCCAGTTATTTTTTTTAGGTTCGCCGCAGGTTTTTATAGCGTCGGGTACCCCCATATATTACCTAATAAAGGTTTAACCCCTTGATTGCCCCCCCAGGTAACCCTTTCACCCCCTTTTGCCAGTGTCACTAAGCAATCGTTTTTCTAAACGCTGTATTAGTTATGCTGGTGCCGATAGATAGCCAGTTATTTTTTTTAGGTTCGCCGCAGGTTTTTATAGCGTCAGGTACGCCCATATATTATCTAATAAAGATTTTAACCCCCTAATTGCCCCTAGTTAACCCTGCGTCACACCCCAGGAAGCGTCAGGTTAGTGCCAATAATGCCAACACCCACGCGTGAAGCATACACCTCCCTTAGTGGTATAGTATCTGAACAGATCAATATCTGATCTGATCAAATCTATACTAGCGTCCCCAGCAGTTTAGGGTTCCCAAAAACGCAGTGTTAGCGGGATCAGCCCAGATACCTGCTAGCACCTGCGTTTTGCCCCTCCGTCCAGCCCAGGCCACCCAAGTGCAGTATCGACCGATCGCTGTCACTTACAAAACACAACACACATAACTGCAGCGTTCGCAGAGACAGGCCTGATCCCTGCGACTCCAGTGCTGTAGGAGGTGATTTCACCACCACAGTTAAAAAAAAAAAAAGCATATATCCTGAAGCATTGGGGCAGCAGGGGCGGAGGAGCGGAGGAGCGATTTTCCTCCTAATGCCGCGTACATACGGTCGAAATTCCGACGGAGGCTTGCCCGTGGAAAAGTCTGACCATGTGTACGCGGCATAACTTTTGCAGGAAGATGCCCCCATGCTTCGGCATATATAAATGGTGCATGTATGCCCATCATTAGAAGTGGGTGGATGAAGGGCGGTATTCTAATGGTGGGCATACCCACCGATCAATCTTTTTTTTTCGTTCAGCTAACAGGCTGCATGAAAAAAAAGATCACAATACATGTCCAACAAGGACCAGCAACGTACTGGTATGTTGCTGGACTTTGAATGGTTATACCAGATTGATGCCTGCGGGTTTAGGTATCATCTTGGTATCATTCTTTTCAGCCAGCGGCCGGCTTTCATGTAAAAGCAATCCTAGTGGCTAATTAGCCTCCGGACTGCTTTTACAAGCAGTGGGAGGGAATGTCCCCCCCCCGGATATAAAAAGCGCCATTGGGAAAGCATTTTATCACACCGATCTTGGTGTGGTCAGATGCTTTGAGGGCAGAGGAAAGATCTAGGGTCTAATAGACCCCAGTTTAAAAAAAAAAAAGAGTACCTGTCACTACCTATTGCTATCATAGGGGATATTTACATTCCCTGAGATAACAATAAAAATGGTAAAAAAAAAATATGGAAGGAACAGTTTAAAAATAAAATAAAAAAGCAAAATTAATAATAAAAAAATTAATGGCGAACGCAAGCGTGGGTCTGGCGTCATATGTAAACAGCAATTACACCATGCATGTGAGGTATCACCGCAAAGATCAGATCGAGGGCAGTCATTTTAGCAGTAGACCTCCTCTGTAAATCTAACGTGGTAACCTGTAAAGGCTTTTAAAGGCTTTTAAAAATGTATGTAGTTTGTCGCCAATGTGCGTTTGTGCGAAATTTTAAAGCATGTCGTGTTTGGTATCTATGTACTCGGCCTAAGATCATCTTTTTTATTTCATCAAACATTTAGGCAATATAGTGTGTTTTAGTGCATTAAAATTTAAAAAAGTGTATTTTTTCCCCAAAAAATGCGTTTGAAAAATCGCTGCGCAAATACTGTGTGGAAAAAAAAATGCAACACCCACCATTTTAATCTCTAGGGCCTTTGCTTTAAAAAAATATATAATGTTTGGGGGTTCAACATAATTTTCTTCCAAAAAATAAAAATGTTTTCATGTAAACAAAAAGTGTCAGAAAGGGCTTTGTCTTCAAGTGGTTAGAAGAGTGGATGTAATGTTGTGTATAATGTCCTAATGTTGTGTATAAAATGCCAGGACAGTTCAAAACCCCCCCAAATGACCCCATTTTGGAAAGTAGACACCCCAAGCTATATACTGAGAGGCATGTCGAGTCCATGGAATATTTTATATGTTGACACAAGTTGCGGAAAAAATAAAAAAATGTATTTATTTTTTGCACAAAGTTGTTACTAAATGATATATTGCTCAAACATGCCATGGGCATATGAGGAATTACACCCCAAAATACATTCTGTTGCTTCTCCTGAGTACGGGGATACCACATGTGAGACTTTTTGGGAGCCTAGCCGCGTACGGGACCCCAAAATCCAAGCACCGCCTTCAGGATTTCTAAGGGTGTAAATTTTTGATATTACTTCTCACTGCCTATCACAGTTTCAGAGGCCATGGAATGCCCAGATGGCACAAAACCCCCCCAAATGACCCCATTTTGGAAAGTAGACACCCCAAGCTATTTACTGAGAGGTATGGTGAGTATGTTGCAGATCTCGCTTTTTGTCAAAAAGTTTTGAAAATTAAAAAAAAAAAAAAAAAAAAAATGATTTTCTTTCTTCATCTTCAAAAACAAATTAGAGCTGTAAAATACTCACCATGCTTCTCAGCAAATAGCTTGGGGTGTCTACTTTCCAAAATAGGGTCATTTGGGGGGGGGGGGGGGGTTGTGCTATTTTGGCATTTTATGGCCTTCGAAACTGTGATAGGTAGTGAGGAGTGAAATCAAAAATCTGCGCCCTTAGAAATCCTGAAGGCGGTGCTTGGTTTTCGGGGGCCCGTACGCGGCTAGGCTCCTAAAAAGTCCCACACATGTGGTATCCCCGTACTCAGGAGAAGCAGCAAAATGTATTTTGGGGTGCAATTCCACATATAACTATGGCATGTGTGAGCAATATATCATTTGGTGACAACTTTTTGTAATTTTTTTTTTTGTCATTATTCAATCACTTGAGACAAAAAAAAAATATTCAATGGGCTCAACATGCCTCTCAGCATTTTCCTTGGGATGTCTACTTTCCAAAATGGGGTCATTTGGGGGGGGTTTTGTACTGCCCTGCCATTTTAGCACCTCAAGAAATTAGATAGGCAGTCATAAATTAAAAGCTGTGTAAATTCCAGAAAATGTACCCTAGTTTGTAGACGCTATAACTTTTGCGCAAACCAATAAATATACGCTTATTGACATTTTTTTTACTAAAGACATGTGGCTGAATACATTTTGGCCTAAATGCATGACTAAAATTGAGTTTATTCGATTTTTCTTATAACAAAAAGTAGAAAATATCATTTTTTTTCAAAATTTTCAGTCTTGTTCCGTTTATATCGCAAAAAATAAAAATCGCAGAGGCAATCAAATACCATTAAAAGAAAGCTCTATTTGTGGGAAGAAAAGGACGCAAATTTCGTTTGGGTACAACATTGCATGTCCGCACAATTTCCAGTTAAAACAGCGCAGTGCCAAATTCTGAAAACACCTCTGGTCCTTTAGCTACAAAATGGTCCGGGGCTTAAGTGGTTAAGACACATTTTAGCGCCTCCCATTGGATCTGTTCTGAATTAGTATCTTTTATACAAAATTATTAATTGCTAATTTAATTTCTGCTGTGCAGGTTTCATCTTTTAACAAATTATCATTTAGTCTCCACAACCATCCGGATATAGCTCCCTTTGGTGTGGCCATCTCCACGAATATTGGAGCATGGTCCGACCAAATAAAGGTCCCTATATCAGCTGAGGATACCGCTGATATTCCTATTTGATTTATTAGAAAGAAATCTAGTCTGTGGTATGTACCGTGTACTTTCGAATACAATGAATAATTCCTATCTAGTGGGTGGAGTACTCTCCATATATCTATTAAGTGGAGTGAATCTAATATAGTTCTAAATTTCTTTATTTGGTTGGTTGCTTGGGGTATTCAAGAGGCAGTGGTATTCATATCCCGATTGAGTACAAAATTAAAATCCCCTCCTATTAGAGTCACCCCTTCTGCTTTCTCCATGAGATCTATCAGTTTCTGCGTTCCTAATTTGATCTGCTCTTGATTCGGTAGGTATAAATTGATGATAGTATATTTTTTTCCAAAGGTGGTTAATTTTAAAAGTAAAGATCTACCATCTTGACTGTGCCAGCTTCCTGTTATTTGATGTGGTAGAGATTTATGAAGTCCTATGGAGACCCCTCTTGATTTGGAATAAGCAAAGGAATCATGGTACCAAGTAGAGTAATACCTACTCTGAATATTGGGTATACAATCTGAGCGAAAATGCGTCTCCTGGAGAAGGACGATACTAACTTTTTGTTTATGTAGATAGTGTAGGATCTGCGATCTTTTTGCTGGGGAGTTTAGTCCTCACATTATAAGAGCATATCTTTACTGAGCCCATGTCAGGGGATGGGGAGGGGGGGGGGGAAGAAAAAAAAAACAGACAACAGGAAGAGTGTGTGGCTTACTACTCTTCGTCTAACCCTACTCTAATTGACTCTATTGAGTCTGAACTTACTAATTAAGTTCTCTATATTGGGACTATGGAGGGACCTCCCTAGATGGGTCCCGCCTGCCCAGGTGAGTTTTCTTACACATGGTTACATAATTCTTTGCCTCCATCTTTACGTCTCCCCATCCCCTCACCCTCCAATTGTATAAGGGATCTACAGCTTTAGAAGAGCCCAAAAAAAAAAGGGGGGGGGCAGAGTAAGCCCTACTTAAACAAAAGGAGGGGAAGGGGGGGGGGTGGGGAGATGTACCTGACAGGGGCACTGGGGGGGTAGGAAAAAAAAAGGGGTGTCATCCTGCAATCTATATCCTATATATTACCCACATTTCTGCATATACATTATTAAAAAAAGGTTTTTTCCACATTGCGATTTTAAAATGGTGTGTTCTGTGTGTCCTCTAGGACATTATCCTGTACATTCTATATGGTATATATTTTCAAACCAGCATCATAAAAAAAAAAAAAAGAAAAGAACTACCCAGTGTATTCCTATTAAAAATAAGTCCGGTGTATGGAATGTGTTATTTCTGTGTCATGTGGCAAAATTTCACCATATGATATTCTGGGCTTTTATTACCCAAGAAAAAAAAACAAAAACTACCAAGTGTATTACAAAAAAATAAAAAATAAAATGTATATCTCTAGCTCTCACTTAAAAAAAAAATTAGATCTAGTGTATGGGATCTTATTGACCGTCTCTATCCCCTTACCCCAACCTTCATATCTTTACTATAGAGCCACCCCGAGGGTGATGTGTTATTTTGTGTCATGTGACAAAGTTTACCATGTAATGTTCTGGACTATTATTACCAAAAAAAAAGAATATCTCTAGCTCTCACTTAGAGGAAAAAAAAAGGGAAAAGGTATCTCTAGCTCTCACTTAGAGAGAGACCAAAAAGTTTTTTTTTTTTTTTTAGTGATTAAGTAAGCGTACCCCTTCCCTCCCACAGTCTTCCCCCATCTTCTGTTCTTCCTCCAATCTTCCTCCAATCTCCTATCTTCTTCCTGTTGATGTTTCTCTTGAATAACCGTAATAATTTTGTTGCCATAGGGGTGGGTAGTTCAATCATAGGCAGCTGAAGCTCGCTTAAGAAGTCTGGGAGATTTGTAATGTCTCTAAATATTATTGTATGTCCCTTGTGCTGTACTTTTATTTGGAAGGGAATTCCCCATCTGTATATTATCCCTTTTGCTCTCAGGGCTTTCAGGAGAGGTTTAACTGCCCTCCTCAAAGTCAAAGTATATTTGGATAAGTCCTGAAATAAAAAAATTTGTGTTCCATCAATGTCTATGTTTTTTTGTTGTCGTGCCGCCGCCATAATCTGTGTATGTAAAGAGTGTATTCTGCAGATTATGTCTCTAGGCCTTGAGGGATCAGTGCTTTTGGGGCCCAGTGCTCGATGTGCTCTATCTATTTCCAATTAATTTGTGGCAGGGTTTTTCATGAGTGTATTAAACATTTCCTGTGACCTTGATACTAGATCCTCTGGGCCCGCTGCTTCTGGCATTCCTCTAATCCTTATATTATTTCGGCGATTTCTGTTCTCGAGATCATCGATAGCAGAAATCGCATATTTTAAGCTTGCATCTTACTCTTGATTTTTCCTTTCTGTCTCCATCAGTTTGTGTTCAATTTGTGAGACCCTAATTTTCATATTGTCCATCTTATCTTGAGTATCTGTAAGGGAAGTTTCTATTTGTTGTAGTTCAGTTTTGTAGATGGATTCCAGTCTAGACACATATTTATCCATATCCTCCCTCGTCGGTAAAGATTGAATATGGGCTTGCATAGTCTCAATGCTCCAGAGCCCCCCACTTCCATTTATCTCCCCCACTGTTAGGGGGATTTGCATACTCTGGGGAGGGCTGCCGCCCGATTTATCTAGCTCTCCTGTTAAAGATGACATGTTTAATTCTGTTGTGTTAAGAGTATCTTTCTGGCTTTGTGTTAATGGATATTGTGGATACCCTTTGATGTCTGTTTGTGCAGCTTGCGATTTTGGGGTGCTTTTAATTGCCCCTCCTGTGGACCCCCTCTTGGGTTTCTGCGCTTGCGATCCCTTGGGTGGCATATTATAATTTCTATATTAAAGCATTAGAATTTATGCGGATTGTAAACTTATGGGTCTCACCTGATTCTCTGTTTCTGCTTTTTGGCTTTGGGTGCCTACAGCCCCTTAGGTGGTGTTTTACAGTCCCTTTACTTCATACCAGTATAAATTTATAGGGCTCTCCTTTAGTCCTCGCTTTCTTTGTTTTTAATGTTTGTCCCACAGTGGAGAGATTATTTCTGTCCAAGTGCTCTCTATCTAAAGTCCTTGTTTGGCTCCTTTCGCCTTACATATGCTAGGAGGAGGGGGGGGGTGGTGGGTGTTTGGTATCAGTTAGCCCCTGTGGATCTGCTTAATTCAGAGTTAAATTTGTACCTTTCTCCCCTCTCCTGCGGCTGATACGGAGCAGTATAGCAGATGTAACAGGCACCAGACCAGTGTTTTATCCTGCAGCGTGCAGCATCTATACTTTATATTCAATATAAGATTATGGATCTCACCTTTAGTCCATGTTTCTCTGCTTCTGTGCGTGTCCCACGGCACTGGTTATTACTGCCCTGATTCAGACTCCTTCAGGGGTGCCGTCATTCAACTTCTGCCCCTTGCATTATGAGTTTAGCTGGGGGATATTGTTTATAATTATAATTAACAGATCCACTTTCTCCATTCAGTTCTCTCTTGATTCTGCTCTGCTGTTTTCAGGGCTTGTCTTTATATCCCTCTCCTCTAGAATGGGGAGAGAGTGTGGAGATGCAGCGGGTTCCAGATCAATCTCCAGCCATTGGTGTGGAGGGGTTTTACCCGCTCTCCCTCCCTCGGCCTCCGCTTCCCGATCTGCAGTCTGCACGGCGGGAAGATTCAATCTGCAAAACTCATCATACGGTGGTTAGCTGGGTGCATCCTCCCTCCTCCCTGTGCACGCCCAGTGTGGGTCTCTCCCTCTGTGGTCTGCGGGGCTGTACGGCTCGCTCTGCATACCACTCGGTACTCGCTTGGGCACGTCCCCCCGTCTCCTTCCTCTTCCCGCAGCGAAACCGCCACTCTTCACCGTGCCAGATGGAAGAGACTAGATAGATGGATGGACAGGCCACCTTCACTGCATGTATCCACCGTGGATGCGATGCAAATGCCGGCACAGTCTGGAGGTAGGTAAGGGAGAGATGGAGGCTAATTCGGCATCATCACCTGGGCTAGGCGGAGCTGGACACAGCTACCTCACCTTGCGGCCATCTTGGTCCGTTCCTCCGCCCCCAATCAGGAGGAGGACTCTCCTGCCAGTCTTTTCAAGTCCATAATTTTTTAACCAAATCTCAAGTATATGTACACATGTATCTGCCTTGAAGCAAAGAATGAGGAGCGCTACTGGGGTAATAGTATATTTGGTGAAATAATTTAATTTGTAAAATTGTTGGATGCCAGGAAGGATGGCATATAGGTATTGTGACAGCAGGAAGGTAAAGTCACCTGGTTGCATCCAGGGGGGTAGATATATTTCGCCCAGATTCAGGCTTTACGCCGACTTATACAGCTAGGTGGAGAGTTGTATAAGCCCAGCTGAGACTAGTGGGCTCATTGATGACTCATACCTCTAGGGAGAGGGCTGGGCGTCGTGCAGACAGGGAGTTGATGAGGCCAGCTGAAGCTTGTCAGCTCATTTAGGCCTCTATAAAAAACTCCCAGATTCATTAGATGTTAGCTCATGCCTGGAAGCAGACCTGTGTGGACTGTCTAGGGAGAGTGAACCCCTGTGCGGTGAGAGAAAGCCTGTGTGGCTATATTTTGCTTGGACATTTAAAACCAGGGACTAGGACAGCACTAGGCTGATCCCAGTCGTTAGTTAGGAAACCTGTAAGTTTAGTCAGAGGTCAAGTTGACCAGGATTTATTTTGTGTTTGTTTTTTTTGCCTTGCTGTGTTTTTGTCACTGTAAATAGAAAATAAACCGCACCTTTTTTTTGATTTTGAAAACCACAACCTCCGTCTGCTGGGCCTGTTTTTGGGTGGGGAGCCCATCCCGGGGGTCACACATACCCGCTGCCGAGCTAGCCCCCTCACAGTTGGTGGAGAACCAGTGGCAGTTTTTTTTTAAGCCAGCATGGAGGAGATACTGAAACAGCTGGCTCTAGCAAATGCCAATCAACAGCAGACAAATGCAGGTTTGCAAAGGAGCCTTGCAGCCCAGCAGCAAGCTCATCAACAGAGCCTTGCAACTTTACAACAGAGTCTGGAGGCTCAGCAACAAGCCCAACAGCAATCTGAGGCCCGCTTCATAGACCTGTTGCAGAAGCAAGAGCAGAGACTACAACAACAGATGGAAGCAGTAATGCAGCAACGTCCGCAGACCGGTGAGGAAAGCCGTCCCACTAATACCGCGTCCTTTGGGGTGAGTCGTTTATTGACAAAAATGACTGGAGAGGATGATCCAGAGGTATTTTTGACCACATTTGAAAGGACCGCTGAAAGAGAAAAGTGGCCTGAGGAGCAGTGGGCTGGACTGGTGGCTCCTCTGTTAACGGGTGAATCGCAGAAAGCTTACTATGACCTAGAGCCTGACCAAGCAAAAGACTATGTGATGCTAAAAGCTGAAATATTGGCAAGGCTGGGTGTCACCCTGGCTGTCCGGGCTCAGCGTGTGCATAACTGGACTTTCCAGCTTGGAAAACCCCCCAGGTCTCAAATGTATGATCTCATTCACCTGAGCAGAAAGTGGCTACAGCCAGAGACTTTGTCCGCACCAAAGATTGTGGAACGTGTTGTAATGGATCGGTTTTTGAGAGCTCTTCCTACTGCCATCCAAAAGTGGGTAAGCCATGGAGACCCAGAGACGGCCGATGGTCTTGTGGATCGTGTGGAGAAATACTTGGCTACAGAGAACCTGACGGCCTCTTCCAGAGACACTCGGACTTTCCACCCTAAGACCAGACCATCCCCAGGGGCGGATAAGATGATTCCAAGGGGTAAGGGTGGAGAGAGTGAGAGGGTGGGAGCTCTACCCCAAGTTTGGCGAGAACAGCCTGGGAAATCAGCGGCTCAAGAGGCGGCAAGAAGGATCATTTGCTACCGCTGCCGGCAAGCGGGACATATTGCAGCAAATTGCCCGGTTTTGGAGGAACCCATGCAGTGTGACTTTCTGACGGGCAGACGTCAGTCGCTGTGTGCGACAGTCGCATGCACTGCCATTCGGGGAACTGAGAAACATTTATGCAAAATGTGTATTAATGGTAGAAATGTTGTGGTATTGCTGGATTCAGGTAGCCTTGTGACCCTGATAAAGGCTGAGTTAGTTAAAACAGAGGTCTCTGGGAATAGCAAGGTAGCCGTTATTTGTGTGCATGGGGACACCCGAGAGTATCCAGTGACTACAGTGTGTTTCGAGACCCCCAAAGGTACCCTTTCTCATCCAGTGGGCTTAGTGTCTCAGTTACCGCATGACGCCATTGTGGGAAGGGATTTTCCGAAGTTCTGGGAACTGTGGGATGATCATGAGCCCCCCACTGGTGCCCCTATGTACCAGGAATATGATAGCCAGAACTCCTCTGAGAGTGGTGAGGACTCTCCCGAATTTCCCTTGTCAGTATTGGCAGGGGAGACTCAAGAAACTGGAGAGGAGCCCACCTCCTCAGACGAAAACCTACCGTCTGTGGAGTTTTCTGATCTTGAGGTTCACAGGGAAAACTTTGCCACAGAACAGTTGAAAGACCCCGCCCTAATAAAGGCACGGGAAAACGTAGTGAAAATAGATGGCGAGTTAGTGAACCCAGATAATACCTGCACTTACCCATACTTCAGCGTAGAGAAGGACCTACTGTATCGGGTGGCAAAAAGGGCAGAAGAAACCGTTGAGCAGCTGGTGGTGCCCAAACCTTACAGGAAGTTGGTGTTGGAGTTGGCCCATGGGCACATTCTTGGAGGTCATCTGGGGACAGAGAAAACCCGAGAGAGGGTATTACAGAGATTCTATTGGCCTGGGGTGATGAAGGACATAGAAAATTATTGTTCCTCCTGCCCTGTGTGTCAGAGGTCGGCCCCGATGCCACACTTCCGTAGCCCGCTGGTCCCTCTACCCATCATTGAGGTCCCGTTTGAGAGAATCGCAATGGATTTGGTAGGTCCTATAATCAAGTCCGCTAGGGGGCACCAGTACATATTGGTTATAATGGACTATGCCACCCGTTATCCAGAAGCGATCCCTCTCAGAAATACCTCGGCCAAAACCATAGCCAAAGAGCTATCTCTTGTTTTTAGCCGGGTGGGTATTTGTAAAGAACTGCTTACGGACCAAGGTACACCCTTTATGTCCCGGGTTATGAAGGAGCTGTGTAAATTGTTCAAAGTGACGCAATTACGTACATCTGTGTATCACCCCCAAACCGATGGGCTGGTTGAAAGATTCAACAAAACCCTAAAACAAATGTTGAAGAAAGTGGTGGATAGGGATGGAAAGGATTGGGACTGTCTACTTCCTTATTTGATGTTTGCTATTAGGGAGGTGCCCCAATCCTCTACGGGATTCTCCCCCTTTGAGTTACTGTATGGGAGACACCCAAGAGGGCTGTTGGATATTGCCAAGGAAACTTGGGAAAGTGAGAGTTCTCCCCACAGGAGTGTGATTGAGCATGTCGCCCTGATGCAAGATCGAATTGCACAGGTAATGCCCATCGTGAAGGAACATTTGGCCCAAGCGCAGTTGGCACAGCAGAGAGTGTACAACCGTGGAGCCAAGACCCGTACCTTTTCCCCGGGGGATAGGATATTGGTACTTGTCCCTACGGTTGAAAGTAAATTCCTTGCCAAATGGCAAGGCCCCTACGAGATAATGGAAAAAGTGAGCGAAGTGAATTACAAGGTCAGACAACCAGGAAGGCGAAAGCCCGAACAGATCTATCACGTTAATCTGTTGAAAGCCTGGAGGGATAGAGAGTCCCTAGTCGCAGACACTTGGTCACCAGCTCAAACTGGTTGCGTGATTCCTGAGGTTGGAATCGCAGCCACCTTGTCACAACCCCAACAACAGGAGGTTAAGGAGTTTGTGCTTCGCAACAAGGAGGTATTCTCTGAGCTGCCGGGACAAACATCTGGGGTAGAGCATGACATTATTACCCCGCCCGGTGAAAGGGTGAAGTTAAAACCCTATCGGATCCCAGAGGCCCGACGGGAGGCAATACGGGAGGAAGTACAGAAAATGCTGAACTTAGGGGTGATAGAGGAGTCCCAAAGTGATTGGTCTAGTCCCATTGTGTTGGTGCCTAAACCGGATGGGAGCTGGCGATTTTGTAACGATTTTCGTCAGTTGAACAAAGTTACAAAATTTGACACCTACCCCATGCCACGTATAGATGAGTTGATCGACCGGCTGGGAACAGCCCGATACATGACGACTCTTGACCTCACAAAAGGGTATTGGCAAATCCCCCTGGCCAAGTCAGCCAAAGAGAAAACCGCATTTGTAACCCCAGACGGGGCGTTCCAATATAAAAGAATGCCGTTCGGGTTACAGAATGCGCCGGCCACATTCCAGCGGAAAATGGACCAGATGCTGAGGCCCCATCGGAAGTATGCTGCGGCTTACCTGGATGACGTAATTGTCCATAGCACAGATTGGGCCTCACATCTGCCAAAAGTGCAAGCAGTCCTGGACTCTGTTCGGGAAGCAGGGTTTACGGCTAACCCCAAGAAGTGTACCATTGGGCAGGAGGAGGCCAAATATCTTGGGTACACCATTGGGAGGGGAGTAATAAAACCCCAACTCAACAAAGTCGAGGCCATCCAGAGTTGGCCACGTCCCAACAGCAAGAAGCAGGTACGAGCCTTTCTGGGAATCGCTGGGTATTATCGGCGATTCATTCCCCACTTTGCTTCTAAGGCTGTGCCCCTAACCAACCTGACGAAGGGGAAAGGGTCGGTCATGATTAAATGGACCCCCGAGGCTGAGGCAGCATTCCAATTCTTGAAACAAGCCTTATGTAGCCAGCCAGTGTTGTACTCACCCGACTTCTCTAAAGACTTTGTCGTACAAAGTGATGCGTCAGATGTGGGGTTAGGAGCAGTATTGTCCCAGGTCTGGAACGGGGAAGAGCACCCAGTCATTTACCTCAGCAGGAAGTTGAAGTCCCATGAGGTAAATTACGCCACCGTTGAAAAGGAGTGTTTAGCGGTGAAGTGGGCTCTAGATTCCCTTCGGTACTACCTGCTAGGTAGGCACTTTGACATGGTTACGGATCACGCTCCGTTAAAGTGGATGGCTCAAAACAAGGAAACAAATAGAAGAGTGAATAGGTGGTTCCTGGCCCTCCAGGAATTCAACTTCACAGTAAAGCATCGCCCTGGCGTTCAAATGGGGAATGTGGATGCTTTGTCTCGAGTACATGAATGCCTGATTGCTGGTGTTCCAACCCCGAGGTTAAAACAAGAGGGGGGGGTATGTGACAGCAGGAAGGTAAAGTCACCTGGTTGCATCCAGGGGGGTAGATATATTTCGCCCAGATTCAGGCTTTACGCCGACTTATACAGCTAGGTGGAGAGTTGTATAAGCCCAGCTGAGACTAGTGGGCTCATTGATGACTCATACCTCTAGGGAGAGGGCTGGGCGTCGTGCAGACAGGGAGTTGATGAGGCCAGCTGAAGCTTGTCAGCTCATTTAGGCCTCTATAAAAAACTCCCAGATTCATTAGATGTTAGCTCATGCCTGGAAGCAGACCTGTGTGGACTGTCTAGGGAGAGTGAACCCCTGTGCGGTGAGAGAAAGCCTGTGTGGCTATATTTTGCTTGGACATTTAAAACCAGGGACTAGGACAGCACTAGGCTGATCCCAGTCGTTAGTTAGGAAACCTGTAAGTTTAGTCAGAGGTCAAGTTGACCAGGATTTATTTTGTGTTTGTTTTTTTTGCCTTGCTGTGTTTTTGTCACTGTAAATAGAAAATAAACCGCACCTTTTTTTTGATTTTGAAAACCACAACCTCCGTCTGCTGGGCCTGTTTTTGGGTGGGGAGCCCATCCCGGGGGTCACACATACCCGCTGCCGAGCTAGCCCCCTCACAGTATATTCAAAATCCAACCAGTTATCTCTTGTAAGTTGAGGAATTACATACTGCCGTTTTTGTTTTGCCTTCAAAAATTGAAGGGATTTGACAGACATCAGCTCAGAATAAGTTAGAAATTAGTTTAGGAGTTTGTCAAATTCAGGCGTATAAATAAAACAATATCAAATTAACAGGTTTATGTATGAGAAAATGTATTCTTGATTATGAAAACCAATCAGAATCCTTCTTTAACCACTTCAGCCCCGGAAGGTTTTACCCCCCTTAATGATACGGCACTGCGTTACTTTAACTGACAATTGTGCGGTTGTGCAACGCTGTACCCAAACAAAATGTATGTCCTTTCTCTTTTGTCCATGGACGGACACAGCTCCACAGCTCTCTCTGGTCATAACCCCTCACACTGCCTCAGCAGCTCAGTTTTTTTCTCCTAGTAGAGCAGAAGGACCTGGCTCCCTTTGGGCCCATGGTCCTGAAATACTTTTGTTTTTTATTTTCTATTTTTGATCCTGAGATCTTCTATCAACTGCCGGCTGGGTGACAGGCTGGATAATATAGATCCTTGTAGTCTCCCCAGTCCAGCCATCGAGTGTGAGCAGGCCATAGCTATGCGCTGGGTCGGCCACGACATACCCCATGGCTCCAGGGGTGGCCGGTGAGCTATATGGTTCACATATGACTGGGCTACTGCTGTCTAAGTCACAGTGAACCGGGCCGACAGCTACTCTGTACTGCTCGGATGTAGGTCTATCAGGAACGCGCCAGCAAGTTCTCGCATGGACAGGTAAGTAAGGTTCCTCCTGCCTCGGCAGGATGGAACAGCTGGGCATTCCTGGGGAGGTCGATTAGGGGGTTTCCTAGGCCTCCCTTTCCTCTCTCCCCATCCACCCTTCCTCCCCATGCTATGCTGGGCCTGCTGTGTACCTCACCGGGGGGGTCCCTGAGGGAGGGCTCTGGGTCCTGACTGGGGGCTGTGCGGGGTGTCCGGGTCCGCTTTAGTGTGGGTGGTCTGCGTTTTGGGGGCCTCTGTTTGTGTACCCTGTGTAATGTGTACTTCTTCTGTGTACTTCTTTTTTACCTCACAACGTTCGGCACCATTTTCTGGGGGCGCCGGCGCCATTTTCATGTGGCCGCGCTGTTCAGTTTTTTTTTTTTTAAATCAGTAAAAAGTTTTATTGAAAAAACAATATAACAGACATATGCCAATGAAATGAAAATCAGAAATAATCACCAAAAAAAAATGAAAAGAAAAAAAAATGCAGATATCAAACAGGCAAGTCTCATATGCAGTAGGTATTACCCATCTCCTCATATCTACTAAATCTTGTACTACGTGTACTATGACAAATAGAGACATATATATCAGAGACTACAGACCAGTTTGAATATGTAACCAGTGATCCGTCAAATATTTACTGATGTAACATTAAAAACAACAAAATAACAAAAGAAAAAAAGGAGAAAGAGTAAAAAAAAGAAAAATAATAAAAACATTTTTTTTTTACCAGGTACCAATCTCCTAACCGTCGAGATTGGATAAACTTCCCCTTCTAGCTCTCACTGCGGGGATATAGTCACCACCATGCCTCAGTCGCCCTCCTCCATGACCCATCACCATCAGCACAAACTTGAGATAATAAGTCTTAACTATGTGTTCCTCCTATTCCCGCCCCCTCTCCTCCCGAATCCCCATCCCCCTCCCACACATATCTCCAGTCTTCAGCTCGTGCTGTTCAGTTTACTATCACGGCGGCGGCCATTTTCTTGTAGTCACACTGTATTATAGCTCACAGAGCGGACGGCCATTTTTTTGTAGCTTGCGCCCTTTTTTTCCCTGAGGTAACCGCCAGCCATTTTGTTGTGGCTTACACATGGGTTTTGGCCTCTAGCACTGGTTCTGATTTTCTGAACAGCGCGATCAGCAGATCACCTAAGAGACACTTCAGACACACACTGTGCTGGCATTTAGAGTGGACAGCGGCGCTGCGTCAGTACCTGGTTCAGGGCGGTGAGTCCCCTGGGCATACCCCTCGGTTTGGGCAGCTAGGAGGGTGGGCTTTCTTGTACCCTGACTTGGTCCCTGAGTGGCTGTCATGTGTTGGGTCAGCATGGCATCAGAATCTGGCATTTTCTTCCCCAGACATTCCGGTGGGCAACCGGTGCCCCTGCACCTGCGGTACCTTTGGACGCTTTGTCGGCGGTCCTGGAGTCATTGTTGTCAGGGTGGAAGCGGTGTGTGGGCGAAAGGGGGTAAAAACACCTCCTCCCCCCACCATCTTCTGGGGAAAAAAGCTTTGACTCAGACTCGGGCCTGGCTGTAATACAGGACCCCTGTTCTGGAGAGTCAGAGAACGCAGACCAGAACCATTCGGACAGTGAGGATGACTCTCTGTCCAGGTCAGCGCAGGACAAGGCGCTTGTTGGAGCACTTACCACTGAAGTGCGGGAAACCCTCAAGCTGGAGGATATGGCAGGGGCATCTGCTGAGGTGCCGGTCCCTTTTGGGTCCCACGAGCCGACCCGCACTACTAAGGTGTTTCCTTATATAACTTATTTTAATAAGTTTATAGACAAGGAATGGGTATGTCTGCAAAGGACCTTTTCGGTACCTAAACACATGGCGGCCCGTTACCCATTTGAGGAGAGCCTTATGAAGAAATGGGTATCTCCCCCTGTTGTTGACCCCCCGGTATCCAGGTTAAACAATGTAACCATGATTTCGGTGGGAGGGACTCCTGCATTGAGGACCCTGCAGACAGGAGAGCCGAGGCGGTGGCCCGGTCCATGTTCGCCATGTTGGGATCAGCTTTACGGCCGGTATTGGTCGTGACCTGGTGTCACAAACACTCACCAAATGAGCAAAAATTTTGCACAGGGAGTTAGAAAGACAACAAGCTTCCCCGGTCTGCGTGGAATTGGCTGACCAGTTAGTGCATGGCCTCAAATATGTCTGTGATGCAGCCCTGGACACAGCTCCCCTGATATCCAGAGCCTCAGTATCTGCTGTGGTACTGCGTTGCCTAATTTGGCTGAAATGCTGGTCCGCGGACCAGACTTCCAAGAAGGCTCTGGCTGATTTGCCCTTCTGGAGGAGGGGAGGCTCTTTGAAGCATCACTGGATGACATCATTAAGGATGTCACTGGGGGTAGGAGCACTCTGCTCCCACAATCCAGAAAAGGTAAGAAGCCACGCCGGAGGCCAGGGCCCTCCTTTTCCGCTCAGATGAGGTTTTTTTCATCAGTCCGGGCCCGCAGGTAAACGTTCCCAGGCCGACAAGGGGCCAGCTAAGGGACAAAAGTGTCCCTGGGTTCGCAAGCAAAACAAGCCTGCAAGAAAATCTGCAACTGCATGATGGTTCGCCCCCACTCGACTCTCGGGTGGGGGGTCGCCTTCGCATGTTTGCAGCTCGGTGGACCTCCCTGCTTTCCGACCAGTGGGTTTGCGAAGTGGATCAGGGTACAAGATAGAGTTTTCTTTCTTGTCCGCAAAACTGATTTTTTTTCCCTCAAACCTTCATCTTTCTCCGGCTGGGCGGAACGCCCTGTTTGGGGCAGTACAGGACCTGCTGCTGCGCGGGGTGATAGTACCTGTGCCGCTGCCAGAGAGGTTTCAGGGATTCTACTCCAATCTGTTTGTAGTCCAAAAGAAGGACGGGGTACGTCCGATCCTGGATCTCAAGGCCTTCAACTCCTTTGTAAAAGTACAAAGGTTCAGGATGGAATCCGTTCGCTCTGTGGTCGCTGCACTCCATCAGGGGGATTTTCTGGTGTCCTTGGACATCAAGGATTCATACTTGCATGTCCCCATATGCACCAGGCATCAGAAGTTTCTGTGTTTTGCAGTCGGGGAAGGTCGCTAGACACAGGAAGAATCTCGCCTGCCGATCAATGTGCTGGAACTTCGGGCGATCAGGCAGTGCCTCTCCACATGGTCACAGAGGCTACAGGGGCGTCCAGTCAGGATCCAGTCGGACAACGCCACGGCAGTAGCGTAGGTCAACCATCAAGGAGGAACAAGAAGCTCGGCTGCTACAGCAGAGGTCACTCACATCCTGCGGTGGGCAGAAAGGAGCGTGCTGGCTCTGTCAGCCGTATACATTCCGCGTGTAGAAAACTGGCAAGCGGACTACCTGCCAGATGCTGGACCAGGGAGAATGGTCTCTTCACCCGGACGTGTTTTAGCTCCTTTGTCTGGGATGGGGCACGCCAGACGTGGATCTCCTGGCTTCCCGCCTCGATCGGAAGGTCGATTTGTGGCCAGGTCAAAAGATCCCTGGGTGGACGCGACAGACGCATTGGTGGCTCCATGGGGGCATTATCGGCTGATTTATGCCTTCCCCCCGCTGAAA
Organism: Rana muscosa; assembly: GCA_029206835.1. Classification (NCBI taxonomy): domain Eukaryota; kingdom Metazoa; phylum Chordata; class Amphibia; order Anura; family Ranidae; genus Rana; species Rana muscosa. Next base: position 143,319,250 of record CM055116.1, read on the forward strand.
CTTCTTCCTCGTCTGCTCCGCGGAATAGAGACCGAAGTGATTCCTGTAATCCTATTTGCCCTGATTGGCCTCGGCGTCCCTGGTACACCGACCTAGGGAGCCTGGTGGTGGATGCCCCCTGGCGACTTCCGATGCAAGAGGACCTTCTGTCGCAAGGTCCCATACTTCATCCTGCTTTACAGTCGCTGGCTTTAACGGCATGGCTATTTAAAGCCAGGTACTAAGGGAACGTGGCCTGTCGGATTCAGTAATATCCACCATGCTGAGGGCACGGAAGTCATCTTCTCGGAAGATCTACCATCGCACGTGGGAGGCTTACATCTCCATGTGTGAGGAGATGGAGTGGCGTCCACGAGCATACTCGGTTTCCAGGATCCTGCTGGTTTTACAGCGTGGAGTGGATCGGAAACTTGCCTTAAGGGGTAGTTTTCAGCCTTGGCTATTTTCTTTAAACGACCCTTGGCAGCTCTTTCACTGGTGAGTACGTTTGTGCAGGGGATCCAACATGTGGTCCCCCCCAGTTCGACTACCACTTCCTCCGTGGGGTTTGAACCTGGTGCTCTCGGGGCTTGAGAAACCTCTCTTTGGGAACATCAGAGAGATTCCTCTTCTTGATATTCTCTCAGAAAGTTGCTTTTCTGGCGGCCATTACATCTGTTAGAAGGGATTCTGAGTGGCGGCCTTGTCTTGCAAGTCCCCATGCTTGATCCTCCGTAAGGATAATGCAGTGCTATGCCCGCAACCTTTGTTTCTTCCGAAGGTGGCTTCGGCCTTTCATCTGAATGAGGACATTGTGCTTCCATCCTTGTGTCCTCGGCCGTTGCATCTCAAAGAGGTTGTGTTACATCCCTTAGACGTGGTACGTGCTCTGCGGGTGTATCTGTCTGCTACGGCTCAGTTTCGGAGGTCAGACTTAATGTTTCTGTCAGTGACTGGTCCAAAGAAGGACCTGGTGGTCTCGTCGGCCACCATTTCTCGGTGGACCTGACAGGCGGTAATTCAGGCCTATGCCCTTAGCGGGCGGGCGCCTTCCTTTCCTGTCTTCGGCGCATTCGACCAGGGCAATTGGTGTCTCCTGGGCTTTCCGACATCAAGCGTCTATTTCACAGATGTGTAAGGCGGTGACCTGGTCGCCCGTTTATACCTTCACTAAGTTTTACAAGGTTGATGTGTATGCATCTTCGGATGCTTGCTTCGGCCGCAAGGTTTTGCAGGTGACTGTTTGAGGCTACATCTCCTCCGTTGAGGAGCTCTGGTTGTTTGGGGTGAAGTTGTTTAATTGCTGTTCCCACCCCTCGTTTTTTGACACTGCTTGGGGACGTCCCACAAGTCAAGAATTATAAGGAGCTGTGTCCGTCCATGGACAAAAGCGAAAATAGGATTTTTGTACTCATCGTAAAATCCTTTTCTCTGAAGTCCATGGACGGACACAGCACCCTCCCCTCCTTTTTAAGTTTGTACTGCTTTTTGACGAACTGAGCTGCTGAGGCAGTGTGAGGGGTTATGACCAGAGGGACCGCCCCCTGGGCGGGGCTGTTCAGCTTTGCTAAAGTTACATGTTTTAAATGTCTAACTTGTCTGCCTAGTCCTCTCCTAATAGACGGAACATAACCCACAAGTCAAGAATTATAAGGAGCTGTGTCCATCCATGGACTTCAGAGAAAAGGATTTTACGGTGAGTAAAAAATCCTATTTTTCCCACAAATAGAGCTTTCTTTTGTGGTATGCCTGTGGCCAATTATTGCTGAGGGGGTTTAGTACACGCCCCACACTATAAAAGGCCGCCAGCGCGGCGGCCTTGTGTAGTGTGTTCCAGAGCAGGGAAAGAGAAGCATAGGCAGGGACAGTGTCATTTTTTTCCCTTTACTAATCCTGGATTCCTTGTGTTTAGGGACAAATAAGGATAGGTAGTGTGAGGGGGTTAGCTCGGCAGCGGGTGTGTGTGACCCCCGGGATGGGCTCCCCACACAAAACAGGCCCAGCAAACGGAGGTTGTGGTTTTCAAAATCAAAAAGGTGCGGTTTATTTTCTATTTACAGTGACAAAACACAGCAAAGCAAAAGAAACATAACCAAAATAAATCCTGGTCAAGTTGACCTCTGACTAAACATACAGGTTTCCTAACTAACAACTGGGATCAGCCTAGTGCTGTCCTAGTCCCTAAGTCCCTGGTTTAGTAAAAGTCCAAACAAATAGCCACACAGGCTTTGCCTCACCGCACAGGGGTTCACTCTCCCTAGACAGTCCACACAGGTCTGGTTCCAGGCATGAGCTAACATCTAATGAAGCTGGGAGTTCTTATAGAGGCCTAAATGAGCTGACAAGGTTCAGCTGGTCTCCTCATCTCTGTCTGCACGACGCCCCACACTCTCCCTAGAGGTATGAGTCATCCATGAGCCCACTAGCCTTAGCTGGGCCTATACAACTCTCCACCTAGTTGTATAAGTCAGCGTAAAGCCTGAATCTGGGCGAAATATATCTACCCCCCTGGATGCAACCAGGTGACTTTACCTTCCTGCTGTCACATACCCCCCCCTCTTGTTTTAACCTCGGGGTTGGAACACCAGCAATCAGGCATTCATGTACTCGAGACAAAGCATCCACATTCCCCATTTGAACGCCAGGGCGATGCTTTACTGTGAAGTTGAATTCCTGGAGGGCCAGGAACCACCTATTCACTCTTCTATTTGTTTCCTTGTTTTGAGCCATCCACTTTAACGGAGCGTGATCCGTAACCATGTCAAAGTGCCTACCTAGCAGGTAGTACCGAAGGGAATCTAGAGCCCACTTCACCGCTAAACACTCCTTTTCAACGGTGGCGTAATTTACCTCATGGGACTTCAATTTCCTGCTGAGGTAAATGACTGGGTGCTCTTCCCCGTTCCAGACCTGGGACAATACTGCTCCTAACCCCACATCTGACGCATCACTTTGTACGACAAAGTCTTTAGAGAAATCGGGTGAGTACAACACTGGCTGGCTACATAAGGCTTGTTTCAAGAATTGGAATGCTGCCTCAGCCTCGGGGGTCCATTTAATCATGACCGACCCTTTCCCCTTCGTCAGGTTGGTTAGGGGCACAGCCTTAGAAGCAAAGTGGGGAATGAATCGCCGATAATACCCAGCGATTCCCAGAAAGGCTCGTACCTGCTTCTTGCTGTTGGGACGTGGCCAACTCTGGATGGCCTCGACTTTGTTGAGTTGGGGTTTTATTACTCCCCTCCCAATGGTGTACCCAAGATATTTGGCCTCCTCCTGCCCAATGGTACACTTCTTGGGGTTAGCCGTAAACCCCGCTTCCCGAACAGAGTCCAGGACTGCTTGCACTTTTGGCAGATGTGAGGCCCAATCTGTGCTATGGACAATTACGTCATCCAGGTAAGCCGCAGCATACTTCCGATGGGGCCTCAGCATCTGGTCCATTTTCCGCTGGAATGTGGCTGGCGCATTCTGTAACCCGAACGGCATTCTTTTATATTGGAACGCCCCGTCTGGGGTTACAAATGCGGTTTTCTCTTTGGCCGACTTGGCCAGGGGGATTTGCCAATACCCTTTTGTGAGGTCAAGAGTCGTCATGTATCGGGCTGTTCCCAGCCGGTCGATCAACTCATCTATACGTGGCATGGGGTAGGTGTCAAATTTTGTAACTTTGTTCAACTGACGAAAATCGTTACAAAATCGCCAGCTCCCATCCGGTTTAGGCACCAACACGATGGGACTAGACCAATCACTTTGGGACTCCTCTATCACCCCTAAGTTCAGCATTTTCTGTACTTCCTCCCGTATTGCCTCCCGTCGAGCCTCTGGGATCCGATAGGGTTTTAACTTCACCCTTTCACCGGGCGGGGTAATGATGTCATGCTCTACCCCAGATGTTTGTCCCGGCAGCTCAGAGAATACCTCCTTGTTGCGAAGCACAAACTCCTTAACCTCCTGTTGTTGGGGTTGTGACAAGGTGGCTGCTATTCCAACCTCAGGAATCACGCAACCAGTTTGAGCTGGTGACCAAGTGTCTGCGACTAGGGACTCTCTATCCCTCCAGGCTTTCAACAGATTAACGTGATAGATCTGTTCGGGCTTTCGCCTTCCTGGTTGTCTGACCTTGTAATTCACTTCGCTCACTTTTTCCATTATCTCGTAGGGGCCTTGCCATTTGGCAAGGAATTTACTTTCAACCGTAGGGACAAGTACCAATATCCTATCCCCCGGGGAAAAGGTACGGGTCTTGGCTCCACGGTTGTACACTCTCTGCTGTGCCAACTGCGCTTGGGCCAAATGTTCCTTCACGATGGGCATTACCTGTGCAATTCGATCTTGCATCAGGGCGACATGCTCAATCACACTCCTGTGGGGAGAACTCTCACTTTCCCAAGTTTCCTTGGCAATATCCAACAGCCCTCTTGGGTGTCTCCCATACAGTAACTCAAAGGGGGAGAATCCCGTAGAGGATTGGGGCACCTCCCTAATAGCAAACATCAAATAAGGAAGTAAACAGTCCCAATCCTTTCCATCTCTATCCACCACTTTCTTCAACATTTGTTTTAGGGTTTTGTTGAATCTTTCAACCAGCCCATCGGTTTGGGGGTGATACACAGACGTACGCAATTGCGTCACTTTGAACAATTTACACAGCTCTTTCATAACCCGGGACATAAAGGGTGTACCTTGGTCCGTAAGCAGTTCTTTACAAATACCCACCCGGCTAAAAACAAGAGATAGCTCTTTGGCTATGGTTTTGGCCGAGGTATTTCGGAGAGGGATCGCTTCTGGATAACGGGTGGCATAGTCCATTATAACTAATATGTACTGGTGCCCCCTAGCGGACTTGATTATAGGACCTACCAAATCCATGGCGATCCTCTCAAACGGGACCTCAATGATGGGTAGAGGGACCAGCGGGCTACGGAAATGTGGCATCGGGGCCAACCTCTGACACACAGGGCAGGAGGAACAATAATTTTCTACGTCCTTCATCACCCCCGGCCAATAGAATCTCTGTAATACCCTCTCTCGGGTTTTCTCTGTCCCCAGATGACCTCCAAGAATGTGCCCATGGGCCAACTCCAACACCAACTTCCTGTAAGGTTTGGGCACCACAAGCTGCTCAACGGTTTCTTCTGCCCTTTTTGCCACCCGATACAGTAGGTCCTTCTCTACGCTGAAGTATGGGTAAGTGCAGGTATTATCTGGGTTCACTAACTCGCCATCTATTTTCACTACGTTTTCCCGTGTCTTTATTAGGGCGGGGTCTTTCAACTGTTCTGTGGCAAAGTTTTCCCTGTGAACCTCAAGATCAGAAAACTCCACAGACGGTAGGTTTTCGTCTGAGGAGGTGGGCTCCTCTCCAGTTTCTTGAGTCTCCCCTGCCAATACTGATAAGGGAAATTCCGGAGAGTCCTCACCACTCTCAGGGGAGTTCTGGCTATCACATTCCTGGTACATAGGGGCACCAGTGAGGGGCTCAGGATCATCCCACAGTTCCCAGAACTTCGGAAAATCCCTTCCCACAATGGCGTCATGCGGTAACTGAGATACTAAGCCCACTGGATGAGAGAGGGTACCTTTGGGGGTCTCGAAACACACTGTAGTCACTGGATACTCTCGGGTGTCCCCATGCACACAAATAACAGCTACCTTGCTATTCCCAGAGACCTCTGTTTTAACTAACTCAGCCTTTATCAGGGTCACAAGGCTACCTGAATCCAGCAATACCACAACATTTCTACCATTAACACACATTTTGCATAAATGTTTCTCAGTTCCTCGAATGGCAGTGCATGCGACTATCGCACACAGCGACTGACGTCTGCCCGTCAGAAAGTCACACTGCATGGGTTCCTCCACAACCGGGCAATTGGCTGCAATATGTCACGCTTGCCGGCAGCGGTAGCAAACGATCCTTCTTGCCGCCTCTTGAGCCGCTGATTTCCCAGGCTGTTCTCGCCAAACTTGGGGTAGAGCTCCCACCCTCTCACTCTCTCCACCCTCACCCCTTGGAATCCTCTTATCCGCCCCTGGGGATGGTCTGGTCTTAGGGTGGAAAGTCCGAGTGTCTCTGGAAGAGGCCGTCAGGTTCTCTGTAGCCAAGTATTTCTCCACACGATCCACAAGACCATCGGCCGTCTCTGGGTCTCCATGGCTTACCCACTTTTGGATGGCAGTAGGAAGAGCTCTCAAAAACCGATCCATTACAACACGTTCCACAATCTTTGGTGCGGACAAAGTCTCTGGCTGTAGCCACTTTCTGCTCAGGTGAATGAGATCATACATTTGAGACCTGGGGGGTTTTCCAAGCTGGAAAGTCCAGTTATGCACACGCTGAGCCCGGACAGCCTGGGTGACACCCAGCCTTGCCAATATTTCAGCTTTTAGCATCACATAGTCTTTTGCTTGGTCAGGCTCTAGGTCATAGTAAGCTTTCTGCGATTCACCAGTTAACAGAGGAGCCACCAGTCCAGCCCACTGCTCCTCAGGCCACTTTTCTCTTTCAGCGGTCCTTTCAAATGTGGTCAAAAATACCTCTGGATCATCCTCTCCAGTCATTTTTGTCAATAAACGACTCACCCCAAAGGACGCGGTATTAGTGGGACGGCTTTCCTCACTGGTCTGCGGACGTTGCTGCATTACTGCTTCCATCTGTTGTTGTAGTCTCTGCTCTTGCTTCTGCAACAGGTCTATGAAGCGGGCCTCAGATTGCTGCTGGGCTCGTTGCTGAGCCTCCAGACTCTGTTGCAAAGTTGCATTTGTCTGCTGCTGGGCTGCAAGGCTCTGTTGTTGAGCTGCAAGGCTCTTTTGCAAACCTGCATTTGTCTGCTGTTGATTGGCATTTGCTAGAGCCAGCTGCTTCAGTATCTCCTCCATGCTGGCTTAAAAAAAAACTGCCCGCATTCTCCACCAACTGTGAGGGGGTTAGCTCGGCAGCGGGTGTGTGTGACCCCCGGGATGGGCTCCCCACACAAAACAGGCCCAGCAAACGGAGGTTGTGGTTTTCAAAATCAAAAAGGTGCGGTTTATTTTCTATTTACAGTGACAAAACACAGCAAAGCAAAAGAAACATAACCAAAATAAATCCTGGTCAAGTTGACCTCTGACTAAACATACAGGTTTCCTAACTAACAACTGGGATCAGCCTAGTGCTGTCCTAGTCCCTAAGTCCCTGGTTTAGTAAAAGTCCAAACAAATAGCCACACAGGCTTTGCCTCACCGCACAGGGGTTCACTCTCCCTAGACAGTCCACACAGGTCTGGTTCCAGGCATGAGCTAACATCTAATGAAGCTGGGAGTTCTTATAGAGGCCTAAATGAGCTGACAAGGTTCAGCTGGTCTCCTCATCTCTGTCTGCACGACGCCCCACACTCTCCCTAGAGGTATGAGTCATCCATGAGCCCACTAGCCTTAGCTGGGCCTATACAACTCTCCACCTAGTTGTATAAGTCAGCGTAAAGCCTGAATCTGGGCGAAATATATCTACCCCCCTGGATGCAACCAGGTGACTTTACCTTCCTGCTGTCACAGTAGGGAGAGTGTCAGTGTGTTATTCTGTGCTAAACCTTGTTTGTAGGGACAGAGAAGGACAGTGAGGGAAAGTGTCAGTGTGCTATTCTGTTCTAAACCAATCTTGCTGAACCATATTTGAAATCCTTGAGTTTAGGGACAGAGAGGTACAGTGAGGGAAAGTGTCAGTGTGCTATTCTGTTCTAAACCAATCTTGCTGAACCATATTTGAAATCCTTGAGTTTAGGGACAGAGAAGGACACTCGTGGAAACTATCAGTGTGCTATTCTGTGCTAAATCTTGTTTGTAGAGACAGAGAAGGACAGTGAGGGAAAGTGTCAGTGTGCTATTCTGTTCTAAACCAATCTTGCTGAACCATATTTGAAATCCTTGAGTTTAGGGACAAAGAGGTACAGTGAGGGAAAGTGTCAGTGTGCTATTCTGTTCTAAACCAATCTTGCTGAACCATATTTGAAATCCTTGAGTTTAGGGACAGAGAAGGACACTCGTGGAAACTATCAGTGTGCTATTCTGTGCTAAATCTTGTTTGTAGGGACAGAGAAGGACAGTGAGGGAAACTATCAGTGTGCTATTCTGTGCTAAACCAATCTTGCTGAACCATATTTGAAATCCTTGAGTTTAGGGACAGAGAAGGACACTCGTGGAAACTATCAGTGTGCTATTCTGTGCTAAATCTTGTTTGTAGGGACAGAGAAGGACAGTGAGGGAAACTATCAGTGTGCTATTCTGTGCTAAACCAATCTTGCTGAACCATATTTGAAATCCTTGAGTTTAGGGACAGAGAAGGACACTCGTGGAAACTATCAGTGTGCTATTCTGTGCTAAATCTTGTTTGTAGGGACAGAGAAGGACAGTGAGGGAAACTGTCAGTGTGCTATTCTGTTCTAAACCAATCTTGCTGAACCATATTTGAAATCCTTGAGTTTAGGGACAGAGAAGGACACTCGTGGAAACTATCAGTGTGCTATTCTGTGCTAAATCTTGTTTGATAGTTTCCCTCACTGTCCTTCTCTGTCCCTACAAACAAGATTTAGCACAGAATAGCACACTGATAGTTTCCCTCACTGTCCTTCTCTGTCCCTACAGTGTGCTATTCTGTGCTAAACCAATCTTGCTGAACCATATTTGAAATCCTTGAGTTTAGGGACAGAGAAGGACACTCGTGGAAACTATCAGTGTGCTATTCTGTGCTAAATCTTGTTTGTAGGGACAGAGAAGGACAGTGAGAGAAACTGTCAGTGTGCTATTCTGTTCTAAACCAATTTTGCTGAACCATATTTGAAATCCTTGAGTTTAGGGACAGAGAAGGACACTCGTGGAAACTATCAGTGTGCTATTCTGTGCTAAATCTTGTTTGTAGGGACAGAGAAGGACAGTGAGGGAAACTGTCAGTGTGCTATTCTGTTCTAAACCAATCTTGCTGAACCATATTTGAAATCGTTGAGTTTAGGGACAGAGAGGTACAGTGAGGGAAAGTGTCAGTGTGCTATTCTGTTCTAAACCAATCTTGCTGAACCATATTTGAAATCCTTGAGTTTAGGGACAGAGAAGGACACTCGTGGAAACTATCAGTGTGCTATTCTGTGCTAAATCTTGTTTGTAGGGACAGAGAAGGACAGTGAGGGAAACTGTCAGTGTGCTATTCTGTTCTAAACCAATCTTGCTGAACCATATTTGAAATCCTTGAGTTTAGGGACAGAGAGGTACAGTGAGGGAAAGTGTCAGTGTGCTATTCTGTTCTAAACCAATCTTGCTGAACCATATTTGAAATCCTTGAGTTTAGGGACAGAGAAGGACACTCGTGGAAACTATCAGTGTGCTATTCTGTGCTAAATCTTGTTTGTAGGGACAGAGAAGGACAGTGAGGGAAACTATCAGTGTGCTATTCTGTGCTAAACCAATCTTGCTGAACCATATTTGAAATCCTTGAGTTTAGGGACAGAGAAGGACACTCGTGGAAACTATCAGTGTGGTATTCTGTGCTAAATCTTGTTTGTAGGGACAGAGAAGGACAGTGAGGGAAACTGTCAGTGTGCTATTCTGTGCTAAACCAATCTTGCTGAAGCATATTGCAAATCCTTGTGTTTAGGGACAGAGAAGGATAGGCAGGGGACAGTGTCAGTGTCAGTGTCATTGTTGCTAAGCCTCCTGCACAGTATACACCTGAAGGTAGCCCTTATTGCTGTTTTTCCCATCTCCCTGCAGGCCATCCATTAAAATGTCTGGAAGGCAAACAAGGAGAGGCAGACAGTCAGGAGGCAAAAAAAGAGGGCAAGCAAGCTCTGTGTCTGGGGGCAACAGTGCTGGTCGTGGACGCGGTGCATTGTCATCAGCACATGGCCATGGGACACGCTTGTCCTTCTTTTCGGCAGCTGGACATGTTGAGCCACATCATGCCGAAGACTTGGTAGAGTGGATGACCAAGCCCACCTCATCCTCCTCATCCTCTCTCACCCAGGCTCAGGGTACTGGCAAAGCAGCTGCCAAAGCGTCCTCTTCTCTGGTATCATTATCTTCATTAGTCAATCCTTCCCTAGACCCACCATGTCCTCCTCCTGAGGAGTCCCCCGAACTGTTTGAGCACAGTGTTGGGTACATGCTCCAGGAGGATGCCCAGCGTTTCGAAGGATCTGATGATGATACCCAGATAGAGGAAGGCAGTAGCGTGAGAGCAGAGAGAGGGGATGCTCAAGAAGGACACCAATCTGGCAGTCATGCTCCAGCAGCTGCAGCATACTGCCAGATTGGCTCCAGTGATGAGGAGGGAGGGGATGATGAGGTCACTGACTCCACGTGGGTGCCTAATAGGAGAGAGGAGGAGGAGGAGGAGGATGAGGAGGAGGCACATCTCCAACGAGGCAGGATGCCCTTGGGTGGCCAGCGTATGGGCAGCACACCGACGGAATCACACCGCAGAGCTCCGCCTGTGCAGGGCGCTGCCTCTGCCCGTCATTCAAAAAGTTCTTTGGTGTGGGCCTTTTTTGAGGCGAGTGCATCAGATCGCACAGCTGCTGTTTGCAACATATGTCTCAAGCGTATATCGCGTGGCCAAAACATCAGCCGCTTGGGCACCACATGCTTGATCAGACATATGTTGACCTGCCATGCAGCTCGTTGGCAAGCCTACCTTAAAGACCCACACCAAAGAACAAAGCGGACCTCTCCTTGCACCGCATCAGCTGGGATCTCCAACCCCACTATACCTTCAGTCCTCTCTGAAACCTGCACTGAGAGGAATGAAGGTGTAGAATTAGGTGTGTCACAGCCAAGTACTTGCGGCCACTCTGCTAGCAGTACACCGACGTCCGATTCTAGCAGGCAAATTTCCCTGCCCCAGCTGCTGGACCGTCGAAAGAAGTTCACTCCCAGCCATCCTAATGCCCAGCGGTTGAATGCTAGCTTGGCTAAATTGCTAGCGTTTCAACTGCTGCCTTTTCAGTTGGTAGACTCGGCCCCCTTCCGTGAGTTTGTGCAATGTGCGGTTCCTCAGTGGCAGGTTCCCAAACGCCACTTTTTCTCACGGAAGGCGATTCCGGCTCTCTACAGGCATGTGGAAGGCAATGTCTTGGCCTCGCTGGACAGGGCGGTCAGCGGTAAGGTGCATATTACCGCTGACTCATGGTCCAGCAGGCATGGACAGGGACGTTACCTTTCTTTCACGGCCCATTGGGTCACTCTTTTGGCAGCTGGGAAGGATGCAGGACAAGGTGCAGTAGTGTTGGAGGTTGTTCCACCTCCACGCCTCCAAAATGCTACTACTGGTTGTGACACACCTCTCTCCTCCACCCCCTCCTCTTCTTCTTCCTCCATGGCCTCTTCCTGTGCTTTGTCCTCGGAACCAGCGGTGCTCCGTAGGCGTTCAAGGGGCTACGCAAGTACGCAGGCAAAAAGATGCCATGCCGTGCTTGCGCTGGTGTGTTTGGGGGACAGGAGCCACACTGGGGCAGAGGTCCTGTCTGCTCTGCAGGGGCAGGCCGAGAGGTGGTTGACGCCATGCCAGCTTAAGCCAGGAATGGTGGTTTGCGACAATGGAACCAACCTCCTTTCCGCCCTCCGACAGGGACAACTGACCCATGTGCCCTGTGTGGCTCACGTCCTTAACCTGGTGGTGCAGCGGTTCTTGGGCAGGTACCCGGGCTTACAGGATGTCCTGAGGCAGGCCAGGAAAGTCTGTGTGCATTTCCGCAGATCTTATAATGCCAGTGCTCGCCTGGCTGAGCTGCAAAAGGAGTTGAACCTGCCCAAGAACCGCCTTATATGTGACATGCCCACCAGGTGGAACTCAACGTTGGCCATGCTGCAGCGGCTGCACACGCAGCAGAGGGCCATCAATGAGTACCTGTGCGACTACGGCACCAGGACAGGGTCAGGGGAGCTCGGGTTTTTTTCACCACGCCAGTGGGGCATGATCAGGGATGCATGCACTGTCCTGGCACCATTTGAGGAGGCCACGAGGATGGTGAGCAGTGACAGTGCATGCATCAGTGACACTGTACCTCTTGTCCACCTGTTGGAGCACACGCTGCGTGGAATAATGGACAGGGCACTTGAGGCAGAACAGAGGCAGGAAGAGGAGGACTTCCTTGCCTCTCAAGGCCCCCTTTACCCAGACAGTGTTCCTTCTGTCCCACCAATCGCACAGGAAGAGGAGGAGGAGGAGGAGGATTGTGTCAGCATGGAGGTGGAGGCTGGCACTCAGCATCATCAGCAGCAGTCTTTTAGGGATGATTTACAGTCCCAAGAAACCAGTGGACTTGTACGTGGCTGGGAGGAGGTGGCTGCGGATCATGTCGTCCTTAGTGATCCAGAGGACTCCTGACTGAATGCCTCAGCTAACCTACGCTGCATGGCCTCCCTGATCCTGCAAAGTCTGCGGAAGGATCCTCGTATTCTTTGGATCAAGGAGAGGGACCATTACTGGCTGGCCACTCTCCTTGATCCACGGTACAAGGGTAAGGTTGCGGACCTTATCTTACCGTCGCAGAGGGAGCAGAGGATGAGACAACTCTGGGAGGCCTTGCAGAAAGGTCTGTGCAACGCGTTCCCAGAGACTGGGAGGTTACAAACTTCTGGTCCTGGACAACGAGTTGCTGAGGCTTCGGGCAGTCAAAGAAGGAGCGGTGGGGAAGGTGGCCGTCTGACCGATGCGTTCAGACAATTCTTTAGTCCGCAGCCCCAAAGTATGATCGGTTCCAGCAACCATCGCCAGCGTCTGATATACATGGTGCAGGAATACCTAGGGGCAAGGTCAGACTTGGACACCTTCCCCACCGAAAATCCTCTGGCTTACTGGGTCTTGAGAATGGATCACTGGCCAGAGCTTGCACAGTATGCAATTGAGCTACTGGCCTGTCCTGCATCCAGCGTTCTTTCAGAACGCACATTCAGTGCTGCTGGAGGATTTGTCACGGATCACAGGGTGCGCCTGTCCACCGACTCGGTTGATCGACTGACTTTCATCAAGATGAACCAGTCTTGGATCACCACCAGCTACCACACACCTGATGCTGATATAACAGACTAATTGATTTTAAAATGTCACATCCCTTCAAGACTGATGCTGATGCTGAGTGCCTGTGCTGTTATGTTGACTGGCTATCCTCCTCCTCCTCCTCCTCCTCAATGATCCGATTAATGATGATAGCTTGGAAGATCATTTTGGTTTATGGGTGCCGCCACCAGTGGCTAAGGCCCAATTTTTCAGCCCCTGTTTAACAGGGGCGTGTAATTACAATTTTTGATGCAATACTTTGCAACAGGCCTCATTGCTGTGCTCCAAGTACAGTATCTGTGAGGGGTTGCAGTGTTGTGCCACCAGTGCCTAAGGCCCAATTTTTCAGCCCCTGTTCAACAGGGGCATGCAATTATAATTATTGATCTAATAATTCACAGCAGGGCCCATTGCTGCGTCCACCAAGAGTAACTGTCAGGCCTTACAGTGTTGTGTCAACACCACCACCACCACCACCACCACCAAAGGCCCAATTTTTCAGCCCCTGTTCAACAGGGGCATGCAATTATAATTATTGATCTAATAATTCACAGCAGGGCCCATTGCTGCGCCCACCAAGAGTAACTGTCAGGCCTTACAGTGTTGTGGCACCAGCACCACCATCAAAGGCCCAATTTTTACTACCACTGTTCAACAATTATATGTTATTACAATTCCTGATATAATAGTTGACAGCAGGGCGTTCCAGCACCCACCAAGAGTAACTGTGAGTGCTTACAGTGTTGTGCCAACACCAACACCTAAGGGGCCAATTTCTGCAGAGTATATACGGCAGGTCCCTACTAGGGATGAGCTCGGTGTTCGAGTCGAACATACGTTCGACTCGAACATCGGCTGTTCGATCGTTCGACGAAGATCGAACGATTTGGGCCGTTCGCGCCTAATTCGAGTGACGCGAACGGCCCACAATGCACTACGCCATCGCAGTGTCATCCAGGCGCTGTGATTGGACAAGCATGCACTGTGACCCTGCATGCTTGGCCAATCACAGCGCCGGCAGCGAGGAGAGCAATGATTGGCCACAGGCAGGATGCCTGTGGCCAATTATTGCTGAGGGTGTTTAGTACACGCCCCACACTATAAAAGGCCGCCAGCACGGCGGCCTAGTGTAGTGTGTAACGGAGCAGGGAAAGAGAAGCATAGGCAGGGACAGTGACATTTATTTTTTCTTGCTTAACCTGGATTCCTTTAGTTTAGGGAAAGAGAAGGATAGGTAGGGAGAGTGTCAGTGTGTTTTACTGTGCGAATCCTTGTTTCTAGGGACAGGGAAGGACAGTGAGGGAAATTCTCCTTGTGCTATAGTGTGCTTTAAAAAAACATTTTTTCTAGGGACAGAAAACTATAGGTAGGGAGAGTGTCAGTGTGTTTTACTGTACGAATCCTTGTTTCTAGGGACAGGGAAGGACAGTGAGGGAAATTCTCCTTGTGCTATAGTGTGCTTTAAAAAAACATTTTTTCTAGGGACAGAAAACTATAGGTAGGGAGAGTGTCAGTGTGTTTTACTGTGCGAATCCTTGTTTCTAGGGACAGGGAAGGACAGTGAGGGAAATTCTCCTTGTGCTATAGTGTGCTTTAAAAAAACATTTTTTCTAGGGACAGAAAACTATAGGTAGGGAGAGTGTCAGTGTGTTTTACTGTGCGAATCCTTGTTTCTAGGGACAGGGAAGGACAGTGAGGGAAATTCTCCTTGTGCTATAGTGTGCTTTAAAAAAACATTTTTTCTAGGGACAGAAAACTATAGGTAGGGAGAGTGTCAGTGTGTTTTACTGTGCGAATCCTTGTTTCTAGGGACAGGGAAGGACAGTGAGGGCTATTCTCCTTGTGCTATAGTGTGCTTTAAAAAAACATTTTTTCTAGGGACAGAAAACTATAGGTAGGGAGAGTGTCAGTGTGTTTTACTGTACGAATCCTTGTTTCTAGGGACAGGGAAGGACAGTGAGGGAAATTCTCCTTGTGCTATAGTGTGCTTTAAAAAAACATTTTTTCTAGGGACAGAAAACTATAGGTAGGGAGAGTGTCAGTGTGTTTTACTGTGCGAATCCTTGTTTCTAGGGACAGGGAAGGACAGTGAGGGAAATTCTCCTTGTGCTATAGTGTGCTTTAAAAAAACATTTTTTCTAGGGACAGAAAACTATAGGTAGGGAGAGTGTCAGTGTGTTTTACTGTGCGAATCCTTGTTTCAAGTGACAGGGAAGGACAGTGAGGGAAATTCTCCTTGTGCTATAGTGTGCTTTAAAAAAACATTTTTTCTAGGGACAGAAAACTATAGGTAGGGAGAGTGTCAGTGTGTTTTACTGTGCGAATCCTTGTTTCTAGGGACAGGGAAGGACAGTGAGGGAAATTCTCCTTGTGCTATAGTGTGCTTTAAAAAAACATTTTTTCTAGGGACAGAAAACTATAGGTAGGGAGAGTGTCAGTGTGTTTTACTGTACGAATCCTTGTTTCTAGGGACAGGGAAGGACAGTGAGGGAAATTCTCCTTGTGCTATAGTGTGCTTTAAAAAAACATTTTTTCTAGGGACAGAAAACTATAGGTAGGGAGAGTGTCAGTGTGTTTTACTGTGCGAATCCTTGTTTCTAGGGACAGGGAAGGACAGTGAGGGAAATTCTCCTTGTGCTATAGTGTGCTTTAAAAAAACATTTTTTCTAGGGACAGAAAACTATAGGTAGGGAGAGTGTCAGTGTGTTTTACTGTGCGAATCCTTGTTTCTAGGGACAGGGAAGGACAGTGAGGGAAATTCTCCTTGTGCTATAGTGTGCTTTAAAAAAAATTTTTTTCTAGGGACAGAAAACTATAGGTAGGGAGAGTGTCAGTGTGTTTTACTGTACGAATCCTTGTTTCTAGGGACAGGGAAGGACAGTGAGGGAAATTCTCCTTGTGCTATAGTGTGCTTTAAAAAAACATTTTTTCTAGGGACAGAAAACTATAGGTAGGGAGAGTGTCAGTGTGTTTTACTGTGCGAATCCTTGTTTCTAGGGACAGGGAAGGACAGTGAGGGAAATTCTCCTTGTGCTATAGTGTGCTTTAAAAAAACATTTTTTCTAGGGACAGAAAACTATAGGTAGGGAGAGTGTCAGTGTGTTTTACTGTGCGAATCCTTGTTTCTAGGGACAGGGAAGGACAGTGAGGGAAATTCTCCTTGTGCTATAGTGTGCTTTAAAAAAACATTTTTTCTAGGGACAGAAAACTATAGGTAGGGAGAGTGTCAGTGTGTTTTACTGTGCGAATCCTTGTTTCTAGGGACAGGGAAGGACAGTGAGGGAAATTCTCCTTGTGCTATAGTGTGCTTTAAAAAAACATTTTTTCTAGGGACAGAAAACTATAGGTAGGGAGAGTGTCAGTGTGTTTTACTGTGCGAATCCTTGTTTCTAGGGACAGGGAAGGACAGTGAGGGAAATTCTCCTTGTGCTATAGTGTGCTTTAAAAAAACATTTTTTCTAGGGACAGAAAACCATAGGTAGGGAGAGTGTCAGTGTGTTTTACTGTACGAATCCTTGTTTCTAGGGACAGGGAAGGACAGTGAGTGAAATTCTCCTTGAGCTATAGTGTGCTTTAAAAAAACATTTTTTCTAGGGACAGAAAACTATAGGTAGGGAGAGTGTCAGTGTGTTTTACTGTGCGAATCCTTGTTTCTAGGGACAGGAAAGGACAGTGAGGGAAATTCTCCTTGTGCTATAGTGTGCTTTAAAAAAACATTTTTTCTAGGGACAGAAAACTATAGGTAGGGAGAGTGTCAGTGTGTTTTACTGTGCGAATCCTTGTTTCTAGGGACAGGGAAGGACAGTGAGGGAAATTCTCCTTGTGCTATAGTGTGCTTTAAAAAAACATTTTTTCTAGGGACAGAAAACTATAGGTAGGGAGAGTGTCAGTGTGTTTTACTGTGCGAATCCTTGTTTCTAGGGACAGGGAAGGACAGTGAGGGAAATTCTCCTTGTGCTATAGTGTGCTTTAAAAAAACATTTTTTCTAGGGACAGAAAACTATAGGTAGGGAGAGTGTCAGTGTGTTTTACTGTGCGAATCCTTGTTTCTAGGGACAGGGAAGGACAGTGAGGGAAATTCTCCTTGTGCTATAGTGTGCTTTAAAAAAACATTTTTTCTAGGGACAGAAAACTATAGGTAGGGAGAGTGTCAGTGTGTTTTACTGTGCGAATCCTTGTTTCTAGGGACAGGGAAGGAAAGTGAGGGAAATTCTCCTTGTGCTATAGTGTGCTTTAAAAAAACATTTTTTCTAGGGACAGAAAACTATAGGTAGGGAGAGTGTCAGTGTGTTTTACTGTGCGAATCCTTGTTTCTAGGGACAGGGAAGGACAGTGAGGGAAATTCTCCTTGTGCTATAGTGTGCTTTAAAAAAACATTTTTTCTAGGGACAGAAAACTATAGGTAGTGTGAGGGGGTTAGCTCGGCAGCGGGTGTGTGTGACCCCCGGGATGGGCTCCCCACACAAAAACAGGCCCAGCAAACGGAGGTTGTGGTTTTCAAAATCAAAAAGGTGCGGTTTATTTTCTATTTACAGTGACAAAACACAGCAAAGCAAAAGAAACATAAATAAAATAAATCCTGGTCAACTTGACCTCTGAGTAAACATACAGGTTTCCTAACTAACAACTGGGATCAGCCTAGTGCTGTCCTAGTCCCTAAGTCCCTGGTTTTAAATGTCCAAGCAAATAGCCACACAGGCTTTGTCTCACCGCACAGGGGTTCACTCTCCCTAGACAGTCCACACAGGTCTGGTTCCAGGCATGAGCTAACACCTAATGAATCTGGGAGTTCTTATAGAGGCCTAAATGAGCTGACAAGCTTCAGCTGGTCTCATCAACTCCCTGTCTGCACGACGCCCCACACTCTCCCTAGAGGTATGAGTCATCCATGAGCCCACTAGCCTCAGCTGGGCTTATACAACTCTCCACCTAGTTGTATAAGTCGGCGTAAAGCCTGAATCTGGGCGAAATATATCTACCCCCCTGGATGCAACCAGGTGACTTTACCTTCCTGCTGTCACATACCCCCCCCCTCTTGTTTTAACCTCGGGGTTGGAACACCAGCAATCAGGCATTCATGTACTCGAGACAAAGCATCCACATTCCCCATTTGAACGCCAGGGCGATGCTTTACTGTGAAGTTGAATTCCTGAAGGGCCAGGAACCACCTATTCACTCTTCTATTTGTTTCCTTGTTTTGAGCCATCCACTTTAACGGAGCGTGATCCGTAACCATGTCAAAGTGCCTACCTAGCAGGTAGTTCCGAAGGGAATCTAGAGCCCACTTCACCGCTAAACACTCCTTTTCAACGGTGGCGTAATTTACCTCATGGGACTTCAACTTCCTGCTGAGGTAAATGACTGGGTGCTCTTCCCCGTTCCAGACCTGGGACAATACTGCTCCTAACCCCACATCTGACGCATCACTTTGTACGACAAAGTCTTTAGAGAAGTCGGGTGAGTACAACACTGGCTGGCTACATAAGGCTTGTTTCAAGAATTGGAATGCTGCCTCAGCCTCGGGGGTCCATTTAATCATGACCGACCCTTTCCCCTTCGTCAGGTTGGTTAGGGGCACAGCCTTAGAAGCAAAGTGGGGAATGAATCGCCGATAATACCCAGCGATTCCCAGAAAGGCTCGTACCTGCTTCTTGCTGTTGGGACGTGGCCAACTCTGGATGGCCTTGACTTTGTTGAGTTGGGGTTTTATTACTCCCCTCCCAATGGTGTACCCAAGATATTTGGCCTTCTCCTGCCCAATGGTACACTTCTTGGGGTTAGCCGTAAACCCCGCTTCCCGAACAGAGTCCAGGACTGCTTGCACTTTTGGCAGATGTGAGGCCCAATCTGTGCTATGGACAATTACGTCATCCAGGTAAGCCGCAGCATACTTCCGATGGGGCCTCAGCATCTGGTCCATTTTCCGCTGGAATGTGGCCGGCGCATTCTGTAACCCGAACGGCATTCTTTTATATTGGAACGCCCCGTCTGGGGTTACAAATGCGGTTTTCTCTTTGGCCGACTTGGCCAGGGGGATTTGCCAATACCCTTTTGTGAGGTCAAGAGTCGTCATGTATCGGGCTGTTCCCAGCCGGTCGATCAACTCATCTATACGTGGCATGGGGTAGGTGTCAAATTTTGTAACTTTGTTCAACTGACGAAAATCGTTACAAAATCGCCAGCTCCCATCCGGTTTAGGCACCAACACAATGGGACTAGACCAATCACTTTGGGACTCCTCTATCACCCCTAAGTTCAGCATTTTCTGTACTTCCTCCCGTATTGCCTCCCGTCGGGCCTCTGGGATCTGATAGGGTTTTAACTTCACCCTTTCACCGGGCGGGGTAATGATGTCATGCTCTACCCCAGATGTTTGTCCCGGCAGCTCAGAGAATACCTCCTTGTTGCGAAGCACAAACTCCTTAACCTCCTGTTGTTGGGGTTGTGACAAGGTGGCTGCTATTCCAACCTCAGGAATCACGCAACCAGTTTGAGCTGGTGACCAAGTGTCTGCGACTAGGGACTCTCTATCCCTCCAGGCTTTCAACAGATTAACGTGATAGATCTGTTCGGGCTTTCGCCTTCCTGGTTGTCTGACCTTGTAATTCACTTCGCTCACTTTTTCCATTATCTCATAGGGGCCTTGCCATTTGGCAAGGAATTTACTTTCAACCGTAGGGACAAGTACCAGTATCCTATCCCCCGGGGAAAAGGTACGGGTCTTGGCTCCACGGTTGTACACTCTCTGCTGTGCTAACTGCGCTTGGGCCAAATGTTCCTTCACGATGGGCATTACCTGTGCAATTCGGTCTTGCATCAGGGCGACATGCTCAATCACACTCCTGTGGGGAGAACTCTCACTTTCCCAAGTTTCCTTGGCAATATCCAACAGCCCTCTTGGGTGTCTCCCATACAGTAACTCAAAGGGGGAGAATCCCGTAGAGGATTGGGGCACCTCCCTAATAGCAAACATCAGATAAGGAAGTAGACAGTCCCAATCCTTTCCATCTCTATCCACCACTTTCTTCAACATTTGTTTTAGGGTTTTGTTGAATCTTTCAACCAGCCCATCGGTTTGGGGGTGATACACAGATGTACGTAATTGCGTCACTTTGAACAATTTACACAGCTCCTTCATAACCCGGGACATAAAGGGTGTACCTTGGTCCGTAAGCAGTTCTTTACAAATACCCACCCGGCTAAACACAAGAGATAGCTCTTTGGCTATGGTTTTGGCCGAGGTATTTCGGAGAGGGATCGCTTCTGGATAACGGGTGGCATAGTCCATTATAACTAATATGTACTGGTGCCCCCTAGCGGACTTGATTATAGGCCCTACCAAATCCATGGCGATCCTCTCAAACGGGACCTCAATGATGGGTAGAGGGACCAGCGGGCTACGGAAATGTGGCATCGGGGCCGACCTCTGACACACAGGGCAGGAGGAACAATAATTTTCTATGTCCTTCATCACCCCCGGCCAATAGAATCTCTGTAATACCCTCTCTCGGGTTTTCTCTGTCCCCAGATGACCTCCAAGAATGTGCCCATGGGCCAACTCCAACACCAACTTCCTGTAAGGTTTGGGCACCACAAGCTGCTCAACGGTTTCTTCTGCCCTTTTTGCCACCCGATACAGTAGGTCCTTCTCTACGCTGAAGTATGGGTAAGTGCAGGTATTATCTGGGTTCACTAACTCGCCATCTATTTTCACTACGTTTTCCCGTGCCTTTATTAGGGCGGGGTCTTTCAACTGTTCTGTGGCAAAGTTTTCCCTGTGAACCTCAAGATCAGAAAACTCCACAGACGGTAGGTTTTCGTCTGAGGAGGTGGGCTCCTCTCCAGTTTCTTGAGTCTCCCCTGCCAATACTGATAAGGGAAATTCCGGAGAGTCCTCACCACTCTCAGGGGAGTTCTGGCTATCACATTCCTGGTACATAGGGGCACCAGTGGGGGGCTCAGGATCATCCCACAGTTCCCAGAACTTCGGAAAATCCCTTCCCACAATGGCGTCATGCGGTAACTGAGATACTAAGCCCACTGGATGAGAGAGGGTACCTTTGGGGGTCTCGAAACACACTGTAGTCACTGGATACTCTCGGGTATCCCCATGCACACAAATAACAGCTACCTTGCTATTCCCAAAGACCTCTGTTTTAACTAACTCAGCCTTTATCAGGGTCACAAGGCTACCTGAATCCAGCAATACCACAACATTTCTACCATTAACACACATTTTGCATAAATGTTTCTCAGTTCCTCGAATGGCAGTGCATGCGACTGTCGCACACAGCGACTGACGTCTGCCCGTCAGAAAGTCACACTGCATGGGTTCCTCCACAACCGGGCAATTGGCTGCAATATGTCCCGCTTGCCGGCAGCGGTAGCAAACGATCCTTCTTGCCGCCTCTTGAGCCGCTGATTTCCCAGGCTGTTCTCGCCAAACTTGGGGTAGAGCTCCCACCCTCTCACTCTCTCCACCCTCACCCCTTGGAATCCTCTTATCCGCCCCTGGGGATGGTCTGGTCTTAGGGTGGAAAGTCCGAGTGTCTCTGGAAGAGGCCGTCAGGTTCTCTGTAGCCAAGTATTTCTCCACACGATCCACAAGACCATCGGCCGTCTCTGGGTCTCCATGGCTTACCCACTTTTGGATGGCAGTAGGAAGAGCTCTCAAAAACCGATCCATTACAACACGTTCCACAATCTTTGGTGCGGACAAAGTCTCTGGCTGTAGCCACTTTCTGCTCAGGTGAATGAGATCATACATTTGAGACCTGGGGGGTTTTCCAAGCTGGAAAGTCCAGTTATGCACACGCTGAGCCCGGACAGCCTGGGTGACACCCAGCCTTGCCAAAATTTCAGCTTTTAGCATCACATAGTCTTTTGCTTGGTTAGGCTCTAGGTCATAGTAAGCTTTCTGCGATTCACCAGTTAACAGAGGAGCCACCAGTCCAGCCCACTGCTCCTCAGGCCACTTTTCTCTTTCAGCGGTCCTTTCAAATGTGGTCAAAAATACCTCTGGATCATCCTCTCCAGTCATTTTTGTCAATAAACGACTCACCCCAAAGGACGCGGTATTAGTGGGACGGCTTTCCTCACTGGTCTGCGGACGTTGCTGCATTACTGCTTCCATTTGTTGTAGTCTCTGCTCTTGCTTCTGTAACAGGTCTATGAAGCGGGCCTCAGATTGCTGCTGGGCTTGTTGCTGAGCTTCCAGACTCTGTTGGTGAGCTTGCTGCTGGGTTGCAAGGCTCTGTTGATGAGCTTGCTGCTGGGCTGCAAGGCTCCTTTGCAAACCTGCATTTGTCTGCTGTTGATTGGCATTTGCTAGAGCCAGCTGTTTCAGTATCTCCTCCATGCTGGCTTA
This sequence comes from Rana muscosa, assembly GCA_029206835.1. Lineage (NCBI taxonomy): Eukaryota > Metazoa > Chordata > Amphibia > Anura > Ranidae > Rana > Rana muscosa. The sequence goes on from CM055116.1 coordinate 143,341,623, forward strand.
AAAAAAACTGCCACTGGTTCTCCACCAACTGTGAGGGGGTTAGCTCGGCAGCGGGTGTGTGTGACCCCCGGGATGGGCTCCCCACACAAAAACAGGCCCAGCAAACGGAGGTTGTGGTTTTCAAAATCAAAAAGGTGCGGTTTATTTTCTATTTACAGTGACAAAACACAGCAAAGCAAAAGAAACATAAATAAAATAAATCCTGGTCAACTTGACCTCTGAGTAAACATACAGGTTTCCTAACTAACAACTGGGATCAGCCTAGTGCTGTCCTAGTCCCTAAGTCCCTGGTTTTAAATGTCCAAGCAAATAGCCACACAGGCTTTGTCTCACCGCACAGGGGTTCACTCTCCCTAGACAGTCCACACAGGTCTGGTTCCAGGCATGAGCTAACACCTAATGAATCTGGGAGTTCTTATAGAGGCCTAAATGAGCTGACAAGCTTCAGCTGGTCTCATCAACTCCCTGTCTGCACGACGCCCCACACTCTCCCTAGAGGTATGAGTCATCCATGAGCCCACTAGCCTCAGCTGGGCTTATACAACTCTCCACCTAGTTGTATAAGTCGGCGTAAAGCCTGAATCTGGGCGAAATATATCTACCCCCCTGGATGCAACCAGGTGACTTTACCTTCCTGCTGTCACAGTAGGAAGAGTGTCAGTTTCTTTCACTGTGATAATCCTTGTTTCTAGGGACAGGGAAGGACAGTGAGGGAAATTCTCCTTGTGCTATAGTGTGCTTTAAAAAAACATTTTTTCTAGGGACAGAAAACTATAGGTAGGGAGAGTGTCAGTGTGTTTTACTGTGCGAATCCTTGTTTCTAGGGACAGGGAAGGACAGTGAGGGAAATTCTCCTTGTGCTATAGTGTGCTTTAAAAAAACATTTTTTCTAGGGACAGAAAACTATAGGTAGGGAGAGTGTCAGTGTGTTTTACTGTGCGAATCCTTGTTTCTAGGGACAGGGAAGGACAGTGAGGGAAATTCTCCTTGTGCTATAGTGTGCTTTAAAAAAACATTTTTTCTAGGGACAGAAAACTATAGGTAGGGAGAGTGTCAGTGTGTTTTACTGTGCGAATCCTTGTTTCTAGGGACAGGGAAGGACAGTGAGGGAAATTCTCCTTGTGCTATAGTGTGCTTTAAAAAAACATTTTTTCTAGGGACAGAAAACTATAGGTAGGGAGAGTGTCAGTGTGTTTTACTGTGCGAATCCTTGTTTCTAGGGACAGGGAAGGACAGTGAGGGAAATTCTCCTTGTGCTATAGTGTGCTTTAAAAAAACATTTTTTCTAGGGACAGAAAACTATAGGTAGGGAGAGTGTCAGTGTGTTTTACTGTGCGAATCCTTGTTTCTAGGGACAGGGAAGGACAGTGAGGGAAATTCTCCTTGTGCTATAGTGTGCTTTAAAAAAACATTTTTTCTAGGGACAGAAAACTATAGGTAGGGAGAGTGTCAGTGTGTTTTACTGTGCGAATCCTTGTTTCTAGGGACAGGGAAGGACAGTGAGGGAAATTCTCCTTGTGCTATAGTGTGCTTTAAAAAAACATTTTTTCTAGGGACAGAAAACTATAGGTAGGAAGAGTGTCAGTTTCTTTCACTGTGATAATCCTTGTTTCTAGGGACAGGGAAGGACAGTGAGGGAAATTCTCCTTGTGCTATAGTGTGCTTTAAAAAAACATTTTTTCTAGGGACAGAAAACTATAGGTAGGAAGAGTGTCAGTTTCTTTCACTGTGATAATCCTTGTTTCTAGGGACAGGGAAGGACAGTGAGGGAAATTCTCCTTGTGCTATAGTGTGCTTTAAAAAAACATTTTTTCTAGGGACAGAAAACTATAGGTAGGAAGAGTGTCAGTTTCTTTCACTGTGATAATCCTTGTTTCTAGGGACAGGGAAGGACAGTGAGGGAAATTCTCCTTGTGCTATAGTGTGCTTTAAAAAAACATTTTTTCTAGGGACAGAAAACTATAGGTAGGAAGAGTGTCAGTTTCTTTCACTGTGATAATCCTTGTTTCTAGGGACAGGGAAGGACAGTGAGGGAAATTCTCCTTGTGCTATAGTGTGCTAAAGCATTCCTCATCAACCATCTTTGAAATCCTTGTTTTTTGGACAGTCAGGGAAATTGTCGTTGTGCTATTCTGTGCAAAAGCAATCATCCTCAACCATATTTAGAAATCCTTAAGTAAAGGGAAAGAGAAGGACACCTAAAGGTAGCCCTTATTGCTTTTTTCCCATCTCCCTGCAGGCCATCTATTAGAATGTCTGGAAGGCAAACAAGGAGAGGCAGACAGTCAGGAGGCAATAAAAGAGGGCAAGCAGGCTCTGTGTCTGGGGACAACAGTGCTGGTCGTGGACGCGGTGCATTGTCATCAGCACATGGCCATGGGACACGCTTGTCCTTCTTTTCGGTAGCTGGACATGTTGAGCCACATCATGCCGAAGACTTGGTAGAGTGGATGACCAAGCCCTCCTCCTCCTCCTCATCCTCTCTCACCCAGGCAAAGCAGCTGCCAAAGCGTCCTCTTCCCTGGTATCAATGTCAGACTCATCATCAGTCACTCCTTCCCTAGACCCACCATGTCCTCCTCCTGAGGAGTCCCCCGAACTGTTTGAGCACAGTGTTGGGTACATGCTCCAGGAGGATGCCCAGCGTTTCGAAGGGTCTGATGATGAAACCCAGCTACAGGAAGGCAGTAGCGTGAGAGCAGACAGAGGGGATGCTCAAGAAGGACACCAATCTGGCAGTCATGTTCCAGCAGCTGCAGCATACTGCCAGATTGGCTCCAGTGATGAGGAGGGAGGGGATGATGAGGTCACTGACTCCACGTGGGTGCCTAATAGGAGAGAGGAGGAGGAGGAGGATGAGGAGGAGGCACATCTCCAACGAGGCAGGATGCCCTTTGGTGGCCAGCGTAAGGGCAGTACACCGACGGAATCACACCGCAGAGCTCCGCCTGTGCAGGGCGCTGCCTCTGCCCGTCATTCAAAAAGTTCTTTGGTGTGGGCCTTTTTTGAGGCTAGTGCATCAGATCGCACAGCTGCTGTTTGCAACATATGTCTCAAGCGTATATCGCGTGGCCAAAACATCAGCCGCTTGGGTACCACATGCCTGACCAGACATATGTTGACCTGCCATGCAGCTCGTTGGCAAGCCTACCTCAAAGACCCACACCAAAGAACAAAGCGGACCTCTCCTTGCACCGCATCAGCTGGGATCTCCAACCCCACTATAACTTCAGTCCTCTCTGAAACATGCACTGAGAGGAATGAAGGTGTAGAATTAGGTGTGTCACAGCCAAGTACTTGCGGCCACTCTGCTAGCAGTACACCGACGTCCGATTCTAGCAGGCAAATTTCCCTGCCCCAGCTGCTGGACCGTCGAAAGAAGTTCACTCCCAGCCATCCACATGCCCAGCGGATGAATGCTAGCTTGGCTAAATTGCTAGCGCTTCAACTGCTGCCTTTTCAGTTGGTAGACTCGGCCCCCTTCCGTGAGTTTGTGCAATGTGCGGTTCCTCAGTAGCAGGTTCCCAAACGCCACTTTTTCTCACGGAAGGCTATTCCGGCTCTCTACCGGCATGTGGAAGGCAATGTCTTGGCCTCGCTGGACAGGGCGGTCAGCGGTAAGGTGCATATTACCACTGACTCATGGTCCAGCAGGCATGGACAGGGACGTTACCTTTCTTTCACGGCCCATTGGGTCACTCTTTTGGCAGCTGGGAAGGATGCAGGACAAGGTGCAGTAGTGTTGGAGGTTGTTCCACCGCCACGCCTCCAAAATGCTACTACTGGTTGTGACACACCTCTCTCCTCCACCCCCTCCTCTTCTTCTTCCTCCATGGCCTCTTCCTGTGGTTTGTCCTCTGAACCAGCGGTGCTCCGTAGCCGTTCAAGGGGCTACGCAAGTACGCAGGCAAAAAGATGCCATGCCGTGCTTGCGCTGGTGTGTTTGGGGGACAGAAGCCACACTGGGGCAGAGGTCCTGTCTGCTCTGCAGGGCCAGGCCGAGAGGTGGTTGACGCCACGCCAGCTTAAGCCAGGAATGGTGGTTTGCGACAATGGCACCAACCTCCTCTCCGCCCTCCGACAGGGACAACTGACCCATGTGCCCTGTGTGGCTCACGTCCTTAACCTGGTGGTGCAGCGGTTCTTGGGCAGGTACCCGGGCTTACAGGATGTCCTGAGGCAGGCCAGGAAAGTCTGTGTGCATTTCCGCAGATCTTATAATGCCAGTGCTCGCCTGGCTGAGCTGCAAAAGGAGTTGAACCTGCCCAAGAACCGCCTTATATGTGACATGCCCACCAGGTGGAACTCAACGTTGGCCATGCTGCAGCGGCTGCACACGCAGCAGAGGGCCATCAATGAGTACCTGTGCGACTACGGCACCAGGACAGGGTCAGGGGAGCTTGGTTTTTTTTCTCCACGCCAGTGGGGCATGATCAGGGATGCATGCACTGTCCTGGCACCATTTGAGGAGGCCACGAGGATGGTGAGCAGTGACAGTGCATGCATCAGTGACACTGTACCTCTTGTCCACCTGTTGGAGCACACGCTGCGTGGAATAATGGACAGGGCACTTGAGGCAGAACAGAGGCAGGAAGAGGAGGACTTCCTTGCCTCTCAAGGCCCCCTTTACCCAGACAGTGTTCCTTCTGTCCCACCCATCGCACAGGAAGAGGAGGAGGAGGAGGAGGAGGAGGATTGTGTCAGCATGGAGGTGGAGGCTGGCACTCAGCATCATCAGCAGCAGTCTTTTAGGGATGATTTACAGTCCCAAGAAACCAGTGGACTTGTACGTGGCTGGGAGGAGGTGGCTGCGGATCATGTCATCCTTAGTGACCCAGAGGACTCCGGAGCGAATGCCTCAGCAAACCTACGCTGCATGGCCTCCCTGATCCTGCAAAGTCTGCGGAAGGATCCTCGTATTCTTCGGATCAAGGAGAGGGACCATTACTGGCTGGCCACTCTCCTTGATCCACGGTACAAGGGTAAGGTTGCGGACCTTATGTTACCGTCGCAGAGGGAGCAGAGGATGAGACAACTCCGGGAGGCCTTGCAGAAAGGTCTGTGCAACGCGTTCCCAGAGACTGGGAGGTTACAAACTCCTGGTCCTGGACAACGAGTTGCTGAGGCTTCGGCCAGTCAAAGAAGGAGCGGTGGGGAAGGTGGCCGTCTGACCGATGCGTTCAGACAATTCTTTAGTCCGCAGCCCCAAAGTATGATCGGTTCCAGCAACCATCGCCAGCGTCTGATAAACATGGTGCAGGAATATCTAGGGGCAAGGTCAGACTTGGACACCTTCCCCACCGAAAATCCTCTGGCTTACTGGGTCTTGAGGATGGATCACTGGGCAGAGCTTGCACAGTATGCAATTGAGCTACTGGCCTGTCCTGCATCCAGCGTTCTTTCGGAACGCACATTCAGTGCTGCTGGAGGATTTGTCACGGATCACAGGGTGCGCCTGTCCACCGACTCGGTTGATCGACTGACTTTCATCAAGATGAACCAGTCTTGGATCACCACCAGCTACCACACACCTGATGCTGATATAACAGACTAATTGATTTTAACATGTCACATCCCTTCAAGACTGATGCTGATGCTGAGTGCCTGTGCTGTTATGTTGACTGGCTATCCTCCTCCTCCGAGTCCTCAATGATACGATTGATGAAGATAGCTTGGAAGATCATTTTTGTTTATGGGTGCCGCCACCAGTGGCTAAGGCCCAATTTTTCAGCCCCTGTTTTACAGGGGCGTGTAATTACAATTTTTTTAGCAATAATTTGCCATAGGGCTCATTGCTGTGCTCCAAGTACAGTATCTGTGAGGGGTTGGAGTGTTGTGGCACCAGTGCCTAAGGCCCAATTTTTCAGCCCCTGTTTAACAGGGGCGTGTCATTACAATTTTTGAAGCAATACTTTGCAACAGGGCTCATTGCTGTGCTCCAAGTACAGTATCTGTGAGGGGTTGTAGTGTTGTGCCACCAGTGCCTAAGGCCCAATTTTTCAGCCCCTGTTCAACAGGGGCATGTAATTACAATTCTTGATCTAATAATTCACAGCAGGGCCCATTGCTGCACCCACCAAGAGTAACTCTGAGGGCTTACAGTGTTGTGGCAACGCCACCACCACCACCACCACGAAAGGCCCAATTTTTCAGCCCCTGTTCAAAAGGGGCATGTAATTACAATTCTTGATCTAATAATTCACAGCAGGGCCCATTCCTGCACCCACCAAGAGTAACTCTGAGGGCTTACAGTGTTGTGGCAACGCCACCACCACCACCACCACCACCACCACGAAAGGCCCAATTTTTCAGCCCCTGTTCAAAAGGGGCATGTAATTACAATTCTTGATCTAATAATTCACAGCAGGGCCCATTCCTGCACCCACCAAGAGTAACTCTGAGGGCTTACAGTGTTGTGGCAACGCCACCACCACCACCACCACGAAAGGCCCAATTTTTCAGCCCCTGTTCAACAGGGGCATGCAATTACAATTCTTGATCTAATAATTCACAGCAGGGCCCATTGCTGCACCCACCAAGAGTAACTGTCAGGGCTTACAGTGTTGTGGCACCAGCACCACCATCAAAGGCCCAATTTTTACTACCACTGTTCAACAATTATATGTAATTACAATTCCTGATATAATAGTTGACAGCAGGGCGTTCCAGCACCAACCAAGAGTAACTGTGAGTGCTTACAGTGTTGTGCCAACACCAACAACTAAGGGGCCTATTTCTGCAGAGTATATACGGCAGGTCCCTACTTTCAAACATCCAACTTACAAACGACTCCTACTTGCAAACGCAAGAAGACAACAGGAAGTGAGAGGAAATCTACCCCTTGGAAGGAAAATTCTCTCCTGTAAGAATTAATATGGGAGAAAGGTGTCTCCTCTGTACTGATGCTTTATCAGCAATCCTTGTTTCAAGAAAAACACCACATTTCAAAAACAGTTGTCATTGGGACGGAAAGTGAGGTGAAATGTTCTGAACAGGGGCACAGACAGCAAAACAAATGTTACAGGGGTGATAACCCTTACCTATGTTTTCCAAAAAGTTTAAAAATAGATTTTTGGGCTGGAGCTACACTTAAACAATGTACCTGTTCAAAATTACAAACAGATTCTACATAAGAACAAACCTACAGTCCCTGTCTTGTATGCACCGCCTGTATACGGCTGTTCAGAGTATATAGGGCCTTTTTTATTTTATGTGCGGTGTTCCCCTTAATATCCATACAAGACCCAAAGGGGCTGGTAATGGGCTGGGGTGGGGGGGGGGGTCATGGGGTAGCTATGCCATTTTTCTTAAAGATTTTCATCCATATTACCGGGACCAGACATTACATTAAAGCCGCAAGCAGTTTTAAATGGCTTTTTTTTCCTTTAGAAGTGTCATTTTGTGCAGGGACAGTTCTAAACACGGGAAACATGTGGCACTTCACAGGCATACTTTAGACACCCCCCAGGTACGATATTTAAAGGAATATTTGACTTTTTTTTTTTCACTTTATGCATCATTAAAATGACTGCTCCCGAAAAACGACCGTTTTTAAAACTTCTTTTTGCATTGATACATGTCCCCTGGTGCACAACCCGGGTTCCCAAACCCTTTTTAGGACAATAACATGCATAATAGTTGTTATAATTAGCACTTTAGAATTCGAACGTTCGCATTCATTGTATTTAATAGGGTTCTAATGTTCGTACGAACTTTCGGTCCGTTCGCGGGTTCTGGTGCGAACCGAACCCGGGGGTGTTCGGCTCATCACTAGTCCCTACTTTCAAACATCCAACTTACAAACGACTACTACTTGCAAACGGAAGAAGACAACAGGAAGTGAGAGGAAATCTACCCCTTGGAAGGAAAATTCTCTCCTGTAAGAATTAATATGGGAGAAAGGTGTCTCCTCTCTACTGATGCTTTATCACCAATCCTTGTTTCAATAAAAACACCACATTTCAAAAACAGTTGTCATTGGGACGCAAAGTGAGGTGAAATGTTCTGAACAGGGGCACAGACAGCAAAACAAATGTTACTGGGGTGATAACCCTTCCCTATGTTTTCCAAAAAGCTTAAAAATAGGTATTTGGGCTGGAGCTACACTTAAACAATGTAGCTGTTCAAAATTACAAACAGATTCTACATAAGAACAAACCTACAGTCCCTGTCTTGTATGCACCGCCTGTATACGGCTGTTCAGAGTATATAGGGCCTTTTTTATTCTGTGTGCGGGGTTCCCCTTAATATCCATACAAGACCCAAAGGGGCTGGTAATGGGCTGGGGTGGGGGGGGGGGGGGTTGATGGGGTAGCTATGCCATTTTTCTTAAAGATTTTCATCCATATTACCGGGACCAGACATTACATTAAAGCCGCAAGCAGTTTTAAATGGCTTTTTTTTCCTTTAGAAATGTTATTTTGTGCAGGGACAGTTCTAAACACGGGAAACACGTGGCACTTCACAGGCATACTTGAAACACCCCCCAGGTACAATATTTAAAGGAATATTTGACTTTTTTTTTTTCACTTTATGCATCATTAAAATGACTGCTCCCGGAAAACGTCCGTTTTTAAAACTTATTTTTGCATTGATACATGTCCCCTGGTGCAGAACCCGGGTTCCCAAACTCTGTTTAGGACAATAACATGGATAATAGTCGTTATAATTAGCACTTTAGAATCCGAACGTTCGCATCCATTGTATTTAATAGGGTTCTAATGTTCGTGCGAACTTTCGGTCCGTTCGCGGGTTCTGAGCCAAGCATTACCTTTTGTATCGAACATCCATGTGTGTACCAGTGGATCAGAATGAATTTTCAGGTTTCTTCTTATGCCCTGTACACACGAGCGGAATTTCCATTGGAAAAAGTCTGATGTGAGCTTTTCATCGGAAATTCTGACCGTGTGTATGCTCCATCAGACTTTTTCTGTCGGAATTTCCGACGGACTTAGATAGAGAGCAGGTTCTCTATTTTTCCGATGGAAAAAATTCCTATCGGAAAATCCGTTCGTCTGTATGGAATTCCGACGGAAAAAAACACGCAGGTTCGGAAACAATTTGACGCATGCTCAGAAGCATTGAACTTCTTTTTCTCATCTCGCCGTAGTGTTGTACGTTACCACTTTCTTAACACTCGAAAGTTCAAAGAACTTTTGTGTGACCGTGTGTATGGAAGCCAAGCTTGAGCAGAATTCCGTCGGAAAAACCATCCAACTTTTTTCCAACGGAAATTCCGCTCGTGTGTACAGGTCATTAGTCATACATTTGGTGACAACAACAACAAGGAGACAAGGAAAAAGCTACTGCAATGTCCTCACTCCTATAGAAGATGTTAGAAGAGAAGGTGATCATCTACATTACCCTCAAGCCAAATAGGGGGCGGATGATATTCTCACACCTTTCTAGTACAAAAATCATCAGGGAAGTTCTGATTCATTCTAGACCTAAAACAGGTGAATATGTTTGTCAAGTACAAGCGTTTCAAAATGGAATCAATATATACAACAAGAGAGCTGCTGTCCCCGGGGATCTTCATGATGTCGTTAGACCTCAGGGACGCCTATCTTCACTTTCCCCTTTTGATGGGAGTCCAGAAGATACCTCAGGTTCGCAGTGCAGAACGGGTTTAAGACGTTATATTTTCAGTTCAATGCTCTGCCGTTCAGCTCAATCCTGTGATTATCACGACAGACGCCAGTGCTCATGGTTGGGGAGCTCACTCAGGCAAGCAGGTAGCCCAGGGTCTCTGGGATCACCAGCAAGGCTGCCTCTCTTCCAATGTAGCTTTTGGTCCATCGTTAAAGGGAAGACATGTCCAAGTCCTTTCGGACAACGTGACCACAGTGAGCTATATAAACAAACAGGGGGGTACAAGAGTTCCTCACCTCTTAAGTATAGCAGAAGAGATCCTGCAGTGGTCAGAATTTGTTTTGCTATACCTCTCTTCGGTTCACCTGAAGGGGGAGCTAAACTCTCTGGCAGACGCACTCAGCAGGGAAACATTGGCCCAGACAGAGTGGGGCCTAAACCAGGCAGTCTTTAATCAGATCTGTTGGAAGTGGGGGTCTCCTCAAATAGATTTTTTCACAACAAGGGGGGGGGAACAGGCAGGTAGACCAGTTCTTCTGTCTCCAGAGGGACCACCTCAGCTTGGGTCTGGATGCTCTATCCCAACCATGGGAGGCAGATCTAGTGTACGCTTTTCCTCCTTTTGCTCTCATTTCAAAGGTCATTCGGAAGATAAAGTCATCAAGGTCAAAGGTTATGCTAATAGCAGCTTTTTGGCCGAAAAGGTCATGGTTTCCAAGTCTTCTAAAACTCAGCATTTCGGATCCCTGGAAACTACTCTGCAGGGAGGACCTCATACATCAGGGAAGGGTGAACCATCCAGAATTGAGCTCTCTTTCTCAGACGGCCTGGCTTCTGAGAGGGAGCTGTTAGGAAGAAAAGGGCTTTCAGCTAAAGTGATTGACACTATCCTTAGTGGTCGGCAACCAACTACCAACGCTTTATATGATAAAATCTGGAAAAAATTCAGCTTCTGGCGCAGGCTTAATAACAGAATTTCGGGGCCAAACTATACAATGCTGACACCTGTATCTTGAGGGCACTAACTGCCAAGTTCAGGGCTGCCCTCGCCTGGAGAAAATCTAGGACATGTCGGGTCTGTAAGGTAAATGATAGCCTCTATTTTTTCTTTTCTTTCCATGTTCTGTGGATGAAAGTTTTTTTGGGTTTCTCCATTGGGTCTTCACTCCCCCTTATGGGGGGGTACCATTTACCAGAACCCATTCAGTAGTCTTGGATTTCTCGTGGATCCCCCCTGGTTGTTTGATCCATCTAACACAATTGGGATTGCAACACTTGATCGATCTTCAGTTGGGAATTACCAGTCTATTGGCTCTATTCGTGGTTAACATCATCTGGATACCAGTGAGGCGTACCCCAAATTCTTTTGGATTCCTGTGACAGCTCGGTTCACCTGCTGATTAGGAATATCCATGCTTGATTGATCCATTGTTGCTGACAGTCGGGTCCAACAGTTCCGGTAAGCGTGTTTAAGTCATACCATTTGTTTGAAGAAATTTCCATGGGATGGTTCATAAGGCTTCTTAACATCTTCAACCATGATATTCTTCATCCATTTATGATGGACATTTCCACCTTATTTGTTTTACCTGTGGACTTATTATCATTTTAATTGTTTCCACTTTTTTCACTCAGTTGGGTGTACACTGTTTAGTGATTTATATATATTTCACTGTTTAACATTTAGCGCTACATACTCACTCTCACTACGTCCTGGAAGATGACTTGGAAAAACAGTGTTATTACCTGTTAATTAATTTTTCCAGGACGGCGTCAATCCCTCCCTTTTATTTTGTGACATACTTATGCTGTCATATAGGGAGCTTCGCTAAGAGAAATGTTTATTCTGTGCCTTCGGTTATTTGTTAATTCTGAGGGGCTACTGCCTGTGTCTGTGCTTTTATAATGTGGATCATGTGTTTCCTGTGCTAGATGGGAGGAGCCTATCTCTCTGTAAGCCGTCCTGGAAGACTCCTGGAAAAAGTAGTTAACAGGTAATAACACTGTTTTTCCAAGTCATCTTCCAGGACGTCGTTTTCGCAGCTATCTGTCAGGGCTGGGCTCAGCTGGTGCTGGTTTCTTCTTTGTGAAGAAGAAGAGTGCTGAACTGAGACCTTGTACTGATTATAGGGGTCTCAATGGTTTCACGATTTAGAATGCCTATCTGATTCCGTTGATTATGGAGTTATTTGACTGCCTCAAGGGAGCATACAATCTTGTGAGGATTAAGGAAGGCGACGAGTGGAAAACTGCGTTTAATACCAGAACAGGCCACTATGAGTACCTCCTAATGCCTTTGGCCTTTGTAACCCTCTGGCAGTTTTCCAGGAATTTATTAACAATGTCCTCCGAGATTTGTTGCAGTTATGTGTGGTGGTTTATCTCGACGATATCCTCATATTTTCCAAGTCCCTGGAGAGCCGCCACACAGATGTCTGTCGTGGGAGAGAACAATCTCTATTGTAATTTGGAGAAGTGCGAATTCCATCGTGAACAGGTTAAATTCCTGGTTTTGTAATTTCCACTGCTGGTTTTTCGATGGACCCAGAGAAACTTTCAGCAGTCCGAAAGTGGCCCGACCAGTGGGTTTACATCCTTTGCAGCGTTTTCTTGGCTTTAACAACTATTATCGCAAGTTTATTCGTAACTGCTCGTCTCTGGTCAAGCCACTGACTGATATGACCAGAAAGGACAGTAACCCACAGAGTTGGTCTCTGGAGTCCATTAAGGCCTTTGAGAGTCTCAATGCTGCCTTTGTTTCTGCTCCTGTGTTGGCACATCCTGATCCTACGTTACCTTTTTTCCTTGAGGTTGATGCTTCTGAGACTGGATTTGGCGCCCTTCTGTCTCAACGTCCTACCTCTGAGAGCGCTATGCATCCTTGTGGCTACTTTTCCAAGAAATTGTCACCTGCGGAGTGCAATTACGAGATTGGTGACAGAGAGCTGTTAGCGATAGTTTTAGCCCTGAAAGAATGGAGACATCTCCTTGAAGGTACCACTGTGCTGGTTCTCATTCCCAGAAGGGTGCGATGGGCTCTTTTCTTGTCAAGTTTCATTTACATTATCTCATTCTTACCCGGTTCTAAGAATGTAAGGGTTGACGCTTTGTCACAACAATTTTCCTCCACCTTCAAGATGGAGTCGGTTCCAGTTCCTGTGATTCTTCCTGATCGTATTCTGGCTACAATTCGCACCAGTCTCACTTCTCCTTTGGGTGTCAAAATTCTTGCTGCTCAGGTCCATGCTCCTCCTGAGAAACCTTGTGACGGCTGCTTTGTTCCAGAGAGTCTCCGTACTGCCGTGCTCCAGACTTACCAAGGCTGCTGTCCACCCTGGGAAGAATAAACTCTTTTGGGCCATTTAACAACAATTCTGCTGGCCTAGTCTGCTTGCTAATGTAACCGCCTTCATAGCTGCCTGTTCCGTGTGTGCTCAGAGCAAGACTCCACGACACCTTCCAGTGGGCCTCCTACAACCCATACCCAATGGAGAGAGGCCCTGGACCCACCTGTCTATGGATTTCATTGTGGAGTTACCCAACTCCCAGGGCAACACAGTTATCCTTATAGTGGTTGACCGTTTCTTGAAAATGTCTCATTGTATTCCACTTAAGAAGTTGCCCACTTCTAAGGATCTGGCTTCCATTTTTGCTTGGGAGATCTTTCGCTTACATGGGCTTCCCAAGGTGATTGTCTCGGACAGGGGTAGTCCGTTTGTGTCCCGGTTCTGGCGAGCCTTTTGTGCACAGTTGGGAATTTGAAATTTGAAAATTCGAAAATCGGATATTCGAAAAGCGGAAATTCTAAAATTCAAACTTCGGAAATGTGAAAATCGGAAATTCGAAAATTGTAAATTCGAAAATCCTAAATTCGAAAATTAGAAGTTAGGAAATTAGAAATTTTGTAAATTCGAAAATTCTAATTTTGGAAATTCAAAAATTAGAATTTCGAAATACCGAAATTTCATAAATTTGGAAATTCGAAATTTCGTAAATTCGTAAATGAGGTATTGGAACTTCCTTTTCAAATTTGGCTGTTAGTGAGCGTAACTAATACAAATTCATCCGAAGTAACGAATTATCCAAAATAACGAATGGCGCATCTAAACAAATGGAACGTAACAATCTAATAATAATAAAAACTTTTTATTATTATTATTATTAATTTGTTCCATTCCATTTGTTTAGATGCAGCATTCGTTATTTTGGATAATTAGTAACTTTAGATAAATTTTATTGGTTACATTCATTAACAGCCAAATTTGAAAAGGAAATTCCAATACTTATAATTTAATGGTCATTATTATTAGTTAGTTATTATTTCGAATTTTACTGATTTTCTTTTTTTCCCAGATTTTAAAATTTTTGGATTTTCGAAAATTCTGAAATTCGAAAATCGGAAATTCGAAAAACGGAAATTACAAAATTAGAAAATCGTAAATTCGAAAATTTGGATTTTTACATTTCCGAATTTCCGAATTTCCCAAATTTCCGAAAAAAGCAAAAAAAGAATGAAACGAAAACGAACACATTTTTCGGCAGTGCACATGTCTAGTCAGAAGGAGCTCGACTTAGTCTAACTCCAGGAGTTATTGTGTCGGGAAATTGGGCCCCAAAGGCATGTCTCAAATGAACCAGGTATCGAGTATAGGCTTCTTAACTCCTGAGATGATATAAGTTTACCATTCTTCGTTATATGCTTCAAAGTGGTGATCCCCTTTTGTGCCCATACTGACAGATTCGGTATACTATGGAAATGGGGTAGCATTTGATTCCCCCAGAGGGGCATATGAGGGGAAACGTGGGAGGGTTTTCTATAGACTGCACTAGCTTCTTGTCAGGCCTTTATCGTGGTCCTCATGGGGGTTGTCACAGAGGGACTGTCAGGGTCACCTGTGGCCAGGTGACAGATGCACACCGTAGGGGGACAGGAGTGCACCGCGAGGTAGTGAACCCTATGGCTGGCTTCTGCGGATAGGAAACTGGGTGGTTGTGGAAAGCGGGACCAGAGGAGCACAACCGGGATCCCAATGGAAGCGAGAGCCAAGATTCCCCAGGGCGCGGAGTCTAAGACCCAGCTGGTCTTCTCCAGGGCCTCTAGTGGTGAGGATGTTACGCTGCAGGCTGGGACCAGGTCGCGGCCCCTGGAGTTTCCTAGCTCACGCCCCGTAGGATAAGGGGAAAAGAGGAGAAGCAGCAGCACACGATAGAGAGAACCGAATAACAAGCTGAAGGTCAGGGGCCACAAGCAGACAAGGATAACGAAGAATGAGCCGAAGGTCAAGGGTCACGAGCAGACAGGGATAGTCGGGGACAAGCCAATAACGTAACAGAGAGACAGACGTAGCACACGGCAGGCAGGAACCCAAACACACAATGCCTAACAAACACGTTGATCAGCAAAGCAGGCTTGCAGTGCACAGGTTAATATAGTGTTCAGTGATAGGGCCTGGGGTGGAGTCAGGCTGGGAGGAGATTATAAAGGAAGCCAGGTGAAGGAGGTCTGGTCTCTAGATGAACACATGAGGAGGAAGGTAAGATGGCAGACAGACATTAATGCATATCCATGACAGTACCCTCCCTCTTACGAGGCCTCCCCCTTCCCCGCCTGGGCCCAGGTTTAGAGGGAAACTTCAGATGAAACTCCTTTAACAGACGAGGTGCAAAGACCTCAGATGCAGTGATCCAAGACCTCTCCTCAGGACCAAACCCTTTCCAATGAACGAGGTACTGAAGAACGCCTTTACAGAGTCGGGAGTCCAGAATTTGACTGATCTCGTACTCCTGATTATCCTCAGAGACAGGCGCCACGGTAGGGAGAGGACGAGAGAATTTATTGAGGACTAAAGGCTTTAGAAGAGCAACATGAAAGGAGTTAGTGATTTTAAGGCTCTTAGGAATCTGGAGTTTGAAACAAACCGGATTCAGTTTAGCAGTTACCGTGTATGGACCGATGAATCGTGGAGCAAACTTCAGAGAAGGAACTCGGAGCTTGATGTTCCTGGTAGAGAGCCAGACTTTGTCCCCTGGCTGAAGAGAAGGCGGTTTACGCCTGCGGCGGTCGGCAAAGCCTTTGAATTTTTCAGCAGCTGCCCGGAGAAAATCATGAACGTGACCCCAAACGGAATTCAGAGACTCCTGAACCGAAGCCAAAGCTGGAATGTCTGGAGAACAGATCATGGGAAGAGGAAGTTGAGGGTGTTTTCCATAAACTGTGAAAAAGGGTGTCTTCTGCGAACTGGTATTCACATGATTGTTATGGGAGAATTCTGCCCACGGGAGTAGAGAGGACCAATCGTCATGGTGAGAAGACACAAAGGTGCGAAGAAAGACCTCTAACTCCTGATTAACCCTCTCAGTCTGTCCATTGGATTGGGGATGGTAAGAAGAAGAAAAATCCAAGACAATATTGAGGGATTTGCAAAAGGCTCTCCAAAAACGAGACGTGAATTGGACTCCCCTGTCGGAAACAATATGAGAAGGGACCCCATGTAGGCGGAGAATTTCCCGAATGAAAATGGGAACCAAGGCAGGGGCAGAAGGAAGACCAGGAAGAGGAACAAAATGAGCCATCTTGGAGAATCGATCGATTACCACCCAAATGACTGTATTATTCTCAGACAGTGGGAGATCGGTGATAAAATCCATGGCAATATGGGCCCAGGGTTCCTTAGGAATGGGCAAGGGCATGAGGAGACCAGCAGGAGCTTGTGTGGAGGATTTGGACTGAGCACAGACATGACAAGCTTTAACGTAGTCTTTGACGTCTGAGCGGAGATTAGGCCACCAGTAGTGACGACTGATGAGTAGGAAGGATCGGAGGAATCCAGAATGCCCTGCCACCTTGGAATCATGTCCCCAACGAAGGATCTTAGCTCTTAGCTCAGTGGGGACAAAGGTCTTACCAGGCGGAATTTTAGACTTCAGGGTGGTAGAGTGGGCAACAATGCATGAGGTGGGAATGATCGGCTCAGGTTCAGGGGCGGACTCCTCGTCCAAAGTGTCAAATGACCTAGAGAGCGCATCAGCCCGACCGTTGCAGGAACCAGGTTTGTAGGTAATCGTGAAATTAAAACGGGCAAAGAAGAGACTCCACCTGGCCTGTCTAGGATTCAGACGTTTAGCATTCTGTAGATACTGTAAATTCTTGTGATCGGTAAAGATCGTTATGGAGTGAGGGGAACCCTCCAAGAGATGACGCCACTCCTCTAACGCCAATTTAATTGCGAGAAGTTCCCGATCACCGATGGCATAATTCCTCTCTGCCTGAGAATTTTTTTTGGAGAAGAACGCACATGGTTGGCGTCTCTTCTCAAAGATTTGAAGAAGCACAGCTCCCACCCCCATTGAAGAAGCGTCCACTTCAATAAAAAATGCATTCCCAGGATTTGGTCTCCTCAAGAGGGGGCCAGAAACAAAGGCCTGTTTCAGGTTGTGAAATGCAGAGACAGCTTCGGGAGGCCAGTCTCTGGCATTCACACCCTTCTTGGTCAAAGTGATAATAGGCGCGGCAATGGAAGAGTAATTCCTTATGAACTGCCTATAATAATTAGTGAAGCCAAGAAAGCGCTGTGTGGCCTTGAGGCTAGCAGGAAGAGGCCAGTTGGTGATAGCCAAGACCTTCCCAGGGTCCATACGAAGCCCCGAACATGAGACGAAGCACCCCAAAAACAGGACCTCAGAACATTCAAAAGAACATTTCTCCAGCTTGGCATAGAGATTGTTCTCTCTAAGACGTTGAAGTACAGTGCGGACATGGTTTCTGTGGACGAGCAGATTCTCAGAAAAGATCAGAATGTCATCCAGATAGATGACAACAAACTGGTACAGCAGATCTCTGAAGATTTCATTGACAAAGTTTTGAAACACGGCTGGAGCATTACACAGACCAAAAGGCATCACCAGATATTCGTAATGCCCGTCTCTAGTGTTGAATGCAGTCTTCCATTCATCACCCTCCCGTATTCGAATGAGATTGTACGCGCCTCTGAGATCCAACTTGGTGAAAATGGAGGCACCATTCAACCTATCGAATAGCTCAGATATTAAGGGTAAGGGGTATCGATTTTTAATAGTAACCGCATTTAAACCCCGATAATCGATGCAGGGTCTTAAGGTACCATCCTTTTTGGCAACAAAAAAGAACCCTGCCCCTGCAGGCGATGAGGATTTCCGGATGAAACCTCTCTCCAGATTCTCTGCTACATACTCCGACATGGCCTGGGTCTCTGGGATGGACAGAGGGTAGGTACGACCCCTGGGTAGAGTTGCTCCGGGGACAAGATCAATAGCACAGTCAAAAGACCTGTGGGGAGGAAGCACCTCAGCTGATTTTTTACAGAACACATCCCGGTAATCGCTGTATGCAGCGGGAAGATCAGAAGAAACAGAAGTGGCAGCAACCGGAAGACTCTCCTTGGGGGTCACCTTGAGAAGACACGACGAGAAACATGAGGAACCCCAGGCCAGGATCTGCCCAGAGACCCAGTCCACATGTGGAGAGTGGAGCTGTAGCCAAGGGAGGCCCAATACAACTGGGGTAGAGGCCTTGGGTAGAATAAGAAAGGATATCCACTCCTGGTGGAGAATCCCTACCGACATCCTAATGGGTAGCGTCTGGAAGCGAATAGGGCCCCCTGGGAGAACAGTGCCATCAATTGCCGAGACTACCAATGGGGTAGTGAGAGGTGAAAGGGTAAGCTTCATAGAAGAAGCAGTTCTCCAATCCATAAAATTGCCGGCAGGCCCAGAATCCAGGTATGCAAGGGTTGACTGAGGAGAAGTGCCTACATGAAGGAACACCGGCAAGAGCAGGCGAGAAGGTGATGTTTCTGGGTCCAATACTCCACCTTCCAAATGTATTAGACCCGAGCGTTTCCCGGACGAAGCGAGCAGGAGTCATGAAAATGACCCTTGCCCCCACAATAGAGGCACAAGCCCAGAGTTCTGCGCCTAGCACGTTCTTCGGGGGTTAGTCTGGTCCGGCCCAGCTGCATAGGTTCTTCAGCAGGTAGAGGATGCTCCACGGAATGAAGGGAGGGGAGCTCAGACTGGCTAGGACCCAGAGAGTGCTGGCGTCTTTTTTCTAAGGACCTCTCTTGAAAACGAATGTCGATCTGGTTGCATAATGAAATTACATCGTCCAGACCAACGGGAATGGCTCTTCCCGCTAATTCGTCTTTCACTCGGTCAGAGAGGCCATGTAAAAAGGTAGCGACCAGGGCCTCATTATTCCAGCTCAATTCAGCTGTGTGGATACGGAACTGAAGAGCATATTGCCCCACTGAACTAGATTCTTGGCGAAGACGTAAGACAGCACTAGCCGCTGAAGAAGCCCGAGCCGGCTCTTCTAAGATATTACGAAAGAGCTTCAAGAATTCAGACAGACTGGAAACCACCGGATCGTTCCTCTCCCACAGGGGGGCAGCCCAGGCCAAAGCTTCACCGGAGAGGAGGGAAATGATATAGGCTACCTTAGCCCGGTCAGACAGGAAGCTTTGAGGCTGAAGCTCAAAATGAATAGTGCATTGGCTGAGAAACCCCCTGCAGGCCTTGGAGTCCCCAGAGAAACGGAACGGAGCTGGCAATCTTAGTGAGTGTGAGGCTGCGACTGGTGCGATAGGTACAGCCGCTGGTTGTACTTGGGGTTGCGGATTCGGGGTTCCCAAGGAGACCTGAAGCTGCTCGAATCGAGAAGCCAGATCCTGGAGGAATCGCATCACCTGGGTCTGATTTGATTCCTGGGTCGTAAGTCTGCGAACTATGCCCGGCAATGGATCATCCGCGGGAAGCGGGATGTCAGCCGGGTTCATGGCTGATCAAACTGTCAGGGTCACCTGTGGCCAGGTGACAGATGCACACCGTAGGGGGACAGGAGTGCACCGCGAGGTAGTGAACCCTATGGCTGGCTTCTGCGGATAGGAAACTGGGTGGTTGTGGAAAGCGGGACCAGAGGAGCACAACCGGGATCCCAACGGAAGCGAGAGCCAAGATTCCCCAGGGCGCGGAGTCTAAGACCCAGCTGGTCTTCTCCAGGGCCTCTAGTGGTGAGGATGTTACGCTGCAGGCTGGGACCAGGTCGCGGCCCCTGGAGTTTCCTAGCTCACGCCCCGTAGGATAAGGGGAAAAGAGGGGAAGCAGCAGCACACGATAGAGAGAACCGAATAACAAGCTGAAGGTCAGGGGCCACAAGCAGACAAGGATAACGAAGAACGAGCCGAAGGTCAAGGGTCACGAGCAGACAGGGATAGTCGGGGACAAGCCAATAACGTAACAGAGAGACAGACGTAGCACACGGCAGGCAGGAACCCAAACACACAATGCCTAACAAACACGTTGATCAGCAAAGCAGGCTTGCAGTGCACAGGTTAATATAGTGTTCAGTGATAGGGCCTGGGGTGGAGTCAGGCTGGGAGGAGATTATAAAGGAAGCCAGGTGAAGGAGGTCTGGTCTCTAGATGAACACATGAGGAGGAAGGTAAGATGGCAGACAGACATTAATGCATATTCATGACTTAGACTAGCCCTAGCCCCCCGAAGACCAGATTACTCAAGGCTGCATAGGAGCCCAAGGTGGCCTCCAAGTTTTGTCTGGGCTGGGAAAACCACCAGCGCATCGTAACAAGGACCGCTGCCCAGTAGTAAATTTGAAAGTTTGGAAGCGCTAGGCCTCCTCCTGATAGGGGAAGGTACAGTATTTTCTTTGCCACACTGGGGGTTTTTCCAGCCCAGACAAAGGATACCAAAGGCCCTCCAGTCTCCTGAAGAAGTTCTTGGGGATATGTGACAGAGTGTTCCGAAAGAAGTACAGAAATTTGGGTAGGCATACCATTTTAAGCAGGTTAACCCTGCCGACAGGTGTCAGTGGGAGAGAGCGCCAGGCTATGCATTTGGCAGTGATCTGTGACATAATTCGTTGTATCTTTTTCCCTATATACTCTCCTATCCCAATGCTGACCCTAAAACCCAGATATGTGAACTCATCTACCCACTTAAGCTGTGTTTGGGTATCAGGTGGAGGAGCCGATGAGTGTAACGGAAACAGCACTGACTATTGCAATTGATACATTGTTATTATTATTATTCATGATTTATATAGCTCCAACAGTTTACGCAGCGCTTTACAATGTAGAGGAAGGACAGCACAATTACAGTACAATTCAATACAGGAGGGCCCTGCTCGTAGAGCTTACATTCTAAAGGGAGGGGGTGGTGATACAAAAGGTAATAGCTGCAGAGTGATTTGATGGGGGTGGCTCAGGGACAGTTGCTAGGTGGGTGTGGGATAGGCTTCCCTGAATAAATTAGTTTTCAGGGATCTCCTATAGGTGGACAGGGTAGGGGCTGATCGGACGTACTGGGGAAGGGAGTTCCAGAGGATGGGAGAGGTTCTGGAGAAGTCCTGAAGGCGAGCATGGGAGGAGATAACAAGGGAGCTAGAGAGCAGGAGGTCCTGGGAAAAAGCAGAGGGGACGATTTGGGCAATATCTGCAGATGAGGTTGGTGATGTAGATGGGGGCGATATTGTGAATGGCCTTGTATGTTGTGGTTAGCATTTTGAATTTTACACGGTGGGGTAGGGGAAGCCAGTGAAGGGATTGGCAGAGGGGAGCAGCAGTCACGGACCGGTTAGTGAGGTGTATTAGTCCAGCAGCAGAATTCACAATAGACAGAAGAGGGGATAGCCTGCGTAAGGGTAGGCCATTAAGGAGAGAGTTGCAGTAGTCAAGGCGGGAAATAATCAAGGAGTGAATAAGTTGCTTTGTGGTGTCATTAGTCAGGAAGGGTCGGATTCTGGAGATGTTGCGGAGGTTAAGGCGACAGGATTTAGCCAGTGATTGGATGTGGGGACTGAAGGAGAGGTCAGAGTCAAGGATTACACCCAGCACCCTGGCATGTGTGGAGGGACCAATGGTTGTGTTGTTGATCTTAATAGTAAAGTCATGGGGGGGGGGGGCCGTGAAGGAGGAAATATAACAAGCTCAGTTTTAGAAAGATTGAGTTTGAGGAAGTGGTGTGACATCCATGCCGATATGTCATTCAGTAAGTTTTAGATCCGTGAGGAGATCAAGGGGGTGAGTTGAGGAGTGGAGAGATAGATCTGGGTGTCGTCGGCATAGAGGTGGTATTGGAAGCCATTAGAGGTTATCAACTGGCCCAGGGAAGAGGTATAGAGTGAGAATAGGAGGGGCCCAAGGATGGAGCCTTGGGGTACCCCAACAGAAAGAGGAAGAGGAGCGGAGGAGCTGGAATTGTAAGTGACACTGAAAGTGCGCTGGGATAGGTAGGAGGAGGAGAACCAGGATAAAGCAGAATCACGGAGGCCAAGGGAGTGTAGTTTGCTGGAGGAGGAGCAGGTGGTCAACTGTGTCAAAAGCAGCAGAGAGGTCTAGTATGAGTATGGAGTACTGGCCATTGGTTTTAGCAGTTAGTGGGTCATTGGTGAGTTTTAGTAGGGCAGTTTCAGTAGAATGTTGTTGGCGGAAGCCGGACTGTAGGGGGTCGAGAAGGTTGTTTTCTGTGAGGTAGCGACTCATTTGGTCATGGACAAGGCGTTCGATGAGCTTGGAGGCAAACGGGAGCAGGGAGATGGGTCTTAAGTTATTCAAACAGATGGGGTCTATTGAGGGGTTTTTAAGTATGGGGGTAACCAGTGCATGTTTGAGTTGGGAAGGAAAGGTGCTGAAGGAGAGGGAGAGGTTGAATATGTGGGTTAGGTTGAGGATAGATGCATATGCCCGAGTAGTCGCTAAAGTAATCAAACGGGCTCAGCGCAGTTCGAAGAGATACAGAGGCATCTGCCAAGTAGAGCAGGGCGTCATCTGCGTACAGAATTTTTTTTTCTTCAATTGGTCCTACCGGTATGCCCCGCACTTCCCTTTCGGGTCTAATTAAGATAGAGAGGGGTTCTAGAGCCAGCGAAAATACTCCTGGGGATAGGGGACATCCCGGCGACGTCCCTCGACCCAGCAGGAAGGATTCCGAATCAAACGCCTTCTCGGCGTCCAGAGATTCCACCACTCCCGCCGTGTCAAGATGTGCTCTATTATTATGAGTAAAGAGTCTCCTGATGTTAATGTCAATAACTCTGCCCAGCATGAAACCTGTCTGGTCTGGGTGAATCAGGGCCATTATGACTGTGTTCAGTCTATTAGCTAGTATTTTGGCCAGTAGCTTTGTGTCAACATTCAGCAGGTGGATAGGAAGAGCATAGGGAAGGGTCCTTCCTCGGCTTAGGATTCACAACTATAATCGCTTCTCCCATAGATTTGGGGAGAGTCTCCAACTCCAAATCCATCGACACACCCAACATGGTTTGAAATCTAGTAAAGAGGTCCTCTGAATATTGTTTATAGAACACCACTGGAATGCCATCAGGGCCAGGGGTTTTACCAGATTGAGGAGTTTTGAGCACTTAAGAATTTCTTCTACCGTGACAGGTTCGTCTAGTCTGTTTGTCTAGTCTGTTCCAGTACATTGTAGTCATGGCTGGGATGTCTATGACCAAGTAAGATGTCAACTCGTTCTCCCCATAAGTCGATCTTGAAGATCTATAAAGTGATTGGTAGTACGAGACAAAGCACTGATTAATCTCTTCAGGGGCATAGAGAAGGTCGCCGTCAGGGCTAAGGATGTGGTACACTAATCCCCCCGGACTGTTCTTTAGAGAGCCAGGCCAGCAGTCTCCCCGACCTCTCACCCTGCTTAAAAATGTGTTGGGACTGAGCAAGTAACTTTTTCTAAATGAGGGAGGTACGAGACTGCAGTCGAGCGTACTGCTGGGGATCTCGAGACCTAATAGAGTGCTTCCTGAGTGCTAGCCTCTGATTCAGCTTTAATAAGATTTGCCCTCCTCTCTATACGAATCTTGGAAATGATGGTCTGGTACTGTCCTTATGTGTATACCTTAAAAGCGTCCCACACTGCCAGTGTGTCCGCCGAGCCCAGATTAACAGCCCAATAGCCCTCCAGTTCTCTCTTAAAATGTGCATCTACCCCCGTGTCTGAGACCCAGAACCTAGAGAGCCTCCATAATGTGTCTGAGGGTGTCACAAAGTGTTCAAACTTAGGAACATAGGTGTGTGGTACAATATGCCCCTAGGCAGTATCTTTACGTCCATGACTCTGGGTAGGACAGTCCTTCCAGCGAAGACCAGATCAATAAGGCAGAAGGATCTGTGAGACGCGGAGTGGCAAGTGAAAGCCCGTTAATTAGGGTTCCTCCATCTCCAGGCGTCTGTCAGGCTGTATTTCTTCACCCAGGCTACCAAACCAGTGTACTGGGGACCCACAGCCGTCAGTCTGTCCACCCCAGAGTCAGGGACCAGAATAAAATCACCCAAGGCAGAAAAAGGGGGCGGGAGCTCCTAAGATGGCAGCTTAGGACCGGAGCTCCGCTCACCGCCGGCCATACAGCAGAGATACAAGTGGTTACAGACTCCCTTGTCGTCTGAGAATAATGGGTAACGCTAGCGGAAGCTTCAGAGCACCTGTCTATGCCGAGTAAATATTCTAAAAGAGGCAAGAAACGTTTTAAACAGCCTGAGGAGAAACTGAATTTTTCCAAGATGTCAGCCGTACATCAGACATGCACACAGAAAGCTGCTGAGGCCTCCAATGCTATTAACCACTTCCCGACCGCGCCATGTACAAAAGACGTCCACAGCGCGGTCGAGTTATCCTGAGTGGACGTCCCAGGGACGTCCTCACAGAATCTTGCTCCCGCGCGCCCCCCGGGGCGCGCTCCAGGATATGTCCGTGACCGCCGGGTCCGGAAGACCCGGCGCATCACGGATCACGGTAGATGGCCGCTAATCGCGGCCGTTTACCACGTGATCGCTCCGTCAAATGACGGAGCGATCACTTGTAAACAGACCGGCGTCATTTGATGACGCCGGTTCCTCCCTCCCCTCTCTGTACCGATCGGTACAGTGTGAGAGGAGAGGGGAGGGAGCGGATCATGTCCGCTCCCTCCCCCATGTCAGTTGTGGGCTGGATCTGTGACAATTGCAGTCACAGATCCAGCCATCCATCCATCCCTGCTCAGCCATCCCTGTGCAATACTCTGCAATACACCCTGTGCAATACTCTGCAATACACCCTGTGCAATACTCTGCAATACACCCTGTGCAATACTCTGCAATACCCTGTGCAATACTCTGCAATACACCCTGCCAATACTCTGCAATACCCTGTGCAATACTCTGCAATACACCCTGCCAATACTCTGCAATACCCTGTGCAATACTCTGCAATACACCCTGCCAATACTCTGCAATAAAACAAAAGTGGATAAGGTCTGATGCAACCATTCTATCATCTCCATCCCTATAAAAACAGAAAAGAAGGATCGCCCTTGGGACTTTGAATGAGGTGGTAGAAATTGGCACATGTTCACCCATATATGTACAAAATATATATAATTTATTGATTACAAATTGCTGTAAAACAAACGGAAACAACAATAATTGTGTGTCACCAGGCATAGTGGCCTATGTTTACAACATAAGTACACATAAACTCAAATATATTACAAATATGTTACATCCATATAAGAACACAGTGATGGTGATGAAAGTTGCTGGGCCAATGGACATAATTGCACAACCAGTAAAATACTTTATATAAAAAAAAATAAAAAAAAAAATAAATAATGATGTACAACCGATTGGTAGGCTTCTAGCAGATAGCATAGATCCTCACAGGTACATAAACGCATTAGTGGTGCCCTACGCGTTTCACGAGGCTCTGCTCGCTCATCAGGGGCAAGTGCGTATCGTTGTATCACTGCTCAGGCCTAAGTTACCAATCACGGAATACCTGGGTGGTAGCAATTAATCAACCAGTTCGGGAGCTGAGGGGGCAAGGCACACGGACACCACCACGGAAAACAGATACTCGGATGTGCAGCGCAGTCTGTATGGGGGTACTCGAAAAACAGACGAACAACTGGGGCTCATAGAAGGTTTATCTGGATCAAAGTAAAAGGGCTGTAACTGCTGTTGTGACACCTTCATGGCTGGTCTACCCCACCAAATTGCTGAACCGCAACTGCGAGTTCCTACTGCGCCCGACATCCGGATATGTCTCCGGGGGATCCGATAGCCCCGCCCCCAACGCCATGTGCGGCTGATGACGCACAGACGTGGTTCACGTCAGCCGTCAGGGGAAGGTGCGCCTGTGCGGCAGTCACCCACCCACCGGAGATGTTTCCTCACAGCCCAGTACACTAGGCGTCGGACAGTACACTAGGCGTTTTTTTTTTTATATAAAGTATTTTACTGGTTGTGCAATTATGTCCATTGGCCCAGCAACTTTCATCACCATCACTGTGTTCTTATATGGATGTAACATATTTGTAATATATTTGAGTTTATGTGTACTTATGTTGTAAACATAGGCCACTATGCCTGGTGACACACAATTATTGTTGTTTCCGTTTGTTTTACAGCAATTTGTAATCAATAAATTATATATATTTTGTACATATATGGGTGAACATGTGCCAATTTCTACCACCTCATTCAAAGTCCCAAGGGCGATCCTTCTTTTCAATACTCTGCAATACACCCTGTGCAATACTCTGCAATACACCCTGTGCAATACTCTGCAATACACCCTGTGCAATACCCTGCCCATACTCTGCAATACCCTGTGCAATACCCTGCCCATACTGTGCAATACCCTGCCCATACCCTGCCATACTCCGCAATACTCCACAATACCCAGCAATACTCCACAATACCCAGCAATACTCCACAATACCCGGCAATACTCCACAATACCCAGCAATACTCCACAATACCCGGCAATACTCCACAATACCCGGCAATACCCGGCAATACTCCACAATACCCAGCAATACTCCACAATACCCGGCAATACTCCACAATACCCTGCAATACCCGGCAATACCCCGCAATACCCCGCAATACTCCTCAATACCCCGCAATACTCCTCAATACCCCGCAATACTCGTCAATACCCCGCAATACTCGTCAATACCCGGCAATACTCGTCAATACTCCTCAATACCCGGCAATACTCCTCAATACCCGGCAATACTCCTCAATACCCGGCAATACTCTGCAATAACCACTTCCCGCCCGCCGGCCGTCATATGACGTCCTTGACTTTGTGCGGAGATATCTGAATGATGGGAGCAGCTACAGGCATCATTCAGATATTCGCTTTTTCAGCTGGCGATTCCCTACACCATAAGAACAATCATAGCGGCTGTTCCACCGCTTGATCGCTCTTACGGAAGGTGAGAGGGGATGCCCCCCCCCTCCCGCTGCCCTCTGGTGCTTCTACCGACTCACCGCTACGATCAAAGCCAAGATTGTTTTTTTTTTTGTTTTTTTTTAGGCTTCCCAGCCTAGAGGTGAGATGTGGGGTCTTATTGACCCCATATCTCACTGTAAAGAGGACCTGTCATGCCATATTTCTATTACAAGGGATGTTTACATTCCTTGTAATAGGAATAAAAGTGCTAAAAAAAAAAATTTGGGGCGGAAAAACATGTCAAACTAAAATAAATAAAGTAAAATGAACAATAAAATATATATATATTTTTTAAAGCGCCCCTGCCCCCGCGAGCTCGCATGCAGAAGTGAACGCATACGTAAGCCCCGCCCACATATGAAAACGGTGTTCAAGCCACACATGTGAGGTATCGTTGCGAACGTTAGAGCGAGAGCAATAATTTTGGCCCTAGACCTCCTCTGTAACTCAAAACATATAACCAGTAAAAATATTTAAAGCATTGCCTATGGGGATTTTTAAGTAGCGAAGTTTGGCGCCATTCCACGAGCGTGTGCAATTTTGAAGGGTGACATGTTAGGTATCTATTTACTCGGCGTAACTTCATCTTTCACATTATGCAAAAACACTGGGCTAACTTTACTGTTTTTTTTTTCTTTTAGGCACAAAACAGTTTTTTTCCGTAAAAAACGCGTTAGAAAAATTTCTGCGCAAATACCGTGCAAGATAAAAAGTTGCAATGACCACCATTATATTCTTTAAGGTCTTTGCTAAAAAAACATATATAATGTTTTGGGGTTCTATGTAATTTTATAGCAAATAAATGATGATTTTTACATGTAGGAGAGAAATGTCAGAATTGGCCTGGGTGCTCCAGAACGCCTGAAGGTGCTCCCTGCATGTTGGGCCTCTGTATGTGGCCACGCTGTGTAAAAGTCTCACACATGTGGTATCGCCATACTCGGGAGGAATAGCAGAATGTGTTTTGGGGTGTAATTTGTGGTATGCATATGCTGTGTGTGAGAAATAACCTGCTAATATGACAATTTTGTGGAAAAAAAAAAAAAGAAAAAAAAATCTTGATTTTTGCAAAGAATTGTGGGAAAAAATGACAACTTCAAAAAACTCACAATGACTCTTTCTAAATACCTTGGAATGTCTTCTTTCCAAAAAGGGTGTCATTTGGGGGGTATTTGTACTTTTCTGGCATGTTAGGGTCTCAAGAAATGAGATAGGCCGTCAGTACTTCAGGTGTGATCAATTTTCAGATATTGGCACCATAGCTTGTGGACTCTATAACTTTCACAAAGACCAAAAAATATCCACCAATTTGTACTTATTTTTACCAAAGATATGTAGCAGTATAAATTTTGGCCAAAATGTATGAAGAAAAAATACTAATTTGCAAAATTTTATAACGGAAACAAAGAAAAATTCATTTTTTTACAAAATTTTCAGTCTTTTTTCTCTTATAGCGCAAAAAATAAAAAACCCAACAGTGATTAAATACCACCAAAAGAAAGCTCTATTTGTGTGAAAAAAAGGACAAAAATTTCATATGGGTACAGTGTTGTATGACTGAGTAATTGTCATTCAAAATGTGAGAGCACCGAAAGCTGAAAATTCGTCTGGTTAGGAAGGGGGTTTAAGTGCCCAGTTGTCAAGTGGTTAAGCAAGTTTTGGCTCCTTCATCTATATCTTTTATTTCTCAGACTTCTAATTCTGTTGTTTGTCCTTCTATCACTTCTCCTGAATACACGGAACAGGAGAACCCTGTGGAATTTATCCATTTATCCCCAATAGAGGTCTTTACACTAGCTCCTATCCCAGTATATACACAGGGATAGGATTGAATAATTTCAATGTATCCGAATTATTCACGAGAATATCAGAAATGCTGGATAAAGGATTAGCACTAAATGCTGAAAGAATTACTGGTGAATTTAAAGCTGACTTTCAGTCCCTTGGTAGAATTGAAAATATTGAGCACAAGTTGGACATCACTGTGGCAAAAACTGACCAGAATACTGAACATTTACAATTCATGCAGGACCAGCTGGAAACAGCACAGGCACGAATTGATGACCTTGAGAACCATTCCAGGAGAGACAATTTTAGGGTCAGGGGATTGCCAGAAAATATCCTTGATGTACATGCTGCTATACAGGATGTCATAAAATCCTATTACCATCTATTCCTGCTCACAAGTTGGAATTGGACCGTGCTCATAGGTCACTGGAACCACTTAGAAAGGATGGTTTACCAAGGGATGTGGTAGTTAAACCACATTATTATTCTATAAAAGAGGACATAATGAAGAAATCTCGCCAACAGGAACTATTACAATGCCAGGGAGCCACTATTCAAATTTTTTCTGATATTTCTCCTTATACTATTCAAAGAAGAAGATCCCTAAAACCCTTATCAAAAAAGACATAAAATACAGATGGGCTTTTCCTTTTGCTCTAAAATTCTCCTTTAATGGCAAACACTATGCAGTTCATAATTTCCAAGAAGGTGAACATCTTTTGCTGGACCTGAAGATTATCTCTATGGAACCGGACATGGACACTACACCTGCCCAACAAGGCTCTATCAAACGTCAATCTCCTATAAGCCCAA
The DNA here is from genome assembly GCA_029206835.1 of Rana muscosa. NCBI lineage: Eukaryota > Metazoa > Chordata > Amphibia > Anura > Ranidae > Rana > Rana muscosa. The sequence continues at coordinate 143,371,098 of CM055116.1, forward strand.
CCTCTTCTAATTGGAACAAAGTCAAACATAGGAGAGTTAAAGATAATCTTGTTACCTAAGGAGATGATAAGTTCCTTTTTGACTTTATCTTCTCTACCTGATATCTCAGGTGGCAATTAAAAAAAAAAAAAAATTTTTTATTTTTTTTTGTGTTTTAGAAAACAAAATATAGTCTGTTATGGACTTTTGGTTTATCTAAGATGAATCCGCTTTTAGTTTGATGTTTTCACACTTTTTGAGAGGCTGTCACTGGCCGGTGTTGAGGCATTGGGCCTCCACCCACTTCTTGGATCGGTTGTTTTTTACCGATCTGAGAGGAGGGTACTTAGCCCTTCTTATGGGCTATACTACTGAGTATTTTTTGAATGAAGGAAGAAAGTCTTATTCCTCCCTTCATTCTGGGCCATTATTTGGCCTTTTGATATACTATGTATGTATCGCTTCTGAGTGAATTTGATTTTGTTTTTTTATTTTCTTTCTTTACTGTCTTCTTCTTACTCTTAGCCTACCTGCCAATGAGAGTTTTTTTGGAGGGATGTTTGAAGTTTGATAATCTAACCTTGGTGAATAATTCTTTCTTATTAAGGATTTATATTAGATTGAGTATTATTTGGGACAGTGAATTGCTTGATCTTACTCTATTTTTTCATGGCTGCCACTAATAATATTTCTTCTCCTCTTCGGGTTATTACTCATAACACACAGGGGTTGAACTCCCCAATTAAGAGACGGATGGCCTTTCAGGAATATAGGTCTCATCACATCGATGTCGTTTTTTTACAGGAGACCCATTTCCCACAGCGGTACACCCCCACTTTTTTACATGCCCACTTCCCAGTGTTTCATCTAGCCAATGCTGAAAATAAGACTAGGGGAGTAGCAATTTTATTTTCTAAACACTGCAAGTTTAATTTACAGAAGGAATGTGGAGACCCAGAGGGGAGATTCCTGTTGGTGAAAGGTACCATAGATGGGAGGTTGTATACTTTAATATCATATTATGCTCCTAATAGGGGACAAAAGAGATTCTTTAACCGAATGTTTGAAACTCTTCAGCCATTTATGGATGGAGTTATAATTATGGGAGGAGATTCCAACATAGCATTTGATACAGGGCTAGATAAATCTAAACCATTGAGGACTAAAATGATCCGTCCAACCAGGGCTAGTACACAAATTGCTCACCTACTTCATAGATCCAGATTGACGGATATATGGAGGGAGCTGAATCCAAAAACAAAAGATTTTACTCACTTTTCAAATCCCCACCAATCATACTCACGTATAGATCACATAATGGTTTCTACTTAACATATCCCTTCTGCCATTGCCTCCTCTATTATAGACGTGGCATGGTCAGACCACTCTATGGTTCTACTGTCTTTGAAACGTGATAGTATGGTTCAAAGGGTATCCCATTGGACTCTTAATCGTTACTAAAGGATCCTGTTATTGCCACAGAAATTGAACGTGAGATTAAGGAATATTTTGAACATAATGACAGGGAGGAAGTTTCTCCGGAAATTCTGTGGGCGGCACACAAAGTTACCGTCAGAGGCAAATTGATACAGATTGCAGCTAGACAAAAAAAAATGAAGACTTTGGAGGTGGAAAGACTAGAAAGAGACTTTGTAACATTGAGTAAACAACATAAAAAGGATCCATGTGGTATTCCTGCCTCCAAATTAGATGCTGCTAGGGCTGCTCTGAATCTGGCTCTCACGGTGAAGGCAGATAGTTCTGTTAAGTGGTCTGGGGCCAAATTTTATCTAATGAGGGATAAGATAGGTTCCATGTTAGTTTATAAATTATCCCCTAGATTCAAATCTAGAGTTCTTCCCAAGATCAGATTAGCTGATGGCTCTCTTACACTAAACCCCCAGCGTATAATGACAGCCTTTCAAGATTTCTATTCTGATTTATATAGTTTTGAAGGACAATCTTCCTCCAATAGAATAGAGGAGTTCCTAGATGGCTTACAATTACCCAAGTTAGCAGATATTCAAAGAGAGGAATTAGAAGCTCCCATATCTATGACAGAAGTTTCAGAAGTTATTAGAACATTGAAAACTAATAAAGCTCCCGGACATGATGGTTTTTCTCTTACTTACTATAAAATATTCTTAGAGACCCTGACACCCTATCTTACACGATTTTTTAATTTTCTGACAGAAGGTCATCCAATAGGTAAACAGCTCAACATGGCATATATATCCGTTATTCCAAAACCTGATAAGGACTCCAGCCGAGTCGAAAATTACAGGCCAATTTCTTTGATTAACAATGACTTAAAAATATTAACCAAAATTCTCTCTAATAGGTTATCTTTCTTCATTGGGCAATATATCCATAAAGATCAGGTGGGATTTATCCCTGGTAGACAGGGCCCAGATCAGGTGAGGAGAGCGGTAGATTTGGTGTCAATATTGCAAACCCAATGGGTAGGTAAACAAAAACAGGAAGGTATGCTCCTATCGTTGGACTTGCAAAAGGCCTTCGATTCAGTTTCATGGCCATACATGTTTGAGGTCATGAAGCGCTGGGGTTTTGGTTCGAAAGTTTTAGGCATTTTATCTGCTCTATATTCTACACCTGAAGCTAAAGTCAGATTACAGGGGCTATTCTCTGACTCCATTAAGATTTGTAGAGGTACTAGGCAAGGTTGCCCTTTATCTCCCCTGATATTTGCTGTTATGATGGAAACATTAGCAATTGCAATCTGGAATAATCCGAATATCAGGGGGATCCAGTGTGAAAAATAAAATCATAAATGTGCATTATTTGCAGATGACCTGCTGTTGTTTATTACTTCCCCAACATCTTCTTTATCTGAAATTTACTCTCTGCTTCAAAAATTCTCCAAAATACCAGGTCTCAAGGTTAATATGGCCAAATCTAAAGCCCTTAATGTGTCTCTTCCAGACTCCGTGGTTTCCTACATACAAAATAAATACAAATTCAGTTGGAGTACTTGCTCCCTTAAATACTTAGGTATTAATCTCACTTCAAAATTTGAAGATTTATATCAAGCTAATTATCCACCTATGTATAGGAAACTTGAGGCTGATCTTAGCAACTGGAGAACACACAATATCGGTTGGATTGGCAGACTTATTTAGATCAAGATGACCCTCCTACCCAGATTGTTGTATCTTTTTCGCTCGCTCCCTATTCGGATTAAAAAAAATCACCTAAAAGCCTTTCAAAGCAAAATCCTTAAATTTATTTGGAACAGAAAAGGTCCACGCCTTTCTTCCCGCAGCCTGTATAATCTCACTGAGCAGGGAGGCTTGGGACTTCCGAACCTTTGGTGGAATTACCAAGATGCTAGACTGGCACAGTTGTCTGATATATACCTCAAAAATGAACAACCTGACTGGATTCGTATAGAAGAATTGGCTTCCCCTAAATTTTCTTTGGAAAATTTATTGTGGTGTCCTCCCAAAAACAGACCTTCTATTTTATCTCCTGCTCTATCACAATCTTTAGCTTTGTGGAACTCGCTTAGGAATCTCCCCTCTTTGGTCTCTAAGCTGCAACCATTAGCTGATCTATTTCAGAATCCATTATTTATCTCAAAAGGGGATGTTGGTTCCTTTAAGTGGTGGCATGATAAGGGGGTGTACCGCATTGGACGTTTTTTCTCAAGATCAGGCCCTCTCTCTATACAATATTTTATTGATAATCTTGATTTTCCTTCTACTGAAAGATCAAGATTTCTTCAAATCTCTAATTTTACTAATAAATTATGGGAAAATAATCCTAGATCCAGAGAACCTACGCCATATGAAGTTAGATGTGAACAGGCTGTTAATAGGAGAGGTGGGATTTCTGTTATATATAAGTCGCTTGCTTCCAACGATATTAAACTGCCTCATATGCTGGCTTGGGAGAAGGACCTCCAAAGTGATTGGGATCTGAAGGACTGGTGTGGAAATTTTATTAGATCAATAAAAGGCATTCTTAATGCTTCACTTATAGAAGCAAATGTTAATATCTTTACTAGATGGTACCTAGTTCCTACAAGAGTAGCTGCTATGTATCCCACCTCATCCCCTCTCTGTTTTAGAGGTTGTCAGGGATTAGGATCTATGATTCATATTTGGTGGGAATGTCCCAAAATCAGAGGATTTTGGAATGAAATCTTCAATATTATACGAAAAATCACAGGATATACAATACATCAATCTCCAGTGATCACTTTACTTAATGGATTTATACCACAGGTTCCCAAGGTTACCAGAAAACTGATTCTATTCATACTTACAGGGGCTAGAATAACCATTGCCAAAGCATGGAAAAAAACATCAGTTTCTCTTTTATGTATGAAGAGAAAAGTTACGTGGATAATGGAACAGGAAAAAATGATTAGTTCAACGTTGGACAGATCTACTTAATTTAATTCTATATGGGAACCTTGGATACAATTTTTGAGAATTCCTACACCCCTTAAGTAATTAGCAACACCAATCGCTGAATATTGATGTTTACATTGAGCAGGTAGGCTTTCTTTCTTTCTTTTTCTATTTCTTCCTTTTTTTCCTACTGAACACTAAATATTTTCTCTTCTTTTCTCTCTTTCTCCCATTCTTATTTATTTTTGTTATATGGAATATAAACAATAGGTATCTGTACTAGATTGTTTTAAGACTTCTCAGGTTTATACAACGTTCTCTTATTTTAGAGTCAGAACATTTGACTTTGATTTATTATTTTGAGAAGGATTTTTTACACCCGGTTAAACTTATAGTAGACTACTATATTTCCTATTATATATACTCAAATTAAGGTCATATGTTTTCTCAACCAGGCACAGTATGTTCCCTTTAGGGGTGTCTGGGGAAATGGAGGATTTCCTCATCTTCTGGTAACTATATACATATATTTTGAGATATTTAATAGGCCATCATTGCTACTTACTTTCGAAGAAGGGAAGGTTAGAATGAGGGGGTATAGAGGTAGGGGGTTACACCTATTTTTGATTAATATATTTCAATATTTTCAGTTTTTATGGCATTTTTGCATTGATGTATTCTAACATGGTAATATTGTATTTTGAGATCTACTGATATTTTTTTTTTTTTGTTTTCAAAAAAAGGTTTATTGTAAATAAATGCAGTACAATAATAAAAGAAAGTAACAAAGGACCTCATCTGAGGTCGGTACAGAGTATGATCTTCAGAAACAAACAAAAGAAGGCCCCTTGGAAATATTTTCCGTCACAATATCATAGACCACAGTGCCTAATATAGAGGGTAGAGCAGACTCTGCATACAAAAAAGGTAGGCGCCAATAAATTTTAAAGCAGGCCCTGAGGGACAACGGCCCTACTTCTGCTCCCAACCAGTCCAAGCACCCCAATTGGGATCCTGCTGTGCACGGAGCGATCGGGAACAGAAAACCCAGGGAGGGATATGAACAAGGGGTTTGGCAACCCGTCTGCCTGAACTGGTAAATGACCCCCTGATGGGATCTACTGATATTTAACCACTTGCCGCCCGCCCTATAGCGGATTGACATCGGCAAAGTGGTTGCAAAATCCTGACAGGACGTCATATGACGTCCTCAGGATTTTGAGCCGCTGCGCGCCCCTGGGGGCGCGCATCGCGGCGATCGTTACTGCGGGGTGTCAGTCTGACACCCCGCAACTCCGATCTAGGTAAAGAGTCTCCGACAGAGACTCTTTACCACGTGATCAGCCGTGTCCAATCACGGCTGATCACAGTCTAAACAGGAAAAGCCGGTCATCGGCTTTTCCTCACTCGCGTCTGTCAGACGCGAGTAGAGGAGAGCTGATCGGCTGCTCCTCTGACAGGGGGGGGTTTGTGCTGATCGATTATCAGCACAGCCCCCCCGAGGATGTCCCCACTGGACCACCAGGGATGCCACTAGACCACCAGGGATGCCACTGGACCACCAGGGATGCCAGCACCAGGTATGCCACCCTAGACCACCAGGGATGCCAGTTGTGCCCCCTAATGGATGCCAATCAGTGCCCACAATGGATGCCAATTAGTGCCCACAATGGGCATCACTGATTGGCAGGCATTTTTGTTTGGCACTGATTGGCATCCATTACAGTACATCAGTGCCGCCTATCAGTGCCCACCCGTGTCACCTATCAGTGCCCATCCATGCCCATCCGTGCCGCCTATCAGTGCCCATCTGTGCTGCCTATCAGTGCCCATCCGTGCCGCCTATCAGTGCCCATCCGTGTCGCCTATCAGTGCCCATTCGTGCCACCTATCAGTGCCCATACGTGCCGCCTATCAGCGCCCATACGTGCCGCCTATCCGTGCCCATCTGTGCCGCCTATCCGTGCCCATCTGTGCCGCCTATCCGTGCCGATTATCCGTTCCACCTATCAGTGCCACATATTAGTGCCCATCATCAGTGCCCATCAATGCCACCTCATCAGTGCCACCTCATTGGTGCCACCTCATCGGTGCCCGTCAGTGCAGCCCCATCAGTGAAGGAGAAAACTTACTTATTTAAAAAGTTTTGTAACTGAAACAAAAAAAAAAACGTTTTTTTTCAAAATTTTTGGTCTTTTTTAATTTTTTTTAGCAGAAAACAAAAATCCCAGAGGTGATCAAATACCACCAAAAGAAAGCTCTATTTGTGGGGAAAAAATGATAAAAATTTCGTTTGGGTACAGTGTAGCATGACCGCGCAATTGTCATTCAAAGTGCAACAGCGCAGAAAGCTGAAAATTGGTCTGGGCAGGAAGGTGTTTAAGTGCCCAGTATGGAAGTGGTTAACTTGTTCGCTTGCATATTATATTGCGATACTACATTGTACTTTTTTCTGTAAAGATTGTACTGACTCTATTCAAATAATAAACTAAAACTTGAATGAAAAAAAAAAATCACTAAAGGCTACGGTGTGATCAGAAGCAAACTGCGCAATCTTGGCCGTGATTTGATTCAACAGTGGTAGGGAGGCTGAGGGAGGCAAGTATAGACCCACAATAGTCCATGTTAGAGAGAGAGTTCTTACATGAATAATAACGTATCTACCATCTGGGTCCAGGGCCAGATCCAAAAGCCTGAAGGGGAGCGGTTTGAGCACCAAAATGCTAACACCCTGTGCAAAATTAGAGTAGGTGGAGTGGTAGTGATGACCTACCCAGGGTTTTTTCAGGGCCAGAGTTCCACTACCCATTAAGTGGGTCTCCTGAAGGACACAGATGTGAGGGTTATAAGTTTTAAGAAATTGGAACACCAGGGATCGGGGAGTTCAGCCCTCTGGTGTTCCATGACAAAATGTTAAAGGAGGACATGAGTACTGTGAAGGACATGAGGCATAGGATCATGGGGTTGAGGCTTTTCTGGGTATAGCGGCCGGACCCGGATGACACAGACACTTTGCCAATGTAATGCTGACACATTGATTGTATTTGCATATGAGCATAAAATCATACAACTTAAAAAATATATGAAAGGAAAAACAACAACTAGGCCCTACTGGGCAAATTATCCCCCCGCCCATCCCCCCAAAACTGAGGAGGGCTTCCATCCCAAAATCCCAACTCAGCACGTCGGCTGCAAAGGGGGGACCAGTGCAAGAAGCATGCTGCACCCCTTTCGAATCTTATCTGGGGGGCTGCGATCGAGCGATCTATCCTCTGCCGGTCATTGAGGACGCTAGTGGAGATATGGCACAGTCACAGAATGGAAAGAGTCATTTACTTCCCCAGCAGCATCTGAAAAGATGATCCAATAGATATATTTGACCTTAAACATGTGGATCCTTGCACCGCCCAGCAGCGGACGGTGAGTGGGCAGTTCAAATCTCCTGATTATGTCGGGGGCACAAACTTGGGTTTTTGAAGAACAGTCTAACCGTACAGTCACCCCCAATAACTTACTCCATCTTCCCAGTGAAAGCTTACCGCTGCTCACCCCGGAACTCCAGTGTAATAGGGAGAGGTGGTGGATAATTAGGAAAGGAAGAAAACAGGGAGGTTCTGTTCAGTATTTGGGCCATGGCTGATGGCACAGGGGCATCTCTCAATGGGCACAACAGGTGCAATGGAGGTGGGCAATCGAGACCTTTCCACGTGGCATGTGGGTAAATCTCAATGTCCTAAACCCAGGCCATCGCTACTAAAAACCAGGCAGTTTAACCCGTAGGTGTAATTCAAGAGAAACTCACGGATCTCCCGGTCAGCAGGCCGTTGGCATGGAATCCAGCCAAACAGAGGCATCTCTCGGCGAGGTGAAAAAGTGGGTCGTCTCTCCATCCTGGACTCGCAGGTGCGCCAGGAAGAGCACGCTGTAGCGGATGTTTCGGGCCCTCATCACCATCCTTCACTATTTCCGGAGCCTGTGTGTTTCGACCGAGTAGTCAGGAAATATCATTAACTTGCTGTTTTGGAAGCGTAGGTCTCTCAGGATCCTGGAAGCCCGCAGAATTTTTTCCCGGTCATGAAAGTTGAGCATGCGGAGGATGAAGGTCTGCGGGGGGGGGGACCCTGGAGGTGCTGGTTTAGGTGGGACTCTGTGATCTCTCTCCATGGCATATAGTGGGGAGAGAAGTGGGCATCGGGCAAGAGGGAGCGTAGCATATCTTCCACAAATCCCGTCGGGTTTCCCCCTTTGGCGCCCTCAGCCAGATTTATTATGCACAGATTATTCCTCATGTTCCTGTTTTCTGCATCCTCTGATCTGTATTCCAGGGCCTTCACCTTAGTTTGGAATGTGCGGAGGGCAGTGGAGTGCTCCATAACATCATCTTCCGTTTGACCCTCTGTTAGGCCTCCACCACTCTGGATCAGAGCTTGTCCATGTCCTGGCGCATGAGGCCGACATCCATCTGTACTGCCTCAATCCTAGCCGTGAGCGTGGATTGGCAAGTGACTATTACAGCCATCACTTCAGCAAGTCAGGGCGCAGGGGACTGTCTGTGAGGCCATGTGAAAGCAGTTCCTGGAGCGTGTCTCCACGTGTGTGCAGAAGAGCAGCAGTGGTTCTTCCGCGATCAGTGGGAAATGGAGCCTTTCCCCCTTTCCAGATTGTGCACCCGATGATCTGCACCTCATCCAGGTGGTACCAGGGCAGAAATTAGTAAGTTATGTTCAACGGATCCAGATTTTAGCCAAGGAACCAGCAAAGCTCGAGGAGAAAGCAGCCGCTCACGTCGCCATCTTGAACATGCCCCCTACTGCAGGTTTAACGCAGTATATTTGAGTGCATTACTGCATGGATGCCTGCTGGATGTGCGATAATACTGTATGTAGCTTCGACTGCATACAGTATATACCGCTTAGCCAATCCCGGTGAGCGATGTATTCAAATGAATATAGAGCCTGCTCCGATTGGAGTAACAACCTCTGCCAATCCGAGCAGGCTACATACAGTAGCCTGCTCAGATTGGCTTTGAGAGTCAGAGAGGCGTGGGCTGATGATGTTACAGCCTCTGTCAATCCAAGCAGGCTTTGTATTCATTAATAGAATACATTGCTCGCCGTGATTGGCTCCAGCTCCAGCAAGAATGAAGAAGAATATGGCTCCAGAAGGAAGAAATATGAAGCGTCGGAAGCCTCAGAAGGGGGGACGTCTTATACAGTGAGTACAGGCAAAAAATCTTAAAAAAACTGTAAAATTAGGGGGTCGTCTTATACGCCCGGCCGCCTTATACACCGGCGAATACGATATATCAGTGCGTTACTGCACGTTTAACGCAGTATATATCAGTGTGTTACTGCACGTTTAATGCAGTATATTTGAGTGCGTTACTGCACGTTTAATGAAGTATATTGCAGTGCGTCAGTGCAGTTTTACTGCATTATATTGTAGTGTGTCTGTGTAGTGAGTACTCAAGTTAAAGTGCACCAAACACCACTTTCCATAGATTAACGTGCATCCACGTACACATTTCCACATCTTTATTGCATTTTGTTAATAAGCGCCCCCCCATCATGTCTGGCAGGCCAACAAGGAGAGGTAGACGTTCCTATGGCACTGTGAGGGGCCCAGCAGCGTATGTGTCCACAGGAAAGGGGGATGTGGTCCATCCTCAGGCAGGGCATCATTTCCTCTGTTTTAGTGATGTTGCCCATGCCATCCAGCCACAGCATGCAGAGGCGGTGGTGGACTGACTTACTAAACCATCATCATCCTCCGTCACCCAAGCAGAGACTAGTGCGCAGTCCACTGCAGCTGCCAGAGTGGCTTATTCTGCCTCCTTGCCCACAGCTACTCCTGCCATAGCCCCAGCATCAGGCATGGAGGAGTCAGCTGAGTTATTTGAACATAGCATCAGCCACTTACTCCTTGATGATGCACAGCCATTACTTGATTCAGATCTTGGTTCTGAGGAAGGTAGAAACATGAGCCTACAGAAAGGGGAGAACACTGGTAAACAACAAGTTGTCAGTCATGTTCCCCCGGCCACAGCGTATTGCCAAGTTGTCTCCAGTGATAATGAAGCTGGAGGGGATGATGATGATGATGATGGGTCACTGACACGACACAACTCAATTGGGTACCGGATAGAGCAAAGGAGGAAAGTGAGGGGGAAACACAACCCCAAAGAGGCAGCCCACATGGAAGAGAAGAGAGCAGCCACCCTATTCCACCAGATTATGGAGTTGTTATCTCCCTGCCCACTTTCCGCAGCTCAGCCTTTTTTAGCACATATGCAGCCAATCACACTGTTGCAATTTGCAAGCTTTGTCTCAAGCTCTTTAAGAGTGGCAAAAACAACAGCCAATTGGGTACCACATGCAAGAACCTCCCACCACTCAGCCTGTTGGCAAAAGCACCTCAAAAGGGACGCAATTCTGCTCCTCCTCACGCCTCTCTTTTCCAGTCTACCCTCGCTATACCTCATTAGCTCTCAGCAGCCTCCACTGACAAGGATGATGGTATAGCGCAGGGTGTCCCAGTTCTTTACAGCACGTCTGCCAGTAGCACACTACTAGCTGTAGACTACAGGAGGCAAATTTCTCTGCCCCATCTGCTGCAGAGAAACACCTTACTGTGGACACGTGATCCAGCAAGCATGGTCAGGAAAGATATATTTAGTTCACAGCACACTGGGTAACTCTGCTTGCAACTCGGAAGGATGCAGGACAGGGCTGAGTGCTGCAGCTTGTTGTGCCACCATGTCTTCATACAGCTAGAGGTGATAATGCAAGATTTGTCAGCTCCGCCCCCTCCTCCTCCATGCCCTTCTCTGCTGATTTGTCCCATGAACTGCAAGTACCCCCTAAGCGTTCAAGGGGCTTTTCAATGAGTCAAGCTGAAAGGTGCCACACAGTGCTTCAGCTAGTCTGTCTAGGGCACAGGAGCCACAACGGAGTAGAGATTTTGGCAGCTTTGCAGGGGCAGGCCCAGAGGTGGTTCACGCCACGCCAGCTGGAGCCAGGAATGGTGGTGTGCTATAAATGGCACAAACCTCCTGTCCGCCCTTAGACAGGGAAAGTTGACACATGTGCCATGCCTGGCACATGTCCTCAATTTGGTGGTGCAGCGTTTTTTAAATAGGTACCCAGGGGTGGAAGATCTGCTGAAGCAGGCCAGAAAAGTTTGTAGCCATTTCAGGCAGTCATAGATAGCCAGTGCTCGGTTGGCTGAAATTCAGCATGAATTCCACCTGCCCTGTAAACCACCTGATTTGTGTCATGCCCACCAGGTGGAACTCGACTTTGGCAATGCTGCAGTGGCTGCACATGCAGGAGAGGGCTGTCAACGAGTACCTGTGAGTATGGCACAACGACAGGCTCAGGCCAGCTCGCCTTTTTTTCCCCACGCCAATGGCTGCTCATAAAGGATGCATGCACTGTACTGTCACCATTTGAGGAAGCCACACGGATGGTATGCCGTGACAATGCATGCATCAGTGACACAATCCCTGTTGTGTTCCTGCTGGAGAAGACTCTGCGCGGCATTATGGACAGGTCACTCAAGGCAGAGCAGAGGGAGGAAGAGGAGGACTTTCGATCCTCTCAAGGCCCATTTTATGCAGACATCATTTTTCCTATGCCACAGAACACACAAGAGGAGGAGGAGGATTCTGGCAGCTTTGGAGGCATTGAAGCAGAGCAAGACATGCGTCAACCCTTAAATAATGGTTTTCCATTCCCAGAACCCTTGGAATTAGTACATGGCTGGGAGGAGGCAGTTCCAGATACTGTAATCCTTACTGACTCCAAGGAGTCTGCTTCTCATGCAAACTTGTGGTGTATGGGCTCCCTTATTCTTCAAAGCATGTGAAAGGACCCAAGAATATGTGGCATCAAGGAGAAGGATCACTATTGATTGGCAACCCTCCTTGACCACTATTACAAGGGGAAGTCTCGGAACTCATCCCATCCCCACAGAGGGACCAGAAGATGAAATCTCTTGGTGACACCTTAAAGCGGAGCTCCGCTGAAAAAAACCCATTAAAAGCCAGCAGCTACAGCTACAGCAGCTGCTGACTTTTAATATTAGGACACTTACCTGTCCTGGAGTCCAGCGACGTCCGCAGCAGAGGACGAGCAATCGCTCGTCACTCTGCTGCCCCCACCGCCATCCTCGGTGAGGGAACCAGGAAGTGAAGCCTTGCGGCTTCACTGCCCGGTTCCCTACGGCGCATGCGAGAGTTGCGCTGCGCCGTTCTGACTGGTCCCCGTGTGTTCTGGGAGCTGAGTGTCTCCCAGAACACAATGGGTATTCTGCGAAAGTGACGTACTTCCCGCAGATTTCCTGCAGAGAGGACTCCCGGAAGTGGGTGCAAATACCTGTCTTAGACATGTATCTGCACCCCCCTCCCCCCTGAAAGGTGTCAATTGTGACACCGGAGGGGGGGAGGGTTCCAATGAACGGAAGTTCCACTTTAGGGTGGAGCTCCGCTTTAAAGAGGAGTTTATGCAACGCCTTTCCCGACTTTGTTAGGTTACAGTCTGGTGGTAAACCTAGTTTTGAGGCTTCTGTTGGTCAAGAGAGGAGCAGTGGAGAAGGGGGCCGCCTCAGTGATGGCTTTCAAAATGTATTTAATCGTCGGTGCCCATGGCTGTCAGCCTACACATCCCATCAGCAGTGTCTTCACCATATGGCGGGAGATTAACTAGGGGCAAAAACAGATATGGGGGATTTCTTGTAAAAAAAACAAAAACAAACAGATATGGAGAGCTTTCCAGTTGACGATCCACTGGGTTACTGGTTCATGAGAATAGACCACTGGCCAGAATTTGCCCAGTATACAATAGAGCTGCTGGGCTGCCCTTCATCCAGCGTAATTTCTGAACAGGCATTCAGTTCTGCCAGAGGTTTTGTGACAGATAAGAGAGCGCGTCTGTCCACAGACTCTGTGGACCGGCTGACAGTTATCAAAATGAATCAGTCCTGGATTAGAAGCAGCTATCAAGCCCCTGATGCCGATGTCGCTGTTTGTTCTTTTTGGATCTCAAATCTCTGAAAGACTGTCTAGGCTGCCTAGCTTTGTGGGTGTTAAGTTCATTTGGATTTTTTTTTTTTTTTTTCATGGGCACAATTAACCACTTAACGACCGCTCACTGTATATATACGTCGGCAAAATGGCAGGACAGGCACAATTACGTACCTGTACGTGCCTGCCTTCGTATGGGTGGGGGGTCCGATCGGACCCCCCTCCGGTACAGTGAGCGCCCCCCCTTGATCGCCCCCCCAGGTAACCCTTTCACCCCCTTTTGCCAGTGTCACTAAGTGATCGTTTTTTCTGATCGCTGTATTAGTTATGCTGGTGCCGCTAGGTAGTCAGTTATTTTTTTAGGTTCGCCGGCAGGTTTTTATAGCGTCAGGTACCCCCATATATTATCTAATAAAGGTTTTAACCCCCTGATTGCCCCTAGAGTTAACCCTTTCACCAGTGATCACCGTATAAGTGTCACTGGTGACACTGGTTAGCCAGTTAGTTATTTTGTTATTTAGGTTCCCCGTCAGGTTTTTATATAGCGTCAGGTACCCTCATATATTACCTAATAAAGGTTTTAACCCCCTGATTTCCCCTAGTTAACCCTTTCACCAGTGATCACCGTATAAGTGTTACGGGTGACGCTGGTTAGTTAGTTTGCTTTTTATAGTGTTATATAACCCAATAAAGGTTTAACCCCCTGATCACCCGGTGGGTGATATCAATTAGGTTTTAGCGTCAGAGAGGGTCTGCGTCGCCCCAGGCAGCGTCAGGTTAGTGCCAGTAGCACTAACACCCACGCGTGAAGCATACACCTCTCTTAGTGGTATAGTATCTGAACAGATCAATATCTGATCTGATCAGATCTATATTAGCGTCCCCAGCAGTTTAGGGTTCCCAAAAACGCAGTGTTAGCGGGATCAGCCCAGATACCTGCTAGCACCTGCGTTTTGCACCCTATGTCCAGCCCAGGCCACCCAAGTGCAGTATCGATCGATCACTGTCACTTACAAAACACAACACACATAACTGCAGCGTTCGCAGAGACAGGCCTGATCCCTGCGACTCCAGCGCTGTAGGAGGTGATTTCACCACCACAGTTAAAAAAAAGAGCATATATGCCGAAGCATGGGGGCAGCAGGGGCGGAGGAGCGATTTTGCTCCTAATGCCACGTACATACGGTCGAAATTCCGACGGAGGCTTGCCCGTGGAAAAGTCCGACCGTGTGTACGCGGCATAACTTTTGCGGGAGGATGCCCCCATGCTTCGGCATATATAAATGGTGCATGTATGCCCATCATTAGAAGTGGGTGAATGAAGGGAGGTGGGCATACCCACCGATCAATCTCTTTTTTTTCGTTCAGCCAACAGGCTGCATGAAAAAAAAAGATTACAATACATGTCCAACAAGGACCAGCAACGTACTGGTATGTTGCTGGACTTTGAATGGTTATACCAGAATGATGCCTGGAGGTTTAGGTATCATCTTGGTATCATTCTTTTCAGCCAGCGGCCAGCTTTCATGTAAAAGCAATTCTAGCAGCTAATTAGCCTCTGGACTGCTTTTACAAGCAGTGGGAGGGAATGTCCCCCCCGGATATAAAATGCGCCATTGGGAAATTGGGAAAGCATTTTATCACACCGATCTTGGTGTGGTCAGATGCTTTGAGGGCAGAGGAAAGATCTAGGGTCTAATAGACCCCAGTTTTTTCAAAAAAAGAGTACCTGTCACTACATATTGCTATCATAGGGGATATTTACATTCCCTGAGATAACAATAAAAACGATAAAAAAAAAATATGGAAGGAACAGTTTAAAAATAAAATAAAAAAGCAAAATTAATAATAAAAAAAAAAAAAAAAAAAAAAAAAGCACCCCTGTCCCGCCCTGCTCTTGTGCAAAGGCGAACGCAAGCGTCGGTCTGGCGTCATATGTAAACAGCAATTGCATCATGCATGTGAGGTATCACCACGAAGGTCAGATCAAGGGCAGTAATTTTAGCCGTAGACCTCCTCTGTAAATCTAATGTGGTAACCTGTAAAGGCTTTTAAAGGCTTTTAAAAATGTATGTAGTTTGTCGCCACTGCGCGTTTGTGCGAAATTTTAAAGCATGTCGTGTTTGGTATTCATGTACTCGGCCTAAGATCATCTTTTTTATTTCATCAAACATTTGGGCAATATAGTGTGTTTTAGTGCATTAAAATTAAAAAAAGTGTATTTTTCCCCAAAAAATGCGTTTGAAAAATCGCAGCGCAAATACTGTGTGGAAAAAAAAATGCAACACCCACCATTTTAATCTGTAGGGCCTTTGCTTTAAAAAAATATATAATGTTTGGGGGTTCAACGTAATTTTCTTGCAAAAAAAATATATGTTTTCATGTAAACAAAAAGTGTCAGAAAGGGTTTTGTCTTCAAGTGGTTAGAAGAGTGGATGATGTGTGACATAAGCTTCCTAATGTTGTGTATAAAATGCCAGGACAGTTCAAACCCCCCCCCCAAATGACCCCATTTTGGAAAGTAGACACCCCAAGCTATTTGCTGAGAGGCATGTCGAGTCCATGGAATATTTTATATGTTGACACAAGTTGCGGAAAAAAGACAATTTTTTTTTTTTTTGCACAAAGTTGTCACTAAATAATATATTGCTCAAACATGCCATGGGCATATGTGGAATTACATCCCAATTACACCCCAAAATACATTCTGTTGCTTCTGAGTACGGGGATACCACATGTGAGACTTTTTGGGAGCCTAGCCGCGTACAGGACACCAAAAACCAAGCACCTCCTTCAGGCTTTCTAAGGGTGTAAATTTTTGATTTCACTCCTCACTGCCTATCACAGTTTCGGAGGCCATGGAATGCCCAGATGGCACAAACCCCCCCCAAATGACCCCATTTTGGAAAGTAGACACCCCAAGCTATTTGCTGAGAGGTATAGTGAGTATTTTGCAGATCTCGCTTTTTGTCACAAAGTTTTGAAAAAAGAAAAAAAAAGAAAATAATTATTTTCTTTCTTCATTTTCAAAATCAAATGAGAGCTGTAAAATACTCACCATGCCTCTCAGCAAATAGCTTGGGGTGTCTACTTTCCAAAATGGGGTCATTTGGGGGGGGGGGGTTTGTGCTATTTTGGCATTTTATGGCCTTCGAAACTGTGATAGGTAGTGAGGATGAAATCAAAAATTTGCGCCCTTAGATATCCTGAAGGCGGTGCTTGGTTTTCGGGGTCCCGTACGCGGCTAGGCTCCTAAAAAGTCCCACACATGTGGTATCTCCATACTCAGGAGAAGCAGAAAAATGTATTTTGGGGTGCAATTCCACATATAACCATGGCATGTGTGAGCAATATATCATTTAGTGACAACTTCTTGTAATTTTTTTTTTTTGTCATTATTCAATCACTTGGGACAAAAAAAAAAAAAATATTCAATGGGCTCAACATACCTCTCAGCAATTTCCTTGGGGTGTCTACTTTCCAAAATGGGGTAATTTGGGGGGGTTTTGTACTGCCCTGCCATTTTAGCACCTCAAGAAATGAGATAGGCAGTCATAAATTAAAAGCTGTGTAAATTCCAGAAAATGTACTCTAGTTTGTAAACGCTATAACTTTTGCGCAAACCAATAAATATACGCTTTGTGACAGCAGGAAGGTAAAGTCACCTGGTTGCATCCAGGGGGGTAGATATATTTCGCCCAGATTCAGGCTTTACGCCGACTTATACAACTAGGTGGAGAGTTGTATAAGGCTAGTGGGCTCATGGATGACTCATACCTCTAGGGAGAGGGCTGGGCGTCGTGCAGACAGGGAGTTGATGAGACCAGCTGAAGCCTGTCAGCTCATTTAGGCCTCTATAAGAACTCCCAGCTTCATTAGATGTTAGCTCATGCCTGGAACCAGACCTGTGTGGACTGTCTAGGGAGAGTGAACCCCTGTGCGGTGAGACAAAGCCTGTGTGGCTATTTGCTTGGACATTTAAAACCAGGGACTTAGGGACTAGGACAGCACTAGGCTGATCCCAGTTGTTAGTTAGGAAACCTGTATGTTTAGTCAGAGGTCAACTTGACCAGGATTTATTTTGGTTATGTTTCTTTTGCTTTGCTGTGTTTTGTCACTGTAAATAGAAAATAAACCGCACCTTTTTGATTTTGAAAACCACAACCTCCGTTTGCTGGGCCTGTTTTGTGTGGGGAGCCCATCCCGGGGGTCACACACACCCGCTGCCGAGCTAACCCCCTCACAGTTGGTGGAGAACCAGTGGCAGTTTTTTTTTAAGCCAGCATGGAGGAGATACTGAAGCAGCTGGCTCTAGCAAATGCCAATCAACAGCAGACAAATGCAGGTTTGCAAAAGAGCCTTGCAGCTCATCAACAGAGCCTTGCAGCTCAACAACAGAACTTCGCAGCCCAGCAGCAAGCTCATCAACAGAGCCTTGCAGCCCAGCAGCAGACAAACGCAACTTTGCAACAGAGTCTGGAGGCTCAGCAACGAGCCCAGCAGCAATCTGAGGCCCGCTTCATAGACCTGTTGCAGAAGCAAGAGCAGAGACTACAACAACAGATGGAAGCAGTAATGCAGCAACGTCCGCAGACCAGTGAGGAAAGCCGTCCCACTAATACCGCGTCCTTTGGGGTGAGTCGTTTATTGACAAAAATGACTGGAGAGGATGATCCAGAGGTATTTTTGACCACATTTGAAAGGACCGCTGAAAGAGAAAAGTGGCCTGAGGAGCAGTGGGCTGGACTGGTGGCTCCTCTGTTAACTGGTGAATCACAGAAAGCTTACTATGACCTAGAGCCTAACCAAGCAAAAGACTATGTGATGCTAAAAGCTGAAATATTGGCAAGGCTGGGTGTCACCCAGGCTGTCCGGGCTCAGCGTGTGCATAACTGGACTTTCCAGCTTGGAAAACCCCCCAGGTCTCAAATGTATGATCTCATTCACCTGAGCAGAAAGTGGCTACAGCCAGAGACTTTGTCCGCACCAAAGATTGTGGAACGTGTTGTAATGGATCGGTTTTTGAGAGCTCTTCCTACTGCCATCCAAAAGTGGGTAAGCCATGGAGACCCAGAGACGGCCGATGGTCTTGTGGATCGTGTGGAGAAATACTTGGCTACAGAGAACCTGACGGCCTCTTCCAGAGACACTCGGACTTTCCACCCTAAGACCAGACCATCCCCAGGGGCGGATAAGAGGATTCCAAGGGGTGAGGGTGGAGAGAGTGAGAGGGTGGGAGCTCTACCCCAAGTTTGGCGAGAACAGCCTGGGAAATCAGCGGCTCAAGAGGCCGCAAGAAGGATCGTTTGCTACCGCTGCCGGCAAGCGGGACATATTGCAGCCAATTGCCCGGTTGTGGAGGAACCCATGCAGTGTGACTTTCTGACGGGCAGACGTCAGTCGCTGTGTGCGACAGTCGCATGCACTGCCATTCGAGGAACTGAGAAACATTTATGCAAAATGTGTGTTAATGGTAGAAATGTTGTGGTATTGCTGGATTCAGGTAGCCTTGTGACCCTGATAAAGGCTGAGTTAGTTAAAACAGAGGTCTCTGGGAATAGCAAGGTAGCTGTTATTTGTGTGCATGGGGACACCCGAGAGTATCCAGTGACTACAGTGTGTTTCGAGACCCCCAAAGGTACCCTCTCTCATCCAGTGGGCTTAGTATCTCAGTTACCGCATGACGCCATTGTGGGAAGGGATTTTCCGAAGTTCTGGGAACTGTGGGATGATCCTGAGCCCCTCACTGGTGCCCCTATGTACCAGGAATGTGATAGCCAGAACTCCCCTGAGAGTGGTGAGGACTCTCCGGAATTTCCCTTATCAGTATTGGCAGGGGAGACTCAAGAAACTGGAGAGGAGCCCACCTCCTCAGACGAAAACCTACCGTCTGTGGAGTTTTCTGATCTTGAGGTTCACAGGGAAAACTTTGCCACAGAACAGTTGAAAGACCCCGCCCTAATAAAGGCACGGGAAAACGTAGTGAAAATAGATGGCGAGTTAGTGAACCCAGATAATACCTGCACTTACCCATACTTCAGCGTAGAGAAGGACCTACTGTATCGGGTGGCAAAAAGGGCAGAAGAAACCGTTGAGCAGCTTGTGGTGCCCAAACCTTACAGGAAGTTGGTGTTGGAGTTGGCCCATGGGCACATTCTTGGAGGTCATCTGGGGACAGAGAAAACCCGAGAGAGGGTATTACAGAGATTCTATTGGCCGGGGGTGATGAAGGACGTAGAAAATTATTGTTCCTCCTGCCCTGTGTGTCAGAGGTTGGCCCCGATGCCACATTTCCGTAGCCCGCTGGTCCCTCTACCCATCATTGAGGTCCCGTTTGAGAGGATCGCCATGGATTTGGTAGGTCCTATAATCAAGTCCGCTAGGGGGCACCAGTACATATTAGTTATAATGGACTATGCCACCCGTTATCCAGAAGCGATCCCTCTCCGAAATACCTCGGCCAAAACCATAGCCAAAGAGCTATCTCTTGTTTTTAGCCGGGTGGGTATTTGTAAAGAACTGCTTACGGACCAAGGTACACCCTTTATGTCCCGGGTTATGAAAGAGCTGTGTAAATTGTTCAAAGTGACGCAATTGCGTACGTCTGTGTATCACCCCCAAACCGATGGGCTGGTTGAAAGATTCAACAAAACCCTAAAACAAATGTTGAAGAAAGTGGTGGATAGAGATGGAAAGGATTGGGACTGTTTACTTCCTTATTTGATGTTTGCTATTAGGGAGGTGCCCCAATCCTCTACGGGATTCTCCCCCTTTGAGTTACTGTATGGGAGACACCCAAGAGGGCTGTTGGATATTGCCAAGGAAACTTGGGAAAGTGAGAGTTCTCCCCACAGGAGTGTGATTGAGCATGTCGCCCTGATGCAAGATCGAATTGCACAGGTAATGCCCATCGTGAAGGAACATTTGGCCCAAGCGCAGTTGGCACAGCAGAGAGTGTACAACCGTGGAGCCAAGACCCGTACCTTTTCCCCGGGGGATAGGATATTGGTACTTGTCCCTACGGTTGAAAGTAAATTCCTTGCCAAATGGCAAGGCCCCTACGAGATAATGGAAAAAGTGAGCGAAGTGAATTACAAGGTCAGACAACCAGGAAGGCGAAAGCCCGAACAGATCTATCACGTTAATCTGTTGAAAGCCTGGAGGGATAGAGAGTCCCTAGTCGCAGACACTTGGTCACCAGCTCAAACTGGTTGCGTGATTCCTGAGGTTGGAATAGCAGCCACCTTGTCACAACCCCAACAACAGGAGGTTAAGGAGTTTGTGCTTCGCAACAAGGAGGTATTCTCTGAGCTGCCGGGACAAACATCTGGGGTAGAGCATGACATCATTACCCCGCCCGGTGAAAGGGTGAAGTTAAAACCCTATCGGATCCCAGAGGCTCGACGGGAGGCAATACGGGAGGAAGTACAGAAAATGCTGAACTTAGGGGTGATAGAGGAGTCCCAAAGTGATTGGTCTAGTCCCATCGTGTTGGTGCCTAAACCGGATGGGAGCTGGCGATTTTGTAACGATTTTCGTCAGTTGAACAAAGTTACAAAATTTGACACCTACCCCATGCCACGTATAGATGAGTTGATCGACCGGCTGGGAACAGCCCGATACATGACGACTCTTGACCTCACAAAAGGGTATTGGCAAATCCCCCTGGCCAAGTCGGCCAAAGAGAAAACCGCATTTGTAACCCCAGACGGGGCGTTCCAATATAAAAGAATGCCGTTCGGGTTACAGAATGCGCCGGCCACATTCCAGCGGAAAATGGACCAGATGCTGAGGCCCCATCGGAAGTATGCTGCGGCTTACCTGGATGACGTAATTGTCCATAGCACAGATTGGGCCTCACATCTGCCAAAAGTGCAAGCAGTCCTGGACTCTGTTCGGGAAGCGGGGTTTACGGCTAACCCCAAGAAGTGTACCATTGGGCAGGAGGAGGCCAAATATCTTGGGTACACCATTGGGAGGGGAGTAATAAAACCCCAACTCAACAAAGTCGAGGCCATCCAGAGTTGGCCACGTCCCAACAGCAAGAAGCAGGTACGAGCCTTTCTGGGAATCGCTGGGTATTATCGGCGATTCATTCCCCACTTTGCTTCTAAGGCTGTGCCCCTAACCAACCTGACGAAGGGGAAAGGGTCGGTCATGATTAAATGGACCCCCGAGGCTGAGGCAGCATTCCAATTCTTGAAACAAGCCTTATGTAGCCAGCCAGTGTTGTACTCACCCGACTTCTCTAAAGACTTTGTCGTACAAAGTGATGCGTCAGATGTGGGGTTAGGAGCAGTATTGTCCCAGGTCTGGAACGGGGAAGAGCACCCAGTCATTTACCTCAGCAGGAAGTTGAAGTCCCATGAGGTAAATTACGCCACCGTTGAAAAGGAGTGTTTAGCGGTGAAGTGGGCTCTAGATTCCCTTCGGTACTACCTGCTAGGTAGGCACTTTGACATGGTTACGGATCACGCTCCGTTAAAGTGGATGGCTCAAAACAAGGAAACAAATAGAAGAGTGAATAGGTGGTTCCTGGCCCTCCAGGAATTCAACTTCACAGTAAAGCATCGCCCTGGCGTTCAAATGGGGAATGTGGATGCTTTGTCTCGAGTACATGAATGCCTGATTGCTGGTGTTCCAACCCCGAGGTTAAAACAAGAGGGGGGGGTATGTGACAGCAGGAAGGTAAAGTCACCTGGTTGCATCCAGGGGGGTAGATATATTTCGCCCAGATTCAGGCTTTACGCCGACTTATACAACTAGGTGGAGAGTTGTATAAGGCTAGTGGGCTCATGGATGACTCATACCTCTAGGGAGAGGGCTGGGCGTCGTGCAGACAGGGAGTTGATGAGACCAGCTGAAGCCTGTCAGCTCATTTAGGCCTCTATAAGAACTCCCAGCTTCATTAGATGTTAGCTCATGCCTGGAACCAGACCTGTGTGGACTGTCTAGGGAGAGTGAACCCCTGTGCGGTGAGACAAAGCCTGTGTGGCTATTTGCTTGGACATTTAAAACCAGGGACTTAGGGACTAGGACAGCACTAGGCTGATCCCAGTTGTTAGTTAGGAAACCTGTATGTTTAGTCAGAGGTCAACTTGACCAGGATTTATTTTGGTTATGTTTCTTTTGCTTTGCTGTGTTTTGTCACTGTAAATAGAAAATAAACCGCACCTTTTTGATTTTGAAAACCACAACCTCCGTTTGCTGGGCCTGTTTTGTGTGGGGAGCCCATCCCGGGGGTCACACACACCCGCTGCCGAGCTAACCCCCTCACAGCTTATTGACTTTTTTTTACTAAAGACATGTGGCTGAATACATTTTGGCCTAAATGTATGACTAAAATTTAGTTTATTCGATTTATCTTATAACAAAAAGTAGAAAATATCATTTTTTTTCCAAATTTTCGGTATTTTCCGGTTATATTGCAAAAAAAAAAAAAAATCGCAGAGGCAATCAAATACCATTAAAAGAAAGCTCTATGTGTGGTAAGAAAAGGACACAAATTTCGTTTGGGTACAACATTGCATGTCCGCACAATTTCTAGTTAAAGCAGCGCAGTGCCAAATTGTAAAATCACCTCTGGTCTTTATGCTGCGTATTGGTCCGGGGCTTAAGTGGTTAACACCCAAGGACCAGATTTCTGGACCTGTTGACAGGTGCATATTATTGTAATTTTCTACAGAAAGGCCAATTCTTGCTTTTATCAAGAGTACTTCTATAGGGTTATGGTGTGAAGGCACCACCGACACCCAAAGACCAATTTTTCTGCAACTGTTTGAGCAGGGCATCAAAATAATTTTTTGACAGCAAGACCGATTCTTGCTTTCATCAAGAGTACCTCTATAGTTACGATGTGAAGGCACCACCAACACCCAAAGACCAATTTTTCCACACCTGTTTGACAGGTGCATATATTATTGCAATTTTTGACAGCAAGGCCAATTCTTGCTTTCATCAAGAGTACCTTGATAAGGTTAGGGTGTGAAGGCACCACCGACACCCAAAGACCAATTTTTTCACAACTGTTTGAGCGGGGCATTAAATAATTTTTTTTACAGCAAGGCCAGTTCTTGCTTTTATTAAGAGTACCTCTATAGGGTTACAGGTCGAAGGCACCACCAACACCCAAAGACCAATTTTTCTGCACCTGTTACTTCTATCTAAAGTCTGTGAAAGAGACACTAGAATTTATCCAAAAAATCTCTAATCTTGTTCCGAGTGCAGTAAGTTGTGGCCTCATCATACAGACTGGATCCCCAAGCCATTGTTTATAAAATAAAGAAAGCTTGAATGGGAAATGTAATTTTTTTGTCTTTATAAATGTCATTATTGCTGCAGCAGACTTTATACACGGCACAGATTTGCCACAATACAGGCAGATCAAGGGGACACCCAGGCACTATATTTAAAGGAATTTTTCATTTATCATTTTAATAGTTTCACTTTCAGCATCAGTAAATCACTGCTCAATAAAATTGTTGTCATGGAAATCCCCTATTCAGCCGCCGCAGCCCTGCGCGCATGCGCGGTGGAATGGCGTTTCGGCGCACGCACTTGTGCGAATGTGCACGGAATGGCGCACGCAATGGCGCACGCAATGGCGCACTAATCAGAACTCTGACAGGCCTATTTAAAGAAGCCTAATGGCACTGACAGGTTGCTGGTTTGTCGTCAGCTTCCTGCCTTATACCTGGTTTCCTGTATACACGTCTGAACCTTTGTTGTGACCCGGATCGACCCGACCACGCTGCTTCTCTCCTGGACCTGACCTTTGGCTTGCCTCTCTGACCTCTTCTGCCTGCCCGCTGTGTTTGACCCTCGGCCTGTGACTCGGACTTTCTACCAATCTCCAATCCCTGATCTCCTGCTTGTATTCCGGATTTGCTACTTGCCTCCAGCTCTGATTAGCTGCTTAGTATTCTTGGACTGATCACTTGTCTACTGTGTTAGACCCTCGGCCTGCACCCTCAGTACCTGTTTCTACAGGCAGTATCTAAACTCAGTCTACCCGCTTGGCCCCTGTAGTGCCCTGGACTTGTGTCTTTGTTTGGATCTTGTGAGAACCCTCATCAGCCTGGTATTAGGCCCTCAGCCTGTTCCTGGTCACCCGATCCTCTACCAAGACTTCCCCACCTGCTGGTAGCCAGTGCCTCTTCGCGCCATCCTCTCCCTGTTCCACCTCCAGGGGGCGGAGTGCGCCAAGTCGCAAGGGTGAACCACTCTCGGCATCTCGGCCTCGGTAAGTACACCCGTGAAAATTGTATTTTCCCCTTCACTGATGGGCACTGATGAGGCGGCACTGATGGGTACTGATGAGTTGGCACTGATAAAGTGGCACTGATATGTAGAATTGATGGGCACTGATAGGCAGCACTGATGTGCAGCACTGATGGGCACCAATAGGCAGCACTGATAGGTGGCACTGATGGGCACTGACAGGTGGCACTGATGATGAGGTACTGATAAGTACTGACAGTACTGACAGGTGTTGGCACTGTGGTGGGCACTGGCAGAATTTATTGTTTTTACATTGCTGGGCACTGGTTGGCAGGTGATTGGTACATATGAGGGGGCTGTGCTGATGATCAATGTGCTGATTATCAGCACAGACCCCCCCTTCTGACAGGGAGAGCCTTTGATCGTCTCTCCCTGTCAGCGCGAACCGAGGAATGCCGTTTACCGGCACTTCCTGGTACACGCGATGATCAGCTGTGATTGGTCACAGCTGATCACATGATACATGTCCTCCATGCAGTACTCGGGCCCCCATAATCATTGTATGCCCAATTATTTGCATATAAGCCTTCAAAATAGTCACTTTTGATTTTTCAAAATTGGGTCCCATAATCTTTAATGGGGTTCGTTATTCGGTTACGAACTTTTGAGATGTTCGAAAGTTCTGCCGCAAACCAAACAGGGGGTCGTTCAGCCCATCTCTACTGCCTAGCCGGAAACATGTTTAAAGCTTCACAGAGACCTTTTACTTCATACTGCACCCTGAAAGCTGTTTTACCACAACCACAGATTTCTATAGGTTATGTTCTCAACTTGAAATGTATTTGTACCCTGCTCTTATGTGTATCACCTGTTCTAAAGTTCATATGTTTTCAGGCATGGTTGAGTCGCTTAACCTTGTTTCCATATCATATGCACCAAAACATAGGAACCAGGGTGCAGCGAAATGGCAGCAGGTGCTCTGGACTGATGAGTCAAAATTTGAGATAGTTGGCTGTAGCAGGAGGCAGTTTGTTTGGCAAAGGGCGGGAGATCGGTACAATAATGGGTGTCTGCAGGCAACAGTGAAGGATGGTGGAGTTGGAGATTTGGTCAGGATCAAGGGTGTCCTCAATGCTGAAAATTTATTCTGCAGCAGGACAATGACCCAAAACATATAGCCAATGTCATTAAGAAACTATCTTCAGTGTAAAGAACAAGGAGTCCTGGAAGTGATGGTTTGGCTCCCACAGAGCCCTGATCTCAACATTGAGTCTGGCTGAGATTACATGAAGAGACAGAAGGATTTGAGGCAGCCTACGTCCACAGAAGATCTGTGGTTAGTTCTCCAAGATGACTGGAACAATCTACCTGCCAAGTTCTTTCAAAAACTGTGTGCAAGGGTACCTAGAAGAATTAATGCTGTTTTGAAGGCAAAGACATCAAATCTGTTAATTTACTTTCCATGTTTTTAATTGATAAAGATAAACTATTAACACTTCTATTTCTGCAAACATTCCTGATTTATAGCATTTTTCACACCTCCTAAAACCTTTGGACAGTACTGTATATACAATACTGTATATAAAGTACTGTACATACAGTGGGTCAAAAAAGTATTTAGTCAGCCACCAATTGTGCAAGTTCTCCCACTTAAAAAGATGAGAGAGGCCTGTAATTGTCATCATAGGTATACTTCAACTATGAGAGACAAAATGTGGAAACAAATCCAGACAATCACATTGTCTGATTTGGAAAGAATTTATTTGCAAATTATGGTGGAAAATAAGTATTTGGTCAATATCAAACGTTCATCTCAATACTTTGTTATATATCCTTTGTTGGCAATGACAGAGGTCAAACGTTTTCTGTAAGTCTTCACAAGGTTGTCACACACTGTTGCTGGTATGTTGGCCCATTCCTCCATGCAGATCTCCTCTAGAGCAGTGATGTTTTGGGGCTGTTGCTGGGCAACACAGACTTTCAACTCTCTCCAAAGGTTTTCTATGGGGTTGAGATCTGGAGACTGGCTAGGCCACTCCAGGACCTTGAAATGCTTCTTATGAAGCCACTCCTTCGTTGCCCGGGCGGTGTGTTTGGGATCATTGTCATGCTGAAAGACCCAGCCACGTTTCATCTTCAATGCCCTTGCTAATGGGAGGAGGTTTGCACTCAAAATCTCACGATACATGGCCCTGTTCATTCTTTCATGTACACGGATCAGTCGTCCTGTTCCCTTTGCAGAGTAACAGCCCCAAAGCATGATGTTGCCACTCCCATGCTTCACAGTAGGTATGGTGTTCTTTGGTTGCAACTCAGCATTCTCTCTCCTCCAAACACAACGAGTTGTCTCTACCAAACAGTTCTACTTTGGTTTCATCTGACCATATGACATTCTCCCAATCCTCTTCTAGATCATCCAAATGCTCTCTAGCAAACCTCAGACAGGCCCGGACATGTACTGGCTTAAGCAGGGGGACACGTCTGGCACTGCAGGATCTGAGTCCCTGGCGGCATAGTGTGTTACTGATAGTAGCCTTTGTTATGTTGGTCCCAGCTCTCTGCAGGTCATTCACTAGGTCCCCCCGTGTGATTCTGGGATTTTTGCTCACCGTTCTTGTGATCATTTTGACCCCACGGGGTGAGATCTTGCGTGGAGCCCCAGATCGAGGGAGATTATCAGTGGTCTTGTATGTCTTTCATTTTCTAATTATTGCTCCCACAGTTGATTTCTTCACACCAAGCTGCTTGCCTATTGAAGATTCAGTCTTCCCAGCCTGGTCCAGGTCTACAATTTTGTTTCTGGTGTCCTTCGACAGCTCTTTGGTCTTCACCATAGTGGAGTTTGGAGTGTGACTGTTTGAGGTTGTGGACAGGTGTCTTTTATACTGATAACAAGTTCAAACAGGTGCCATTAATACAGGTAATGAGTGGAGGACAGAGGAGCCTCTTAAAGAAGAAGATACAGGTCTGTGAGAGCCATAAATCTTGCTTTTTTGTAGGTGACCAAATACTTATTTTCCACCATAATTTGCAAATAAATTATTTCCAAATCAGACAATGTGATTGTCTGGATTTGTTTCCACATTTTGTCTCTCATAGTTGAGGTATACCTATGATGACAATTACAGGCCTCTCTCATCTTTTTAAGTGGGAGAACTTGCACAATTGGTGGCTGACTAAATACTTTTTTGCCCCACTGTACATTATAAAATTATAGTTCATCATCTTTAATTTAGTGAAAAGCTATCCCTATATAATATAGAACCAGCTTAATTTTCTTTCCTCTACGGATCAATATAACAAAAAAAAACTATTTGAAAGTTATACTTACCCTGTCCATGCTCCAGCACTGTCCCTGACTACCTCTTTGGTCCAGCGCTGGAGGCAGGGATGGCCTGTCCATTATGGGCACACGGGCGCCGCCCCCTTTTTCCAGCCACCCCCTCTATGACTAATGGATAGATTCATGCATAGCATCCCCTATTGTCATGGATATGCAGTAGTGTTTGTCTGTCAGCTTACCTTCCTTCCCATGTGTTCATCTTAGAGGCCTGAGCCCTTTCACCTGGCTTCCTTTATAATCTCCTCCCAGCCAGACTCCACCCCAGGCCCTATCACAGAACACTATATTAACCTGTGCACTTCAAGCCTGCTTTGCTGATCAACGTGTTTGTTAGGCATTGTGTGTTTGGGTTCCTGCCTGCCGTGTGCTACGTCTGTCTCTCTGTTACATATTTGGCTTGTCCTCGACTATCCCTGTCTGCTCGTGACCCTTGACCTTTGGCTCGTTCTTTCGTTATCCTTGTCTGCTTGTGGCCCCTGACCTTCAGCTTGTTATTCGGTTCTCTCATATCTTGTGCTGCTGCTTCCCCTCTTTTCCCCTTATCCTACGGGGCGTGAGCTAGGAAACTCCAGGGGCCGTGACCTGGTCCCAGCCTGCAGCATAACATCCTCACCACTAGAGGCCCTGGAGAAGACCTGCTGGGTCTTAGACTCCGTGCCCTGGGGAATCTTGGCTCTAGCTTCCGTTAGGATCCCGGTTGTGCTCCTCTGGTCCCGCTTTCCACAACCACCCAGTTTCCTATCCGCAGCAGTCAGCCATAGGGTTCACTACCTTGCGGTGCACTCCTGTCCCCCTACGGTGTGCATCTGTCACCTGGCCACAGGTGACCTTGACAGTTTGATCAGCCATGAACCCGGCTGACATCCCGTTACCCGTGGATGATCCGTTGCAGGGCATAGTTTGCAGACTTGAAACCCAGGAATCGAATCAGACTCAGGTGATGCGATTCCTCCAGGATCTGGCTTCTCGCTTCGAGCAGCTTCAGGCCTCCTTGGGAACCCTGAATCCGCAACCTCAAATACAACCAGCGGCTGCACCTATTGCACCAGTCGCAGCCACACACTCACTACAACTGCCAGCTCCGTCCCGTTTCTCTGGGGACTCCAATGCTTGCAGGGGGTTCCTTAGCCAATGCACAATTCATTTTGAGCTCCAGCCCCAAAACTTCCTGTCTGATCGGGCTAAGGTAGCCTATATCATTTCCCTCCTCTCTGGTGAAGCTTTAGCCTGGGCAGCCCCTCTGTGGGAACTGAATGATCCAGTGGTTTCTAGCCTGTCTGGCTTCTTGAAACTTTTTCGGAATATCTTCGAAGAACCGGCTCGTGTCTCTTCAGCGGCCAGCGCCCTTTTACGTCTCCGCCAAGAGTCTGCTTCTGTGGGACAGTATGCCCTTCATTTCCGCATACTGTCGGCTGAGTTGAGCTGGAACAATGAGGCTTTAGTCGCAACCTTTTTGCATGGCCTGTCTGATAGAGTGAAGGATGAATTAGCAGGAAGAACCATCCCCACTGATCTGGCCGGCGTTATCTCCTTGTGTAACCAGATCGATATTCGCTTTCAGGAGAGGACCTTAGAAAAGCAACGCCAGCACTCCTTGGTTCTTAGTCAGCCTGAGCTCCCCTCTCTTCGACCCGTAGAGCATCTCCTACCAGCTGAGGAACCCATGCAGCTGGGTCGGACCAGGCTATCCCCCGAGGAACGTGCTAGGCGCAGAACTCTTGGTCTGTGTCTTTACTGTGGGGGCAAAGGTCATTTTCGTGACACTTGCTCTCTTTGTCCAGGAAAACGTTCGGGTCCACTTCATCTGGAAAGTGGAGTATTGGACCCAGAAATATCACCTTCCCCTTCTCGTCTTCTGCTTTCTGTGTTCCTTCATGTTGGTGCTTCTTCTCATTCGGTCTCAGCATATCTGGATTCCGGAGCCGCTGGTAATTTTATGGACTGGGAAATCGCATCGTCCATGAGACTTACTCTTTTGCCCCTCACCACACCATTGGTGGTCTTGGCGATTGATGGTACTGTTCTCCCAGGGGGACCTATCCGCTTCCAGACCCTCCCTGTTAAGATGTCGGTAGGGACACTCCACCAGGAGTGGATATCCTTCCTTATCTTACCCAAGCCCTCAACGCCTATAATTTTGGGTCTCCCATGGTTACAGCTCCATTCTCCTCATGTGGACTGGACTACTGGACAGATCCTGGCTTGGGGTCCCTCCTGTTCCTCGTCCTGCCTACCCAAGGTTGCCCCCTGTGAATCTGAGCCGGTCATTCATTCCAGGTTGCATAACCATTTACATTTCTCTGTCCCTAACCACCCTTGGACGCACAGCCAGGCTAGCTTGTCTACAAGTCCTGCAGTCGCTACGTCTTGCGATGCGATTCAGGTAGTCGCTACACCTGACTCAGCTATTCACTCTGCCTCTGTACTAGTTATGCCAGTCCAGCCCATGCCCAGTGAGCCTTCTACCTTTTCTTGTTCGGGACATTCTGCTTGTCCTTCAGCTATTCAGTTTGACTCCGGCGACATGTCACCTTCTAACCAACCTGACTTCAGGGTTCCACTGACATCTGCCCAGTCTGATGGTCCTGTGCAAGATGACCAGTTCCCCTTTAAGGGTCTAGGGGACCCTCCTCAGATTCCTGTTGATCCTCTCATGCCCTTGCTTATTCCTAGAGAGCCTTTGGTCCTCAATAGATCTTCTTGTCATCTCCCTACCTCGTTTTCGGTCTCTGAGGATAATCTTAAGTACGAGGTTAGACAAGTTCTGGATTCTCGGCTCTGCAGAGGCATTCTTCAGTACCTTGTGCATTGGAGAGGTTTTGGTCCCGAGGAGGCGTCTTGGATCGCTGCATCTGATGTCGCTGCACCTCATCTGTTGAGAAGGTTTCATCAGAGATTTCCCTTTAAGCCTGGGCCCAGGCGGGGGAGGGCCCATAAGAGGGAGGGTACTGTCATGGATATGCAGTAGTGTTTGTCTGTCAGCTTACCTTCCTTCCCATGTGTTCATCTTAGAGGCCTGAGCCCTTTCACCTGGCTTCCTTTATAATCTCCTCCCAGCCAGACTCCACCCCAGGCCCTATCACAGAACACTATATTAACCTGTGCACTGCAAGCCTGCTTTGCTGATCAACGTGTTTGTTAGGCATTGTGTGTTTGGGTTCCTGCCTGCCGTGTGCTACGTCTGTCTCTCTGTTACATATTTGGCTTGTCCCCGACTATCCCTGTCTGCTCGTGACCCTTGACCTTCGGCTCGTTCTTTCGTTATCCTTATCTGCTTGTGGCCCCTGACCTTCAGCTTGTTATTCGGTTCTCTCATATCTTGTGCTGCTGCTTCCCCTCTTTTCCCCTTATCCTACGGGGCGTGTGCTAGGAAACTCCAGGGGCTGCGACCTGGTCCCAGCCTGCAGCATAACATCCTCACCACTAGAGGCCCTGGAGAAGACCTGCTGGGTCTTAGACTCCGCGCCCTGGGGAATCTTGGCTCTAGCTTCCGTTAGGATCCCGGTTGTGCTCCTCTGGTCCCGCTTTCCACAACCACCCAGTTTCCTATCCGCAGCAGTCAGCCATAGGGTTCACTACCTTGCGGTGCACTTCTGTCCCCCTACGGTGTGCATCTGTCACCTGGCCACAGGTGACCTTGACACCTATTCAGGCGTCCGGCCCCTTTTCGGACACCAGGTGCCTGAATTCCAGCGGCGGGGATGTTTTTTTGAAGCACCTGGTAAGAGCCATAGGCTATAATAGGCTTCAAAAAAGGTAGACTTGGAGCACAGAGCATTGGGCTCGCAGTCCACCCAGATGTGTTAGAAAAGCAATATAATATTTGACTGAATAAGAGAGGAGGGGGAAGCATGGAGGACACAGGAGCCGTCCCACAGCTCGCCGTCGTCACCCGCTGCCTAAGATGGGGTAAGTGCCAGGCAGACAGTGGGTGGGCGGGGGTCACAGTGGCGGCATTTGATGGGCACAAGTGGCGGCATATGATGGGCACAAGTGGCTGCATTTGATGGGCACAAGTGGCTGCATTTGATGGGCACATGTGGCTGCATTTGAAGGGCACAAGTGGTTGCATATGACAGGCACAAGTGGCTGCATATGACGGGCACAAGTGGCTGCATATGACGGGCACAAGTGGCTGCATATGACGGGCACAAGTGGCTGCATATGATGGGCACAAGTGGCTGCATACGATGGGCACAAGTGGCTGCATACGATGGGCACAATTGGCTGCATATGACGGACACAAGTGGCTGCATTTGATGGGCACAATAGCTGCATTTGATGGGCACAGTGAGGCTGCAATTGATGGGGGTTTTTTTCAGTATTTTTCAGTTGTTTGCGCCCCCCAAAAATTTGGAGCATCAGTCGCCACTGGCTGGAGGTCCACCTCTAGGCTGAACAACACCATCATTCTGCCCATTTTCTATGAGCCCAGATATGGAGGCGCATCATCATGCAGGCTGGGCTCACAAAAGTTCAGGACTGAGTGGCACAGAATGCCCGCTACCCAATGAAGTGTAAGGCTCTATTCTGTAACTTTTTTTTTTCCACTTGTGTCTCCATTGGAACTTTTTGGAGCACAGCCCAGCTTACATAGGAAACTGTTTAGCCTCTGTGACAGCAGGAAGGTAAAGTCACCTGGTTGCATCCAGGGGGGTAGATATATTTCTCCCAGATTCAGGCTTTATGCCGACTTATACAACTAGGGAGTTGATGAAGCCCAGCTGAGGCTAGTGGGCTCATGAATGACTCGTACCTCTAGGGAGAGTGCTGGGCGTCGTGAGACAGGGAGTTGATGAGACCAGCTGAAGCTTGTCAGCTCATTTAGGCCTCTATAAGAACTCCCAGCTTCATTAGATGTTAGCTCATGCCTGGAACCAGACCTGTGTGGACTGTCTAGGGAGAGTGAACCCCTGTGCGGTGAGGCAAAGCCTGTGTGGCTATTTGTTTGGACTTTTACTAAACCAGGGACTTAGGGACTAGGACAGCACCAGGCTGATCCCAGTTGTTAGTTTAGGAAACCTGCATGTTTAGTCAGAGGTCAAACTGACCAGGATTTATTTTGTTTGTTTCTTTTTGGCTTTGCTGTGTTTTTGTCACTGTACATAGAGAAATAAACCGCACCTTTTGATTTTGAAAACCACAACATCCGTCTGCTGGCCCTGTTTTTGTGTGGGGAGCCCAACCAGGGGGTCACACACACCCGCTACCGAGTTAACCCCCTCACAGTTGGTGGAGAATGCGGGCAGTTTTTTTTAAGCCAGCATGGAGGAGATACTGAAACAGCTGGCTCTAGCAAATGCCAATCAACAGCAGACAAATGCAGGTTTGCAAAGGAGCCTTGCAGCCCAGCAGCAAGCTCATCAACAAGCCCAGCAGCAATCTGAGGCCCGCTTCATAGACCTGTTACAGAAGCAAGAGCAGAGACTACAACAAATGGAAGCAGTAATGCAGCAACGTCCGCAGACCAGTGAGGAAAGCCGTCCCACTAATACCGCGTCCTTTGGGGTGAGTCGTTTATTGACAAAAATGACTGGAGAGGATGATCCAGAGGTATTTTTGACCACATTTGAAAGGACTGCTGAAAGAGAAAAGTGGCCTGAGGAGCAGTGGGCTGGACTGGTGGCTCCTCTGTTAACTGGTGAATCGCAGAAGGCTTACTATGACCTAGAGCCTGACCAAGCAAAAGACTATGTGATGCTAAAAGCTGAAATATTGGCAAGGCTGGGTGTCACCCTGGCTGTCCGGGCTCAGCGTGTGCATAACTGGACTTTCCAGCTTGGAAAACCCCCCAGGTCTCAAATGTATGATCTCATTCACCTGAGCAGGAAGTGGCTACAGCCAGAGACTTTGTCCGCACCAGAGATTGTGGAACGTGTTGTAATGGATCGGTTTTTGAGAGCTCTTCCTACTGCCATCCAAAAGTGGGTAAGCCATGGAGACCCAGAGACGGCCGGTGGTCTTGTGGATCGTGTAGAGAAATACTTGGCTACAGAGAACCTGACGGCCTCTTCCAGAGACACTCGGACTTTCCACCCTAAGACCAGACCATCCCCAGGGGCGGATAAGAGGATTCCAAGGGGTGAGGGTGGAGAGAGTGAGAGGGTGGGAGCTCTACCCCAAGTTTGGCGAGAACAGCCTGGGAAATCAGCGGCTCAAGAGGCCGCAAGAAGGATCGTTTGCTACCGCTGCCGGCAAGCGGGACATATTGCAGCCAATTGCCCGGTGAAAGGGTGAAGTTAAAACCCTATCGGATCCCAGAGGCCCGACGGGAGGCAATACGGGAGGAAGTACAGAAAATGCTGAACTTAGGGGTGATAGAGGAGTCCCAAAGTGATTGGTCTAGTCCCATTGTGTTGGTGCCTAAACCGGATGGGAGCTGGCGATTTTGTAACGATTTTCGTCAGTTGAACAAAGTTACAAAATTTGACACCTACCCCATGCCACGTATAGATGAGTTGATCGACCGGCTGGGAACAGCCCGATACATGACGACTCTTGACCTCACAAAAGGGTATTGGCAAATTCCCCTGGCCAAGTCGGCCAAAGAGAAAACCGCATTTGTAACCCCAGACGGGGCGTTCCAATATAAGAGAATGCCGTTCGGGTTACAGAATGCGCCGGCCACATTCCAGCGGAAAATGGACCAGATACTGAGGCCCCATCGGAAGTATGCTGCGGCTTACCTGGATGACGTAATTGTCCATAGCACAGATTGGGCCTCACATCTGCCAAAAGTGCAAGCAGTCCTAGACTCTATCCGGGAAGCGGGGTTTACGGCTAACCCCAAGAAGTGTACCATTGGGCAGGAGGAGGCCAAATATCTTGGGTACACCATTGGCAGGGGAGTAATAAAACCCCAACTCAACAAAGTCGAGGCCATCCAGAGTTGGCCACGTCCCAACAGCAAGAAGCAGGTACGAGCCTTTCTGGGAATCGCGGGTTATTATCGGCGCTTCATTCCCCACTTTGCTTCTAAGGCTGTGCCCCTAACCAACCTGACGAAAGGGAAAGGGTCGGTCATGATTAAATGGACCCCCGAGGCTGAGGCAGCATTCCAATTCTTGAAACAAGCCTTATGTAGCCAGCCAGTGTTGTACTCACCCGACTTCTCTAAAGACTTTGTCGTACAAAGTGATGCGTCAGATGTGGGGTTAGGAGCAGTATTGTCCCAGGTCTGGAACGGGGAAGAGCACCCAGTCATTTACCTCAGCAGGAAGTTGAAGTCCCATGAGGTAAATTACGCCACGGTTGAAAAGGAGTGTTTAGCGGTGAAGTGGGCTCTAGATTCCCTTCGGTACTATCTGCTAGGTAGGCACTTTGACATGGTTACGGATCACGCTCCGTTAAAGTGGATGGCTCAAAACAAGGAGACAAATAGAAGAGTGAATAGGTGGTTCCTGGCCCTACAGGAATTCAACTTCACAGTAAAGCATCGCCCTGGCGTTCAAATGGGGAATGTGGATGCTTTGTCTCGAGTACATGAATGCCTGATTGCTGGTGTTCCAACCCCGAGGTTAAAACAAGAGGGGGGGTATGTGACAGCAGGAAGGTAAAGTCACCTGGTTGCATCCAGGGGGGTAGATATATTTCTCCCAGATTCAGGCTTTATGCCGACTTATACAACTAGGGAGTTGATGAAGCCCAGCTGAGGCTAGTGGGCTCATGAATGACTCATACCTCTAGGGAGAGTGCTGGGCGTCGTGAGACAGGGAGTTGATGAGACCAGCTGAAGCTTGTCAGCTCATTTAGGCCTCTATAAGAACTCCCAGCTTCATTAGATGTTAGCTCATGCCTGGAACCAGACCTGTGTGGACTGTCTAGGGAGAGTGAACCCCTGTGCGGTGAGGCAAAGCCTGTGTGGCTATTTGTTTGGACTTTTACTAAACCAGGGACTTAGGGACTAGGACAGCACCAGGCTGATCCCAGTTGTTAGTTTAGGAAACCTGCATGTTTAGTCAGAGGTCAAACTGACCAGGATTTATTTTGTTTGTTTCTTTTTGGCTTTGCTGTGTTTTTGTCACTGTACATAGAGAAATAAACCGCACCTTTTGATTTTGAAAACCACAACCTCCGTCTGCTGGCCCTGTTTTTGTGTGGGGAGCCCAACCAGGGGGTCACACACACCCGCTACCGAGTTAACCCCCTCACACCTCGTACACACGGCCGGTTTTCTCAGCAAGAAAACTGCTCTCGTCGGGATTCTCGTCGGCCTGTTTCCCGACGAGAAAACTGTGTGTGTGTGTATGCGGCTACAAGCTTACCTGTCCTCCCGTAAGCCCGCGCATGCTCGATGAGACTTCGACGCATGCGCGGTAGCTTACAAGGGTAGTGTAGGGTGAAGCAAGATGACGGCATTGAATGTGACGAGCGCATGCTCGTCGTAGTCCATGACGTTACCGCGTTATTGCCATTCAAAAGAACGGCGGTTCTTTTGAATGGCTGTCTGTATGCACGGCTTGGCAAGAAAAGATTGCCAGGAATCTCGTCAGGAAAAACAACATTTTTTTCCTGACGGGATTCTCGGCCGTGTGTACAGGGCTTTAGAGTGCAAACCATAATGGCAGGGAAATGCACACAACTTTGTGTAGAATTGGCGTGTGCACAAACTGTCTTGAATCAGATTAAGTATTTAACATAGGCTAAATTTGCAGTTTATTGAATCAGGCTGTGAGCTGAAGTATTTGTTGGGCCAGGCTGGGAAACTGGAATTGATGTAAAATTTGTTCTCAGTAGGTAGATACCAGCATTTACAAAAAAGTTAAGGTTGGCCGACTACAATAATGTCTTGAAAAAAATTATGAAATTAGTATTTGATGCCATGAATGAAAAAAGGGTAAAAAACACACAAAAAATTACTTGCGATAAGGATAAGCGATAGCAATATAACAGAACATTTCTAACAGGAAGAAATGCCTAAAATAAATATAGCATCCTAGGAAGAAACAAATATAATCATATGTTTTACATAGTAGATTGACCTCCCATTACTCTCGGTTGGCGTTTTAAGATACCCGTGGATATGAATTACATATTATGTTCTCTAACTGAAAATGTTCAGAGTCAGTGCATGGTCGTGTTTATTACAATTGTAAAGCAATGCAATTAAATGTTATCACCATTTTATGGTTTAACAAATATAATGCTAGTAATGTTATACTCCTCTTTATTTGTGCAAAGTACAATATTAAATAGCAATGCAGGAAAAAAGCAAAGGGTTACTTATTAACTGTGGGATATGTATTCTTACATGTACAGGTATTTGTATTCTTCTCTATTTCTGTACTTTAATTACCCAATCCTTGTAAATTTCATGGAAGCACTGTGATATTTTTCACGTTTGAGAACCATACATAAGTCCTGCCACTATTCAAATTCAACACTGATTTCATGGTTCTTGAATATTGCATACTAAAGCGTTAAAGTGATATTAAAGCGGAGTTCCGCCGAAATGTATTTTTTTAAAAGTCAGCAGCTACAAATACTGCAGCTGCTGACTTTTAAAATATGGACACTTACCTGTCCAGGGCGCCTGCGATGTTGGCATCCGAAGCCGATCTGTCCCTCGGCTCTCGGGTGCTACTGCTGCCATCTTTGGTAAGGGAATCCTTGCGGCTTCACTTCCTGGTTCCCTACTGTGCATGCGCGAGTCGCGCTGCGTGATTTGAATGGTCCCTGCTGTCTTCTGGGACCTGTGTGTCTCCCAGTAGACAGCGGGGGGACGGAGGAGGCGCCGGACGTGGTGTAGATATCCGCGGTGATCTATGCCCAGGAATTGGGAGCAAAATACCTGGATTACACAGGGATCTGCTCCCCCCTCCCCCCTGAAAGGTGCCAAATGTGACACCGGAGGGGGGGGGGGATTCTAAAAAGCGGAAGTTCAATTTTGTTATACTTACCTGCTCTGTACAATGGTTTTGTGAAGAGCAGCCCAGATCCTCCTCTTCTCGGGTTCCCCATCGCCGCAGCTGGCTCCTCTCCCTCTTCATTGTAGGATTTTATTGACAGGAGTGGGAGCCAATGGCTTCTACTGCTATCAATCCGCACACTGCTGGATCAAGATCAGGCTCAGGTAAGTATAATGGGGGCTGGGAGGATCCTCTGCAACAGAGTTTTTTTTAATGTTAAAAAAACTAAATAAAAAAAACCCCAAAAACTATGTACTAGTGTAGCGGGTATTTGAATTTAGGGGAAGCATCTGGGTGGTAGTGTAACCCAGATGCACTAATTGCTAGGGGATCCGGGACCCGTTTCTGGTTCTTGGAGGACTCTGGTGGTGTGAGGTTCCTTGTGGTCCACAGGTGGCGCTGTTGCCTGGGCCGGAGCTGAGCTCACACCGCAAGACTGTACCTTTTTGTCCTCCCCTAGAGCTGGTACAGCGGGGCGGGGAACCCGCTGTGGCGCGAAGGGAGAGGGGATAAAAGGGGCGGACGCCCTTACCACGGGGTTCGGAGTTCAGAGTCCGGAGTGGGAGTGGGAGGACTCGGCCGCACCCAGGCACCTTCAGCTTGGGTGCTGGCGTTCCAGTGTTCCAGGCCTAGGTGCCCTTGACCTAGCCGGAGCAAGAGATGGAGTCCATCTCAGGCACCTTTAGCCTGGGGTGAGGTACTATGGCGGAGGCCTGGGGCTCAGTACCTTCGACTGAGTTCCGCAAGGGTGGAGGAATCCGAGGGGGCCCTAACTCTTTGGGTGCCCGTGTCTGAGTTCGTGAGAGCTGGTGTGCGGAACTTCTCTGAAGAGTCCGGTGCAGCATTGCTGGTGACAGAGAGGCCTCCGGTTTCTCCCTTGGACGGATTTCCTTCTCCTGACAGGGGCCGTGCTAGCGAAGGTAATTCACATTCTACTCAATATAGTCAGTGGCAGTGACTACCCGCCACTGGTGATACCACAGTGGTTAGCAGGAGAAGGGAAGGGATTGTGCCTCGATCTATTCCCCATCACTATTCAGTAGAAGAAACTGTATGTTTGTACGCCAAGAAGAATAAAACTGAGTTCACAAGACAACACTGGTACCGTGCATATTTTTTCTGCTCAGGAATCTGCAAGGTGTATGCAGTTTTCTGAAAAATGTATAATAAATATTGCGCCAAACCTAAAATGTGAGCAGCCAACACAACAATAGAATAATTGTGAATAAATGTGAAAATGCAAAGTGTAGTGCTAAAAGTATATGTTAGGTAAGTGATCCCAACCACCAAATCTTATAAAAATAAAAACAATATATTGATGTGTGTCCCCTGGTGGAGAAACTTGATATAAGTGATACACTGTGAGTGTATGAAGAGGATCTCATGCGATGTGAAGTCGCAGAAAGATCCCAAGGAGTGAGGACGGGGAAAGGTGTAATGTGACTACTAAACCACAGTGTCAAACACTAAATATAAATACATATAAAACATACAAATGGCAATAGCAACAGTATGAATACATGTAACTCATGTGTAACTTCAGGTAAATCATAAAAACAAAACACAGTGCTGATAACAGTGCTGTTACTAACTGAAAACGGGACAGTCCATAGACCCAATATAAATGCCGCTGTTAGTAAAAATTGAAGATAGAATAGTCCATAGACCAAAAGCATCAGAAGTCACTAATGCCGTTAAAAGGGAAAGAACACTGTTGCTGCAGGTTTCTGACCGTCTCTCAGATGAATAAAATGCAGAGTGGATAGCTGAATAATGACACCCGGGAGTGCCTTCACCTTCCAGAAATGGGGGAGAGAAAGGGGTACTCTTACCCGAAGTGATGGACCCAACTCACCATACGGTGGTGGATCTGCCAGGCATGTATCCAATCACGTGGAATCAGGCTCTCACAATGAATATTTCAGTCCCTTCCTCTGCAAGCAGGTCCAGAGGGCTGGTGATTTCGGAAATGGATGATGTTCTGAGCACTGAATAATCGTAAGCCCAGTTCTCCTAAGATGTATCACCTCCGAGTGTTGATATTAAATCCAGATATATAAACGAGAGAAGAGGGCAAACCAGTGATGGAATTTATTAAAAAAAAAAATATCCAAACAAATGAATACTGAAAATCTGAAAAAAACAAGTTCAATTGAACAGTAAAAAGCAGAGTGTAGGATGGCTTGAGCCGGCGTAATACACCCTGGTTGAATTCTTTGCGGATGAAACGCGTTGGGTTAATACGCCGGCTCAAGCCATCCTACACTGTGCTTTTTACTGTTCAATTGAACTTGTTTTTATTCGATTTTCAGTATTCATTTGTTTGGATATTTTTATTTTAAATAAATTCCATCACCCCCCCTTTTTTTATCTCTATACCCTCTCTTCTTTCCCCTGATTTGTGCTGGTCTATCCACAGTTTCTGGTTTTTATTTTGCTGTCCAGATTTTTATATGTTTATCTGGTCATAACCATAGAGTCATTATATTCAAAACAGTAAGACCCTTTCACACTGAGGGCGTATTGCAGGCGCTATAGCTATAGCCCTCAAACAGCTGCTCCATTGTCTCCAGTGTGAAAGCCTGAGGTCTTTCACACTGGAGCGGTGCGCTGGCAGGACGGTAAAAAACGTCCTGCTAGCCACATCTTTGGTGGTGTGTTTACCGCTCCTCCACCGCTCCTGCCCATTGAAATCAATGGAACAGCGTGGCTATACCTGCTTCAGCAGCGCATTGCGGGTGGTTTTAACCCTTTCTCGGCCCCCGAAATGCACCGCAAATCCGCCCATAGCGTCGGTGGTAAAAATAGCGGCGTTTTACCGCCGACGCTATGGGCGGCTCAGTGTGAAAGGGGTCTAAAAGTAAATAATTACTAAACAACAAACATCCACTTTCCCTCAGCACTCGTGAACCTGTTAAAATAAACAGGTCACAGACCCTTCAGCTGCCATTTAGTGAATCAGGAAGTAAAAATATGTCTACACACCCTAAGGAGATATAGGCATTAGCAGCGCTAAACTCTTGTATCAATCACAGAAAGATATAAATTTTAAACACATAATAATATATAAATCCAGCACAATGTCCTCATAATAAACAAGAATAAAAAAGTATGAAAGTCTCTGTAGAGTAATCAGCTGTAACAAAACAACCAACAGTGCGTGGGGGAGTGTTAACTTTTTTTTTAATTAAAATTAATTCCTCTGAATCCTTATCCCTTCACCACACCACGTGGGACAGCGCTCCCTTAAGATTTTACACTCACCAGAAATCAGGTGAAAATCAGCCGTAAACTCCACAAATAAGCAGACTTCCTCCTCTGGTCATCAGATCATGGTACGGACTACCTCTTTAGCTTCTAACGTAATTTCACCAGTATTAGGTTTGTATGGGTTCACACTGTTCTATCCTGGAATGCCAGACTCCAATAGATTACTACTGGATCCCAAGCTCATCAGTGATCATGCCCAAAGGATAAAGAAGCTCTCATAGCATAAGTCAGTTTTAAACAGTTTTTAATTAAACCCCAAATCCCCCCTTACATATTGCACTTACAAATATAGGATTAAAAACGAGCATGTAAACAGTAGTTTGCCTGCCTAGTGTATATAGATAGTGTGGGACCCTCTGATATTGGGGTACTTTGACATAGTAGTGAGCTCAGCACTATATGGCCATATGGTGTAACTAAATCCCCATATTTTCTGAATATGCTCAGGTGTTTTTAAATAGACTTGCAGGAGTTAAATGTCATTTTTGTATGTGTGCGCTGTAATCTTTTTCTCTTTCTGTATGGTCTGTGTGCCCCCCAAATCTTTGGTTGTCTAGTGCAGGGGTCTCAAACTGGCGACCCTCCAGCTGTTGCGAAACTCAAGTCCCATAATGCCTGTGGGAGTCATGCTTGTAACTGTCAGCCTTGCAATGGCTCATGGGAATTGTAGTTCCGCAACTGCTGGAGGGCCACCAGTCCTTTAGTTCTCCCATATAGAGGAGTGTATTTCTACCATTGTTCAGAGAAGCAGGATCTTCCATTCTATGGATGGGGTACTTTGACATAGTAGTAGGCTTAGCACTATATGGCTATATGGTGTAACTAAATCCCCATATTTTCTGAATATGCTCAGGTGTTTTTAATGTGGTTGTAAACCCACTTACACAACATGCACCTACAGGTAAGCCTTAATGTGAGCCTAGATTAAGGCTTACCTGTAGGTGCATGAAATATCTCCTTAACCTACACGGTTAAGGAGATATTTGCATTTAAAATCGTCGCCGCTGACGTCACACGCATGCGCACTAGCGGGCCGGCTTAGTAGCCGGATTTCTGAATGGAGTTAGCCGGCCCGAGCGCGCATGCGATTGACGTCATCGCCGCTCCTGGGCCAATAACAGCGCCGGAGCTGCGATACACGGAAGGCAGAGGGGAGCAAGATGGCATCGGCAACGGAGGTGTCTGAGCACCGCTGCGGGGGCTTCGATCTCAGGTAAGTGGTTCATATTGAGCTAGTATGCTATGCATACTAGCTCATTATGTCTTTGCTTTGCAGGTTGTTTAAAAAAAATAAAAAAGCAGGGTTTAGAACCACTTTAAATAGCCTTGCAGGAGTTAAATGTTATTTTTGTATGTGTGCGCTGTAATCTTTTATTTCTTTCTTCGCCAATAGCAAACCCCTTTCCCTTAACCACTTGCCGCCCGCCATATAGCAGAATTACCGTATTTATCGGCGTATAACACGCGCCGGCGTATAACACGCACCCCAAGTTTAGGAGGAAATTTTAGGGAAAAAAACTTTTAGGAGGGAAGTTTAAGGAAAAATAACTTACATTTAAATGCAGCCTTGTCAGTGTCCATTGCAGCCTTGTCACAGTGCAGCCTTGTCAGTGTCCATTGCAGCCTTGTCACAGTGCAGCCTTGTCAGTGTCCATTGCAGCCTTGCCCCAGAGTCCATTTCAGCCTTGCCCCAGAGTCGCCGTGCAGCCTTGCCCCAGTGTCGCCGTGCAGCCTTGCCCCAGTGTCGCCGTGCAGCATTTTAAAATTGGCGCCGAGACTGTGCGGACGCCGCCGAGAACGCAGGGACGCAGGGACTGGGCGGAGCCGCCGCCGAGATACACATAGCCGAGTGTACTCGTGTAAACTCGGCTTTTCTCGGCTCCGCTCACAGTCACGCCGAGTCCCGCCCTATGATGGACATAACACAGGTCCAATGGCGGGACTGGGCGTGACTGTGAGCGGAGCCGAGAAAAGCCGAGTATAGCCGAGTACATTCGGCTATGTGTATCTCGCTCCGCTCCGCTCGCAGTCAGCGGAGACAGCTCAGGGATGTGGGTATCGGCGTATAACACGCACCCACGATTTTCCCCTGGTTTTCAGGGGAAAAAAATGCGTGTTATACGCCGATAAATACGGTAGTTATCCTGATAAGACGTCA
Organism: Rana muscosa; assembly: GCA_029206835.1. Lineage (NCBI taxonomy): Eukaryota > Metazoa > Chordata > Amphibia > Anura > Ranidae > Rana > Rana muscosa. The sequence continues at coordinate 143,414,374 of CM055116.1, forward strand.
TATGACGTGATGAGGATAACAGAGCCGGCGCGGGGGCGCGCAGCGTGGCGATCGGAGGTGCGGTGTGTCAGTCTGACACACCGCAACTCCGATCGTGGTATGAAGCCTCTGACAGAGGCTTCTTACCACGTGATCAGCTGTGACCAATCATAGCTGATCATTGCGTGAACCAGGAAGTGCCAGTAAACGGCTTTCCTTGGTTCACGCTGACAGGGAGAGCCGATCGGCGGCACTTCCTGTCAGGGGTGGGGGGGGTCTGTAATGATAATCAACACATTGATTATCAGCACAGCCCCCATCAAAAGGTGCCCGTCGGCTGGCAATCAGTGCCCAACACCTGCCAGCCTGTCCCCATAATAAATGGATGCCAGTACCAATCAGTGCCCCCAAAAAAATGCCAATCAGTGCCCCATCAGTAATGCCTGTCAGTGCCACATCAAAGTGCCACTCAGTAATGCCTGTCAGTAGCTCCTCATCAGTGCTGCCTATCCAGTGCCACCTATCAGTGCCCATCAGTGCCACCTACCAGTGCCCATCAGTTTTTTTTGTAATTGTTGTTTTTTTTTGTTTATAGCGCAAAAATTAAAAACTGCAGAGGTGATCAAATACCACCAAAAGAAAGCTATATTTGTGGGAAGAAAATGATACAAATTTAGTTTGGGTACAGTGTTGCATGACCACGCAATTGTCATTCAAAATGCGACAGCGCTGAAAGCTAAAAATGATCCTGGGCAGGAAGGGGGCAAAGTGCCTGATATTGAAGTGGTTAAGGCAAGCAGGCCTACCGTTACTTGGTTGCTCACAGGACTTATACACAATGCTATAGTGCCTGGCCACCACATCAGGGCAGACGCGAACAGAGCAAACAACAGACTACTTGCAGTTTGGCAGACAGATATCGTGGTTCTATGACAGTCCAGATAAAAGGCAGGCTGAGTTCAGGGAATAGTCCAATATGCGATCCAGGTCATACACAGGAAAATCCAACAGCAAAGCAGGGCAGACAAACGAGAGGCTTGATCAGGAACAATGCAGGTAACTCTGTCTTATCTGGAAAGGGAAGGGCTCCTGCTTAGCGAAAAACACTCTGCAACTCCCTATGTCTATGGGAGGATAAGCCCTCCCTAATTTTAGATACTATTACTGGGCGGCGGTACTGGGCACTGTCAGTGGCGGCTGGTGCTCAATGTTTTTTTTGGGGGGGGGAAACTAACACCCCCCGCACAGGAGACAGATGGCGACGATCGTCCCCCCCCATCTCTCCCCGGTGAGCCTTATTAGAAGTCTCCATCCCCCTACAAGGAAGGCTGGGAGAGGGCACAGGATGGGGGATAAATGGGAAGCATGACTTCGGGTCACCTAGCATCTCCAATCACTCACTGACTGCTCACCCACCCTCCGATCCGCATCAGGAACATCTCCCAGGATCCGTCCAAGTCATCACACCGATCTCCGATACATTGGAGTCACATCTCCATGACCGATACATTGTAATCAGATCGCTATGACATCATCCTCTCCTACAAACAATCCATCCTATGGCAGGATCAGAGGAATGTAAAGAGATGGGGGATCAGAGGAGTTCTCCATCACTCCTCTCCCCCCGGGACTCAGGTGCAGTGACCCCGCTCATCACCAATGACAGTCTGTTCACCTGCTCACATTCCTCATGTCTGTGCACACCATCCACGTCCTCAGGATGAGTGCAGTCAATCCCCAAACACAGCAACCCCAGCAGTGGCAGCTGGTGGGTCGGCCCGTCGGTCTAGCTTCCCCTTCATCTCCTCCTCTCATCATGGCGGCCATGAATCTCCTCCCTCCTCCTTCTAGGCCAATAGGATCGCTTCTACTTTCGGACAATCGGGAAACTGTTTTCAGGATCCGCTTCCTGATTGGCTGGGAGAAGAATCAGTGTAATAATAGCGAATATTAATTTGCTATTGTCACACAACTGGGTGGACTCGATGCTCAGTGCTCTGCACCCTGAGCCCACCCTTTTTTTAAGCCTTTTAGAGTCTTTCGATAAGCTGAAGCTGGAATTTCATCTCCCTAACGGAATGTTTTTTAGGTACCTGCAACTGTGTCATGCGGTTAGGGCACAATTCCCCAATTCTATTACACTGAAATCACATTCACTTGAGCGCTTCTTGATTTCTAAAAACGCGGATAGGATACTTTATTCTCTCTATCTCAGGATTACTGGGAAGGAGACGACTAAGGTCACTTAATTGTGTCGTATTAGGCAAAATTATATTCCAGACCTTGATGCCGAAGTCTGGGGGGCAATTTATTCCAATGATGATTTTAACTAGGGATAGGTTCATTCAATTGAAGTTTTTGCAATGTGCATATTTTACTCCCCAAAGACTATCCAATATTTACTCTACAGTTGACAAGCACTGTCCTAGGTGTAGGACGGACGTAGGCACCTTCATACATATGGTCTGGTCTTGTCCTGCCCTTCAAACCTACTGGCGAGGGGTGGTGGAGGAGCTTGGTGCACTTTTAAATCAGCAAGTTCCTTGGGATCCAGCTTTCCTACTGGGTACTCGGTTGGAGATCCTTTTCCATCAACGTTGCTTCCTTTTCTATGCAACATTTTATGCACAGAAGCTAATTTTATTTAAATGGAAGTCTTCTGCAGTCCCCAGTGCCCACAGTACAGCAGGGTAGAGCATTGGTGAACCAGGTGTTTAAGGCTAGAGGATTGTCTTTGTGATATTCTTTGCTTCTCTTTTTTCCCATTGGACCTTCCCCCCTCTTCCCTCCCTGTAGAATGTGTATGTGTTGTATTTGAGGACCTGGGGATGGGAACAGGAAGTAGGAAGTTATGAGGTGAAACTAGAATAAAAGGGTTTTACATGCGGCTCTCTGCTGGCTGGAATAAACAAGTTCTTCACAAGGTTCATCTGACTATTCATCATTGCTTCTACAAAATCTACATGGTGACAGAAGTGAGATCGCTGAAACATCATGGCTCAGAATCTACGTGGCATACAACCTCTAATCTTTGATAATGACATTGCTAACAACTGGCTGAAATTCGAAAGAGAATAGGACATGTACAGCAAAGCAGGACTCTCAGACAAGTCAAAAAAGCTACAAGCCTAAAGCGGAGTTCCACCCAAAAATGGAACTTCCACTTTTCGGAATCCCCCCCCCCTCCGGTGTCGCATTTGGCACCTTTCGGCGGGGGGAGCAACTGCCCGTAAATATCAGGGCTGATCATTTCATGCTGTGTTGACTTTTTAAGTGTAAATCAAGCAAATTACTTTGTTATAGGTATTGTCAGTGTTTTCATATCATGTTTATACCATTTATACTGTTCAAATATTCACTGTTAGTTTTTAATAGGAGTTCTGTAATTTCTCAGATTGCCAGTAAAAAAATGTGTTCTGCCAGTCAATTTTCCATGTTCTGTCAGTAAAAAATGCTGCGGGAGGTTGGTAACCCTGTCTTCAGCATAGATGCAAAATGTGGATTCTGGCAAATCCCTCTGGATGAGCAATCATCATTACTCACAACATTGATGTAGCACCCTGGAGTTTAGGCAGGGATGCTCCTCATAAATTTACTCGCCAGGAGTAGTCCACCTGGTTGATTGTGAGAGATCCATTGATTTCTCCCCAAGTTTGGCCTTATTGCACTTTTCTCTTCTACCACTAGGTGGCTGGGTACTTGGTGGTACTAGATATGACAAGGGCAACTCAAGGTCAGGTTATGGATATATGGGGTGTCTAGGCCAAAGGGCAGGGGTTTTCTTTGATTCCTTGGCCTGCTGGAAGAACCTATACATTCGGGTGGAGTCCGGTAATCTATGTTCTGTACCACTCGGACGGCTGTCTGGGTGGACGTGTGTCATGTTGCCCCGGGCTGCTAGACCGGAGATTGGGCCTATCCCGGGGGCATCTGGCTGCTAGGCTGTCTGAGGCCTATCCAGAAGTAAGAGAGCAGCACAGGGTTGGGATTGCGGCTTTCAGTCCAACCAGAAGTGCCGATTCTGGCGGCCGGAGAACCTGTCAGTGGTCGGAGGTAGATTGAAAGCTGCCGCCACAAAGGGACCATCCGCCATGTCGCTTCAGGGTCTCAGAGGTGCCATGTGTTGGACACCTTCTCACGGATGAAGGTTTCAAACCTGACCCAGAAAAAAACAAAGCCATAGATGGCCAAATTCCTGCTCCAGAGGACAAACATGGATTGCAAATGTTTCTTGGCATGACCAATTATCTCTCAAAGTTCATTCATCACTACAGTGAGATAACATCTCCACCCCGTCAGCTTCTGTGCCAAGATGCCGACTGGTGTTGGACTGAACAACATGCTGTTGCTGTGGATACATTGAAAGCACAATTACAGTATCTCACAAAAGTGAGTACACCCCTCACATTTTATTATATCTTTTCAGTGACAACACTGAAGAAATTACACATTGCTACAATGTAAAGTATTGAGTGTATACAGCTTGTGTATACAGTTATACAGCTTGTATAACAGTGTAAATTTGCTGTCCCCTCAAAATAACTCAACACACAGCCATTAATGTCTAAACCGCTGGCAACAAAAGTGAGTACACCCCTCTTAAGGGTACATCCCCACACCCACAATTCTCCCACTCTTACATTTCAGTCATCCCAAAGCCTGGTAAGGACCCTTCTATTCCAGATAATTACAGGCCCATAGCCCTTTTAAATTCAGATTATAAAATATTCACCAAAATTCTTGCATCCAGACTGTCTAGGCTCATTCCCAAACTGATCCATAGAGACCAGGTGGGCTTTGTCCCTGGCAGGCATGCGGGGGAAAACACTCGCCGTACAATAGATCTGATAGATCTTTTGGACAGATCTTCCTGTTCGGCGTTAATTTTGAGTTTAGATGCTCAAAAGGCCTTTGACAGATTGAGTTGGCCTTATATGTTTGCTGCCTTAAAAACGTTCGGTTTTAATGGCCCTTTTCTGAAAGCTTTAGAGGCCCTGTATTCCACAACCACAGCCCAAGTTCAGATGTCATCCTTCTTGTCGCCTGGCTTCCCCATGACAAACGGAACTCGGCAGGGGTGTCCCTTATCACCATTACTTTTCATTTTATGTCAAAAACCCTTGGCCGAGTCCATCCGCACTCATCCGGATATCCGTGGGGTGGTGATGCGACAGGCAGAATATAAATTGTCGCTCTTTGCGGATGACATTCTGCTCACTATTACTAATCCGTTGATATCTCTCCCTTCCTTGCATAAATTATTGACCTCCTTTGGTGCCATTTCCGGTTACAAGGTTAACACTTCCAAAACTGAAGCCCTCCCCATACACATCCCGTCATCATTGTTATCTCAGCTTAAAGGATCATATCCTTATAAATGGTGCATTGCCTCCCTTAAATATTTAGGTGTCCTTCTCACCCCCTCTTACTCTTCTCTTTATCCTGCTAACTTTCCCCCTCTGGTTTTAGACATCAACAAATCCCTGATGGCCTGGACAAAATACCCCCTGTCCCTGTTGGGTAGGATTAATGTCCTAAAAATGTCTATTTTACCCAGACTACTGTACCACTTTGAAACATTACCAGTTGCCATGCCTTCCTCTCAACTAAAAGCGATTCAGAGGAGTTTTCTAAAGTTCATATGGGGCGATAGGGCCCATCGTATAGCGTGTTCAGTGGTATTCGCCCCAAGATCCAGGGGGGGATTAGGTGCCCCGGACATTTTTAAATATTATTACGCCTCACACTTGAGGGCTATTGTTTCGTGGTCCTCCCTACACGCGCCAAATCAATGGTCTGCCATTGAAAAGGGGGTGTTATACCCGGTCCACCCATGTTCCTTAGTTTGGGGCGCCCTCTCATCCCTGGATCCCATTTTCAAACGTCAATGTACTGCTCCGATGACTTTCACCTTAACCATTTGGCGTAAATGCCTCAAGGGCTATCATCTTGCTTCAACTTGCCCTCCCCTTGTGAACGTGCTGTTTAACCCAAATTTGCCAGACAGTATGTCCCTGAGCAGGGTTTTCCCATGGCTTGATGCCCCTCTTTTTCAACTCCGGAATTTGGTACATCCTATCACGCGGCGATTGCATACTTTTGATACCCTACATAAGAAATTCAATATACCCGCTGTCATGGAGATCCTGCCAGAAACAGGCGTCCCGGTCTTCCTGATTCTCGGTTGCGCGCGCGCCCTGCAGGTGGCGCCAGAGGGGCTATTTAACCTGTCAATCGCAGACAGTCCCTGCTGTCTGCTCTACAGCGTTGAGTACCTGAAAACCTGATCTGAAGACTTACCTGTGTTTGACCCGGCCTGCCTGTGACTTCTCCAGTTTTCTGCCTGCATCCGACCCCTGGCTTGTTGTGACCTCTCCTCTGTCTGATTCCTCTGTACCTTGCTGCCAGCCAGTTAACCGACCCGGCTTGTCCGACCAATCTCCCTGTTCCTGGTCCCGGCCCAGTCTGCTAAGCTGATCCAGTTTGCTGAGTTCCTGTGTTCCTGGTTCCGGTCCAGTCTGCTAAGCTGATCCAGTTTGCTGAGTTCCTGTGTTCCTGGTTCCGGTCCAGTCTGCTAAGCTGATCCAGTTTGCTGAGTTCCTGTGTTCCTGGATCTGGTCCAGTCTGCTAAGCTGATCCAGTTTGCTGAGTTCCTGTGTTCCTGGTTCCGGTCCAGTCTGCTAAGCTGATCCAGTTTGCTGAGTTCCTGTGTTCCTGGTTCCGGTTCAGTCTGCTAAGCTGATCCAGTTTGCTGAGTTCCTGTGCTCCTGGTTCCGGTCCAGTCTGCTGAACAATTCCAGTTTGCTGAGTGTTCCTGATTCCAGTTCTACCTGCTGTGTCCCAGTGTGCCTACCAAGTCTGCGGAACTACCTTCACCTTGGTTGATCCTGCCAGGCACTCGTACCCCTCCTACCTCCGCGCCTGCTGTTACCTTACCAGGGGCCGCTGGTGGGAGCCGTAAGGGAGGCCTCCCTCTGCTAAACCGGGCTTGTCACCGTCGGGTACGTGACACCCGCCCAACTTTTCCATTTTTACCTACAGGTTAGGCATTTCTTCCACTCCAAGTCTCCAACCCTGACTCTTGATAAACCAACTACCTTTGAGTACTTATGCGCACAGGGTCCACACCAACTACATTTAATTTCCTCCATCCATCGTATTCTCCATGAGTCGACCCCACTTACCGAGACGGCAGACCACTACATGAAGAGATGGTCTCTTTTATTGGGCAGACCTATTGCGGTCCAGGTATGGGATAGGATATGGTCCTCTACATTCAAGTCCTCCAAATGTGTGACCCAAAGGGAAACATCCATTAAGATTCTCATGTTTTGGTATAAAACTCCTGATGTAATTTACAAATATGATTCCTCAGTCTCGTCGCGCTGTTGGCGATGCGGGACTGATACAGGTTCCTTATTTCATATTTTCTGGCAATGTTCTATGATCCAACCCTTTTGGCATGATGTGAGGCTACTAGTACAGAGGGTGGTGGGTGTGTCCCTTCCGCTCGATCCCTTAAGATACTTATTGGGTCTCCCTTTTTCAGGTATAACCAAAAAAGTAAATCGGCTTATCTCCTATATTCTGCTAGCCGCCAAAAGGCTTATTCCATTATGTTGGTTGTCTAATACACCTCCTCCTTGGCCCAGGTTTCTCCATCTGGTATCTGAGATTCGGAGGATGGAATACTTAAAGGCCTCTGTACATGATATCATCCCCCAATTTGATAAAGTATGGGAATCTTGGGATCGATCGGAATATGGGACCCTTGCGCCACTGACCACATCTTGAACTGTATTAGCATTGTATTTTTTTTTTTTCCGATCATGTTCCCTCCCTCCCCCCCTGTTTCCATGTCTGCCACTTGGTGCCTTCCTGAGTCCTTTGTTGCTTACCGTGTACCCTTCACAAGTAACCTTGTCTTTTACTTCTATGATTGCATTTTGGTTCTTAATTCCTATTGTAAACCTACAAGTTGTTTACTTTATATATCTTCGATATGCCGTACCGAGCACTCCTGTGCTCTGTACTTATGGACATTGCTCATCTGTAAATCCTATTTTTTTTTCTTCTCTTCTCTGATGTCATTATGTTTTCGATATCTGTGTATTGTGCATTATGTAACAATATTATGTTTGTTTTTTTTAAAAACCCAATAAAAATTACAATAAAAAAAAAAAAGTGAGTACACCCCTAAGTCAAAATGTCCAAACTGGGCCCAAAGTGTCAATATTTTGTGTGGCCACCATTATTTTCCAGCACTGCTTTAACCCTCTTGGGCATGGAGTTCACCAGAGCTTCACAGGTTGCCACTGGAGTCCTCTTCCATTCCTCCATGATGACATCACGGAGCTCGTGGATGTTAGAGACCTTGAGCTCCTCCACCTTCCGTTTGAGGATGCCCCACAGATGCTCAATAGGGTTTAGGTCTGGAGACATGCTTGGCCAGTCCATCACCTTTACCCTCAGCTTCTTTAGCCAGGCAGTGGTCGTCTTTTAAGGTGTGTTTGGGGTCGTTATCATGGTGGAATACTGCCCTGCGGCCCAGTCTCTAAAGGGAGGGGATCGAGCTCTGCTTCAGTATGTCACAGTACATGTTGGCATTCATGGCTCCCTCAATGAACTGTAGCTCCCCAGTGCTGGCAGCACTCATGCAGCCCCAGACCATGACACTACCACCACTATGCTTGACTGTAGGCAACTAGGCAAGACACACTTGTCTTTGTACTCCTCACCTGGTTGCCACCACACACGCTTGACACCATCTGAACCAAATAAGTTTAACTTGGTCTCATCAGACCACAGGACATGGTTCCGGTAATTCATGTCCTTAGTCTGCTTGTCTTCAGCAAACTGTTTTGGAGGCTTTCTTGTGCATCACCTTTAGAAGAGGCTTCCCTCTGGGAGGACAGCCATGCAGACCAATTTGATGTGGTGTGCGGCATATGGTCTGAGCACAGACAGGCTGACCCCCCACCCCTTCAACCACTGCAGCACTCATACGTCTATTTCCCAAAGAGAAGTTACAATGCCTCTCTTCTGGGATTGTTCCTAGAAATTATCTACGGTATTGCCTTGTGTGGGTTGCTCTCTTACAATTCAGAGACCATATTAGTGTTGTATTTTTTTTCAATCTGTACCCATTCTGTACCAACTATGATTTGGCTTTGTTGTGTTTTAATTTTTCTGTCTGCAGCACTACCCCCGCAGGAGCTGCTGGTTTAAATTTGGGCCTGCCGTTACCTTACTGTTCCGTATGCTCGTCTCAGGGGTTCTCCTTGAAGAGTTGTCCAGAAGAAGTTTGCACCAACACAAAGTCTCTTTCAAGGGTTTTATTGAATAAAGTTTCCAACAGAGGGGGTTGAAGGGATGGGGAGGACTCAGGTACCTTAGTTGCGGATCACAGGAATTTTCCTAGGTCGAGAGGAACAATTGTCTCCGCGCTGGACTCAGCAAACACCAGATAGGCCCAATCTCACCGACCTAGCAACCGATGCGTAGCTCGATCACATATAGTCTCTGCCACAGACTTGGTGAAAATAGAACAGTCTCTGCCACAGACTTGGTGAAAATAGAACAGTCTCTGCCACAGACTTGGTGAAAATAGAACAGTCTCTGCCACAGACTTGGTGAAAATAGAACAGTCTCTGCCACAGACTTGGTGAAAATAGAACAGTCTCTGCCACAGACTTGGTGAAAATAGAACAGTCTTTGCCACAGACTTGGTGTAACCCTTCCCTGGGTTACCTTCTGAATAAAGAACACAGCTCTCAGTGCCAGGAATCAGATCTTCCAGCTGTTCCGGCAGCACTGTGAGGTAGATTATGATCCGGATGCATCCTCAAATTGAGTCCTCCATTGCTTGGTCCCTTCCAGCAGGTAAGGCGACACAGGATCATCCCGGATCAGTAGGCCCCCAGTAACTCCTGGGCCTACATCTCAGTAACAGAGCCTCAGGCCAACGTGGCCCCGAGGCGGAAACTGCCAGCACTTCCCTGAGGCCATGAGGGCCCTCAGGTTGGGATCGGGTGGGTGGTGCCCACCACCAGTGAACGACGACGACCCCACAAAATGGTGTCTGTCTCTTAAGTACCCTTTCCCAGAATGCACAGCGGGTTGACCACGCCCCTGAGCAGCTTCTGAGAAAGAGATACCCAATGCATTCAGCCTGTTGCATTTCCTATCCTGACCAGTGGTGACAGCGACACCCACTGTCAGGAGAAAAATCATGCAACCAGCTGAACTGAAACAGAGTATAATTTGTAACACAATCCTTCTGAGCCAAACTATTGCTCAGAAAAATATAATTTTAACACATAGCGCCCACTTATTGGGAGCAGGGCGCTACATGTCTATACCAAATAAACTGCATCTGTTAAAAAAATAAAAAAATAAACAAAAAAATGGAGTTTAAGAGTTTAGCAGCAGGGGAGTTTAGAGGCATAAAAAAAACCTTCTCTTGTGCACTCCAGAGAGGAGCTTTTGAGCATAAATGCTCAAAAGCCCCTTAGCATGCGTTAGCGCTCATTAACGTGCTTTAATGCTAGGCATGTTCCAGTGTTAATGCATTCTAATGGCCAGAATTCTGGCCAATAGAATGTATTATTGCCAGAAGCAGGAACACGCAATAATGTCCATGCAAAACGTGGCTTTTACTGGGTTTTTGCTGCTGCTAAACTCCTGTAGGAGAAAAAAAAAAACATTAAAGCCCTGTACACAAGATCAGATTTCCTATGGATTCTAGTCCGATGGATTTGTCCATCGGATATCCGATGAAACTGTTTTCCATCAGTCTTGCCCACACACCATCAGTCAAAAAACCGACCGTTCCAAACGCGGTGACGTAAAACACTCCGATGAGCCGAGAAAAATTAAGTTTAATGCTTCTGAGCATGCGTCGACTTGATTCTGTGCATGCGTGGGTTTTTGATCCGATGGACTTGCCCATAGACAATCGGAGTTTTCGAACGGTTTTTTATCCATCGGAAAAATTTAAAACATGTTCTATTTTTTAAAACCGTTTGGTTTGTCTGATGAAAAGAATCCATCGGACAAAAATCCATAGGATATCCGATCGTGTGTACAGGGCTTAAGAGTCAGGCTCAGCACAGCCACCAGTGTAGTATCAGGGAAGGAAGGTAATAGTTCTCTACGGGTAGAGGAGAGGCACTCTTGGCTGGGTGTCAGATACACTTTATTACCAAAAGTATTGGGACACCTGCCTTTACACTCACATGAACTTTAATGGCATCCCAGTCTTAGTTGGTAGGGTTCAATATTGAGTTGGCCCACCCTTTGCAGCTATAACAGGTTCAACTCTTTTGGGAAAGCTGTCCACAAGGTTTAGGAGTGTGTCTATGTTAATGTTTGACCATTCTCCCAGAAGCACATTTGCGAGGTCTCCACTCTAATTCATCCCAAAGGTGTTCTATTGGGTTGAGGTCAGGGCTTTGTGCAGGCCAGTCAAGTTTCTTTACCCCAAACTCACTCACCCATGTCTTTATGGACCTTGCTTTGTGCACAGTCATGTTGGAACAGGAAGGGGCCATCCCCAAATTGTTCCCACAAAACTGGGAACATCAAATTGTCCAAGATGTCTTGGTATGCTGACACCTTAAGAGTTCCCTTCACTGGAACTAAGGGGCCAAGCCCAACCCCTGACAACCATAATCCTCCCTCCCCCAAATGATTTGGACCAGTGCACAAAGCAAGGTCCAAAAAACATGGATGAGCGAGTTTGGGGTGGAGGAACTTGACTGGTCTGCACCTCAAATTAGAGCGGGGACTGTGAGCCAATACTTTTGGTAATATAGTGTATCTGTATTGGGAAAAGTCAGTTTGTGTTTGAGGCTGTACCTTCTGCCAGCAATTGTTTGGGGTCCTTTTAATAGTTGAAGTATAGGTGCACAGCAGGTGTACAGACCCGGAACTCAGCACAGGGATGGTGGGAACCCTCATAATGGGCACAGTAGGTGTACAGACCCGGGAACTCAGCACAGGGATGGTGGGAACCCTCATAACGGGCACAGCAGGTGTACAGACCCGGGAACTCAGCACAGGGATGGTGGGAACCCTCATAATGGGCACAGCAGGTGTACAGACCCGGAACTCAGTACAGGGATGGTGGGAACCCTCATAATGGGCACAGTAGGTGTACAGACCCAGGAACTCAGCACAGGGATGATGGGAACCCCTCATAATGGGCACAGCAGGTGTACAGACCCAGGAACTCGGCACAGGGATGGTGGGAACCCTCATAATGGGCACAGCAGGTGTACAGACCCAGGAACTCGGCACAGGGATGGTGGGAACCCTCATAATGGGAACAGCAGGTGTACAGACCCAGGAACTCAGCACAGGGATGGTGGGAACCCTCATAATGGGCACAGTAGGTGTACAGACCCAGAAACTCAGCACAGGGATGGTGGGAACCCTCATAATGGGCACAGGAGGTGTACAGACCCGGGAACTCAGAACAGGGATGGTGGGAACCCTCATAAAGGGCACAGCAGGTGTACAGACCCGGGAACTCAGTACAGGGATGGTGGGAACCCTCATAATGGGCACAGCAGGTGTACAGACCCGGGAACTCAGCACAGGGATAGTGGGAACCCTCATAATGGGCACAGCAGGTGTACAGACCCGGGAACTCAGCACAGGGATGATGGGAACCCCTCATAATGGGCACAGCAGGTGTACAGACCCAGGAACTCGTTACAGGGATGGTGGGAACCCCTCATAATGGGCACAGTAGGTGTACAGACACAGGAACTCAGTACAGGGATGGTGGGAACCCTCATAATAGGCACAGCGGGTGTACAGACCTGGGAACTCAGTACAGGGATGGTGGGAGGAACCCTCATAATGGGCACAGCGGGTGTACAGACCTGGGAACTCGGTACAGGGATGGTGGGAACTCCTCATAATGGGCACCTCAGGTGTACAGACCCAGAAACTCTGCACAGGGATTGTGGGAACCCCGCATAATGGGTAAAGTAGGTGTACAGACCCAGGAACTCAGTACAGGGATGGTGGGAACCCCTCATAATGGGCACTGTAGGTGTACAGACCCGGGAACTCAGTACAGCCTGTCCTTATACATTTACTTGAGATCACTTAGACCCGGTGGGTCTCTATAGTGGGAGGTAGCGCCAACACCCCATTCTTTTATATTATATCCTATTCTCCCTAGGGAGTTTTTAGGGGGGCTGCAACCTCTCTGTCTGGTGTTTTCCTGAGCGCGGATTCCCTACTTCTTTAATAATAGTCTAATGTCCATAAAATTTCATAATCTACCCAATAGACCTCATGCACACAGGGTGTTTGCTTTGCTCCTCTAAACATCAGAACTCCTGGCAGGAGAAAAGCCCACTGCAGGCGCGTCATGCGTTTTATCGTAAATGTATCCTATTGGCCAAAATATTTATTTGTTCTGGCCATTTAAATGCATTACCTCTCAAATGCGCCTAAATGCGTCTAGCGTTTCAGTGTGTTTTAGCTTTTTTCTGCGCTTCACCTCCTCTCCTAAACGTGCTTTTCATGGGGTTTTTTTTTTCAGACTGTAATTGCTCTGCTTCTAATATGCCTGTGTGCACATGGACACTTAAGCTAACATACAGGTGCTTTTACAGGCTGAGAATTTTTTTGCCAGTATTTTTAAAGCTTTAATCGGAGCCCTTTGTAATCTCATGTAGCCATATTCCTCAAGCGATCATCACAAGTCTCTGTGCTTGATATACCATCAGTCCGATTCATGCTTCAGAGTAAGTTTAAGGCCCCGTTCAGGCTAGATTCACACTTGTGCAGAGAGGCTTTCAACAGGGGTCCGGTGCGTCCCTGTTCTCCATTTCAGGGATGAATCGGGCCCACGTTTTTGCCTGCATTTGGACCTAAAACAAAGCATATTTCCAGGTTGTAAGTTGTTATTGCTTGTATTGAAAACACCACCCTACATGTACACCATGTTTAAACATTTGCCAGTTTTATGAGTCATAGCGGGCAGCAGATGAAACTACATAGGTAATTGTAATTGTAAAAATACAAAATGTAGTGTAGTACTTACATTTTTTTCTTATCAAAAGCGAAATTACCTTTTAAATGCAACCCCTGTCGTCTAACGTTTAATGTTGTATAGAGGCTATGCAATGGGTTAATAAAGTCAGAACTTAAAATGCAAGTTTAAACCATTTCCTAGTCTGTGATCTCCAGATATCGTCTGGGTTTTAAAACAAATTGAAGCTTCGTCGGTGTATAATGTGCAGCCTGGTATATGATGCGCAGAGCCCTGTGTATAATGTGCAGCCTGGTATATGATGTGTAGGGATGAGCTCTGGAGTGTTTGCATACTCCACGTGCAGAGCCCGCCAGGAAGTCGGCACGGCGCTGCGCTGCGCTAATCACAGGCAGGGAGACATTGTCCCAATGCTCGGCTGCAGAGATCAAATGTCTCCCTGCCTGTGATTAGCGCAGCGCCGTGCCGACTTCCTGGCGGGCTCTGCACCTGGAGTATGCGAACGCACCAGAACTCATCCTTAATGATGTGCAGAGCCCTGTGTATAATGTGCAGCCTGGTATATGATTTCAGAGCCCTGTGTATAATGTGCAGCCTGGTATATGATGTGCAGAGCCCTGTGTATAATGTGCAGCCTGGTATATGATGTGCAGAACCCTGTGTATAATGTGCAGAGCCCTGTGTATAATGTGCAGAGCCCTGTGTATAATGTGCAGAGCCCTGTGTATAATGTGCAGCCTGATATATGATATGCAGAGCCCGGTGTATAATCTGCAGCCTGGTATATGATGTGCAGAGCCCTGTGTATAATGTGCAGCCTAGTATATGATGTGCAGAGCCCTGTGTATAATGTGCAGCCTGGTATATGATGTGCAGAGCCCGGTGTATAATCTGCAGCCTGGTATATGATGTGCAGAGCCCTGTGTATAATGTGCAGCCTAGTATATGATGTGCAGAGCCCTGTGTATAATGTGCAGCCTGGTATATGATGTGCAGAGCCCGGTGTATAATCTGCAGCCTGGTATATGATGTGCAGAGCCCTGTGTATAATGTGCAACCTGGTATAGGATGTGCAGAGCCCTGTGTATAATATGCAGCCTGGTATATGATGTGCAGAGCCCTGTGTATAATGTGCAGTCTGGTGTATAATCTGCAGCCTGGTATATGATGTGCAGAACCCTGTGTATAATGTGCAGCCTGGTATATGATGTGCAGAACCCTGTGTATAATGTGCAGCCTGGTATATGATGTGCAGAACCCTGTGTATAATGTGCAGCCTGGTATATGATGTGCAGAACCCTGTGTATAATGTGCAGCCTGGTTTATGATGTGCAGAACCCTGTGTATAATGTGCAGCTTGGAATATGATGTGCAGAGCCCTGTTTATAATGTGCAGCCTGGTATATGATGTGCAGAGCCCTGTGTATAATGTGCAGCCTGGTATATGATGTGCAGAGCCCTGTGTATAATGTGCAGCCTGGTATATGATGTGCAGAACCCTGTGTATAATGTGCAGCCTGGTATATGATGTGCAGAACCCTGTGTATAATGTGCAGCCTGGTATATGATGTGCAGAACCCTGTGTATAATGTGCAGCTTGGTATATTATGTGCAGAGCCCTGTTTATAATATACAGCCTGGTATATGATGTGCAGAGCCCTGTGTATAATGTGCAGCCTGGTATATGATGTGCAGAGCCCTGTGTATAATGTGCAGCCTGGTATATGATGTGCAGAACCCTGTGTATAATGTGCAGCCTGGTATATGATGTGCAGAACCCTGTGTATAATGTGCAGCCTGGTATATGATGTGCAGAACCCTGTGTATAATGTGCAGCCTGGTATATTATGTGCAGAGCCCTGTTTATAATATACAGCCTGGTATATGATGTGCAGAGCCCTGTGTATAATGTGCAGCCTGGTATATGATGTGCAGAGCCTGGTGTATAATGCTGACACTATGAGTGGAATACAGGGGACGGAGTGGGTGGATTCTATAAGGGGTGTGGCCTATGAGAAGTGGGAGGGGCCAACCGTGGAGGGCCGGGGTCTTGCGCCCCCCCCCATCCTAAAACTTCACCAGCCGCCACTGTCTGGCACTGGGATGCGCTAGAACCTCTGGTGCTGGTGCAGATCGATCTGCATGTATAAGTTTGCATCGCTGTATCTCAGTGCAGCTTTGAGCAAGACAGTGGCTCCTGACTGACCTCTTAGATGTTCCTGGGCCAAAAGAGCGTGTACGCCAGTTGCACTTAATTTTATAGACCATCCCAGAATCCCCTGTTGTTTCAGATTGCTGGGATTTGCAGCTTCAAAGTGGCTTCAAGATTCAGTAAATGTTAGCCAGCATTGGCTTCCGCTGCTGTCCATTAAATTCAGTGAGGAGGGAGCGTGACTGAGCCACGCTGTCTCTATCAATAGACGCAGGCAGCAGGGCCCTGGTGCAAGCCCGCATTAATGCCCCCATAGAAACTGGCTTACTATGGGGGCAATTGCTAAAGAGGAGGAGTGCCAACGGGGGACCCCAGAAGAGGAGGTTTGTGGCTGCTCTCTGCAAAACCATTGCACATAGCAGGTAAGTATGACGTTTATTTTATTTTAAAAAAATCTAAGTTTTGCAATCACTTTAAGATAGGGTTGCCACCTTTTCTTCAAGCCAAACCCGAACACTTTAGTGGCCTGGGACACGTTTGGGTGCCCCAAGGAGAGTAGTAATGCTGTGCGCATAGCGTGCTTCAGCAAACAGTGGGTGTGGCCAAATTGCTCTTGCTGACGTCATCACCCTGTCCCCCAGTAAAGTCGAACCTGCCCCCAGACAGCTACCTGCAGCTCCCGGACAGCAACAGATTTGTGTGTGACTATCATAGTTACTTGGGGAGGCACAGTCAACTATGAATAATGTGTCGGGGTTTCAGTCCGCCTGAAACACGGACACATGATTCAAAACCCGGACTGTCCGGGTGAATCCAGAACAGGTGGCAAGTCCTGTTTCATTGCCCTGTATAGGCAAATTACAGCATCCACTTTAGGCCAATTTAGCGAATTTCACATTTATTCTAATAAAAAAAAAAGTGCAGTACTACAGAATTGTGCAGGAACAGATTTGCTGATACAGTTGCAGATTGACAGGAAAAAGTATACGATTTCATGCATAGTTACTGTCACTTTACCAAATTTATGTAAATACTCCCCTCTAGTGGTCAGAATTTGCACTGCATGCTCTTCATGCATTTGTAGATAAATAACAAGAATGTTTCCAAGCAGTCAGGCACACGTTATCTCTTGGTATATGTAGAACCATTGACTGGCACTGTACTGATCTTATGTTTACACCATCCTTATTTTGTCTTTTAATGATTGTTAATAAAATTTGTACTTGAGATTTTAAATACCTTTTTGGCTATTCCTATTTCATCATTATGTGTTATGTATTCTAGACCCTTAAAGTCCCACTAGGCGGTTACTCCTTTCTATTTAAGTACAAAAACTGGGGGAAGATTGGGGTAGGGAGAAGCAAGTGTAACCACTAATGTACAAGTAATCGTATAGAGTACTTGTAGTAGATCATACACCCGATAGGGTGTTTGTTGCTGTAACCAATTGGCATAGATAAAGGAAGGAAGGGTAGCCTGTGGTTAGACAGGCTATAGGGGGTTACTTTTAGCAACAAATTATGATCCAGATGGGAATAATTCAAAATTCATGTATTTATTCCAATATCAAAAATAATTTAATATATTAAGAGATAAAAATGCAGTTTTAAAGAACCAATGAAAAAGTGGTATGAAAAATAGAAAATAATTGCCAAGGACACAAATGACAAACAGGACACACAAATGACAGAACATAAAACAAGACTCTAGTCCGGACGTGTGATCCAGCCGCGAGTTATGAGCACCCTAGTCAAATGAGAGTGATCATTTTACCCTCTAAGGGAAGGAATCTATATACATTAATAATGCTATCAATTAAGATTCAAATAAGACAAAAATCTCCTGCGCTCTCGGTGTATCGTCAAAAACACAGGTGGCGTGGTTCTGTCTAGAGGCAAAGTCTAGGATCTTGCAGCCCTCCTCAGAACAATGGGTGTTCATATGGCTAGAAAAAAAGAAAGAAAACAGGAGGGCGCACCGACCTAGTGCATTACCACTTACAGGTTTATTAAAATATGAATAAAAAGCAATAGTCTTACTCACAGACAGAGCTTAAGTACAAGCTTATCGGACAAAATGGCTGGAAATCTTGGCATTCACCGACAGGACTTGACAACAGAGAGGGTCGGACGATACCCCAAAACATCCAGATGGTTGACGCGTTTCAGGGGCGCACCCCTTTCATCAGAGCCTAAGTGGTCCGTCAATTAAGATTCCCCTTCAATGATCAAAAATGGGTGCAACTTACAAGGGGCTGGTCCAAGTATGGAGTGAGGGGAGGGGAGCGGAGTAGGGAAATTTGGGAAGCATCATTAGTTGCCTAAATTAAGTTGGAACAACTCGTGCGATCATGAGTGATATGTCGCATTAGCTGTCCCCACTAGCATGGTGACCTGAAATAAGCAGAGGAATGATTCCAGTAGTTGGTGGTGTTAGTCCATCAAGATGTAGTTAAATTACTAAGTTTGATTATAGAGTCACCTCAGAAGAAGTCACATGAAATGCGTCAGGTCCGCTCATGTCGACACGCCGATACGTCACTTCCGGTTCCCTGGCTCTGAGCGGTGGAACGCACGCCGAATACACACCGCTGTTCTGACAGACGCAGGGACCAAGTGCGGGAACTTTAAACTTCTCACTTGCAGCAGTGAAGGTTTTCAGAGCAGTATCCGGACCAAGAGCTGTTCTATTTTTTATTATTTTTTACTCTTTATTTCTATTGTTCAACACATATCTACCTGGTAGATGCTGTGTCATTGGATGTTTATCCCTTTTTTTAAATAAATCTGGATTACGCTATGAAGGCTCGTTCCCTCTTTTTTCCTTGAGGAGTATTGCTGTGTGTTGGAGCGGTTAGCCCAGGGACGCAGGGGAATCCCAGGACCAGGAGAGACCCACGGCATCACCATAAGGCATCCAACCACTCACCTACACGCTTTGTACCCCTGCAGGGGTTCCATCTTCTGGTGAGTAGGACATCTTAAGGGGGAGCACAAGTGTCACCTGGATTGTATTAGATGCAAGGATCTTCACACAAGTCACCTATTTTTACTGTTCTTGATTGGACATTGGATTGGACATTATTGGGAAAATTTATATATCAAATCTTATGCTGAACTGATTACCAGGATTTCATACACCTGATATGGTGGACTGTTTTGGCTAATTGTTCCACATCGGGATTACTATTCTTATTGCATATTTGTTTATATCCTTTTAGTTGTTTTTGGTATGGTTTAACATATATTCACTACGGAGGTTTTTACCCCCCATATTTTTGTCACATTTCTGTCACTTCTATAGTGGATGGCAAAAAAAGCACATATGCACCTAGCACTTTAGAAACTTATACACTAGCACTAATCTATTACCTTATATATATTTGGGGTCACAGAGAGGTCAATTTTGACCCACTCACCGTCATTTATTTATCGATTTTTTTCTGGGTGCCAATCACTCTGGTAAACACCCAGGCTTACACAGATTTTACCCTGAGCTCACACACCTTTAATTGGGAGCGCCATTTACCCCACACACACAATAATTACTGGTAATGATATATTCAATCATCAATTGCTCATGATCAAGTCAAAATTGGTGAGTGAGTGAGTGAGTGAGTGAAAAACTTGTATAGCGCTAACAAATGCGAACTAAATCGCCTCAAGGCGCTTAGCATCCAGTAGCTTCATGATCCATCAGAAGAGGTGGGTCTTAAGTTTTTTCCTAAAGGCCCGATGGTTTTCTTCCATACGGATATCCGTGGGTAGCGCGTTCCATAGCCGTGGTCCTTGGACTGCAAATCTTCGTTCTCCCTTTGATTTGTAGCGAAATTTGGGGATGTGAAGGAGGTTTTGGTTTGTTGATCGGAGACTGCGTTTGGGGTTGTAATGCTTTATCTTCTCGCATAAATATTGCGGAGCGATTCCTTGTGTGCACTTGTGGGTGAGGCAGAGGGTCTTGAATGTGACCCGATCCTTTACGGCTAACCAATGAAGGGTCCTCAGTGCAGGGGTGATGGATTCCCAGGGTTTTTTTCCTGTTATCAGTCTGGCTGCCGTGTTCTGGACGACTTGTAGGCGTGACATTTGGTATTTGGGTAGTCCGAGGTAGAGGGAGTTTGCGTAGTCGAGCTGGGAGTTGATAATTGATCCAACTACTACTGCTGTGTCCTCTTCTGGGATGAAGGGAATGAGTCTACGCAGTAGGCGGAGGAGATAATGAGATCCGCTGATTACTGATCCTATTTGAGCGTCCATCGACATCTCCGAGTCAAAGATGACTCCGAGACTTTTGACTTTGGTGCTCGGGGTGATGGTCTGTCCGAGAATGGTGGGTGGTGTCCAAGAGGTTTTAGTTTTTGTCTTTCGGTTAGCGTGGAGGAGAAGCAGTTCTGTTTTGGATCCGTTGAGTTTAAGTGAACTCTCAGTCATCCAATCATCGATCAATGTGAGGCACTTTTCCAATCCGTGATATTGGTCTTTTTTTCCAGTGATACGAAAGTAGAGTTGGGTGTCGTCCGCGTATGAGTGGTAGCATAAGTCCTGTTTGCTAATGATTTTTAGGAGTGGGCGGAGGTAGATGTTAAAGAGAAGGGGTGACAGTGGTGATCCTTGAGGGACTCCGCAAGAAATTGCGCGAGTTTCAGAGGTGAAGGCACCTAATTTCACTGTCTGAGAACGATTCTCAAGAAAGGAAGCGAACCAAGGAAGGTCAGGGTCTGCGACTCCTGCTACTTCTTTAAGCCGAATGAGTAGAGTTTTGTGGTCTACTGTGTCGAACGCTGCACTGAGGTCCAGCAGCACCAGGAGACATGATTCTCCGTCATCTGCGGCTTCGAGGACATCATCCCATATTTTGAGAAGTGCCGTTTCTGTGCCATGGCCTGGGCGGAAGCCTGATTGTAGTGGATCCAAGAGTTTGTAAGTGTCCAAATGGCCTTGTAGCTGTTGTACTACCGCTTTCTCCATGATCTTGGAAATGGTGTTGAGGCTTGTTACCACTCTGCGGTAATTTGGGTCCTTAGGGTCAAGATTGGGTTTCTTTAGGAGGGGTTTGATTATACCTTGCTTGAGGGAGTTCGGAACCAAACCTTCTTTGAATGATAGATTTACGATGTGTGTAATGGTAGGAGCTAAAATGTCGGTACATTCTTTCAGGAGTTTTGTGGGAATTATGTCATTTGACGATGTAGTGTCTCTGAGGCTTCTGATGATGTTTTTGGTGGTGTCAATGGTGATCGAGACCAACGAAAATTTTGCTATTTGTATAATGTTCGTATTGATTTTCTCTGTTTGCTTTGGATGTGTGAAGTTGGTTGTTTTTTTCTGTTGAATTATTTCCCGAATATTTTCGATTTTGTCGATAAAAAAATCCGATAGCTCATTGCAGAACTCTTGGGTTTCGTTTGCTGGAGGCTCTAGACAGGTAGGATTCATGGTCCGAGTGACTAGTTTGAAGAGTTCACGAGGCCGGTTTAGGGCTTTTTTTATGGTGTTTGAGAAATGTTCCTTTTTTGCTTTAAAAATTGCTTTGTGATATTTCTTAGTGAGTGCTTTATAGTTTGTGTGGTTTTCCTCCGTTGGGTTTCTTCTCCAGGCTCCTTCAGCTCTTCTGCGTTCTTGCTTCAGTAGCGTAAGAGTGTCACTAAACCAGCCCGAGTTGTTTTTACGGATGTGTGCTCTGCGTCTCGGAGCGACTGTGTCCGCTGTTTGTAGTAATATTTTGTTTAAGGAGTTGAGTGTTTGTTCCGTTGAGCGGTTATGCTTTAGCGTTCCTATTTTTTGAAAAGTTTTGAGTGTAGTTTCTTCTGAGATCTTGTCCAGTATGTTTTTGTTGAGTCTTCCGGTTTTTGGGAGATGGTGCTGGTGGTAAATTTGAATTTGATAGCGTGGTGGTCCGTCCATGGTAACGCCATGTTGTCCAGTATGTTGATGTCCATATTTTGTTTGAAGATGAGGTCAAGAATGTGACCCGATCCATGCGTGGGTGCATTTATCAGTTGCTGCAACCCTAGTTCTTCCAATTGGTTGATACAGGCGGTGGCGATGGGGTCCTGAGTGGTGTTAGCCCAGGGGTTAAAGTCCCAGAGTAGTAAAAACTTTTTGGTTTTTAAAGTGTATGTCGAGAAGAATTCGGTGAAGGGTGTGAGGAGATTTGTCTTCGGTCCTGGTGGTCTGTAGCATAGCAGTATGTGAATGGTGTCATGGGGTGTTGTTTGGAGTTGCAGGGTGAGTGTTTCCATGAATGGCAATGAGTTCTGTAGGGTTGGTTTGGTAAGAGAGAGGTACGATTTGAAGATAACTGCTAGGCCTCCTCCTCTTTGTCCTATTCTGTGCTCAGTTAGGATGCGGTAGTTCCCAGGTACTAGTTCCGTTAGGACGGTGTTACAATCCGGTGTTAGCCAACTTTCCGTGATAAAGAGGCAATCTATGTCGTTTTGCGTGATGAAATCGTGAATTTCCTGTCTGTGCTTGACTGCCGATCTGGTGTTAATCAAGGCGCATGATAAATCTTGTAGATGAAGTGGTGTCTTTGTGGTTTTGATAGTTGATTGTCGATTGATCCTAAGCAGTTGTTCTTTTTGTAGGATTTTTTGGGTGGCGGTTGGAAGTGTTGGGGCGGTATTCCTTAGCCTGCGGAGGGTGTCCGCTGAGTATTTAAAGATGCACATGATGGGAGGAAAAGGTGATGGGGATGATGGATGGGGCCCAATGACCTAAACCGCCCTCCCGTTGGTCCAGAGGAAGGCAAAAACCACCAGCCGAGTCTGGCCAATTGCTGCAGCAGGGGAAAAATTCCTTCCTGACCCCCCGAGGGGCGATCGGGTAAACCCTGGATCAACTCGCTACTAGTTGGTGGTGCCCCGATGTACTTACCCGGTCGGCACACGCGGGCCTGCTGGAGAGAGACTCGGGGAGGGTGTAGAGTGATGGCCGGAACTAGGCCACAGCCGCGGTCTGTCCTGCAGTTCTAACAGTCTAGAAATGGGCGCCCGGATGGCGGCAGGTGGCAGTCGGCGGCTGTGGGTGAAGCGGTGGTGAGCTGGGGGATCTGAGCTTGGGGAGAGTGGGGTCCCGTGGAAGCCGCAGGTCGTCAGGTTAACGTTTGCTGGAGGAGCGAAACGCCAGAGTCCAAGGGGGTTCCTGTATGGCCAGAGCTCCTGCCACACACGTCCGTTACGCTTGACCGTATGTGTGGATTGCTCTGTGAAGCGATGAGGTCAGGGCTCCTGTCACACACGTCCGCTTCCCTGGACCGTGCGTGCGGATTGCTCTGCGAAGTGGTGAGCCTCGGGGGCCTATCGCACACGTCCGTTATGCTTGGCCGTGCATGGTGAGGCATATTCAGCTGTGGATTGAAGATAGTAGCGGCACAGGGTTCAATCAGCTGTCAAAGTTGATGAATCAATATGAACATTCATACGTTACTGCTGGACTCCTCACTGTCACACTCAGTGGTATTGACTGTTAGTCAAGCGGCAGCCTGCTGTGATCCGGTCACAGGTAAATGCTGTGATGTGCAATGGTTTTGCACATTGTAGCCCTTATCCTCCTCTTCTTGGGTCCCCTGCTGGCCTGCTGCCCCCCCCCCTTGCTGACTGCCCCCATAGCAAGCCACTTTCTATGGGGGCACTCATGCATGCTCCCTCTCAAGCCCCGCCCCCATTCTCTCCTCGCTGGCTTCTGTGTCTGAGCCAATGAGGAGAGAGAGAAGAGAGAGAAGAGAGCCTCTGCATTTGTGCACATTGCTGGATCGAGATCAGTCTCAGGTAAGTATAAGGAGGAGGCTGGGGGGTAGGGAGCTGCTTAAACCTTCTGGCTTTAGAACCATTTTAATTTACAGTGGTTAAATAGAAAAAAGTACTATATTTCCAGGTAAATATTGTAACATTATTATTGCATGTTATTGTTGTAAGATTTACATCAAAGTAAGTATTGATATGACTTTCAGGTTTTTACTTGCTTTCTCTTCCATCTTTTCATGATGGTAGTTGATATTTTGTAAGGCGCTGGGAAAACTGTTGATGCTATAAAAATCCTGAGTAATAATAATATTGTACAAATATATTGAAAGTGTTCTCTTAGCCCAGTGAAGCAAGGTTCAGTTCAATAATTCATAAGTTTTTGTAACCACAGATAATCAGAGGTTAGTGCAGACAGTTTAATTTTTATAACTTTGTATTGAGTATAGCTCTTCTCTTCAGTCCCTCTATAAGTCTGCATAGCACTATGCATTTATAGTTTGCCTATTCATGGCTAAAGG
The DNA here is from genome assembly GCA_029206835.1 of Rana muscosa. NCBI lineage: Eukaryota > Metazoa > Chordata > Amphibia > Anura > Ranidae > Rana > Rana muscosa. The sequence continues at coordinate 143,438,781 of CM055116.1, forward strand.
AACATGGTAAGGAGCATATACCTTCAATATATTTCCCCACTCTCATGTTTTTCCACCACAGCCTTAACTTGATTCCTAAGTTCCCTTTAAAATTGTCAGTTGAATATTTTAGACTATGGTCTGAACCACTAAAATGTATTCCTTTGGTGTCTCTTTTCTTTTGTATTCCACAGAAGGTTGCTAGTGGTTCTGTTCAGTGCAGAACTGGGCAATTTACATTATTTTAGAAGATATTTTAAAGCTTTTGTCGCCACCTAGTGGCTAAGGTTATATATGTGCAAATATGTTTCTGAAACAAATGCTACACTAACACAATTGCTGTCATAAGACATAGTAAAAAGACACCCATGATAAAAAATAAAATGTCCCAATATATATTTTTGGAGACCTACAGCACCAGGAAGTGCCAGAGCTGCTCCTATGCAATTAGGCAGGAGTGTACTGGATTTTTCGCGGGCAATTTGTCAGGGCAATGGCTGGTGTTAGTGCTTCAATTATCCCAGCACCTTGATTATTATGGTGTCAGGATGATTGAAACGCATTATTTCTATCATTACATTGTAATATAAAATTAAATAGTTCAACTCACCATAATTCAGAATCAGTGGGAGCCTTGAGCGTGTCGCTTGCAACCATCGCTTGTCACTTGCCGCGTCACCTGCCACCAGATGAGGATGTCATTTGCCACTATGTCTGCCACCAGATGAGGATGTCACTTGCCACTTTGCCTGCCACCAGATGAGGATGTCACTTGCCACTATGCCTGCCACCAGATGAGGATGTCACTTGCCACTATACCTTCCATCAGATGAGGTTTTCACTTGCCACCATGTCTGCCACCAGATGAGGATGTCACTTGCCACTATGTCTGCCACCAGATGAGGATGTCACTTGCCACGCTGCCTGCTAGCATCATGGAGATTGCCACAGTTACCTGGCTGCCACCCAAAAAATAGCAGTTTATCATTAATTCATTTACATGTAACATGGCTGCAGAGTACTTGCAGCCAGGTACAACGCTGTCAGCCCCTACTCGGCGCGGTAAAATAGCTGCAGGTGAAACACAGGCACATGCGAGGGAGAGATCATTCTCTCTCTTCTGGGTCGCGGCTGCACCTCCGTGTAGAGCAGCCTTTGCGGCCCTGTAAGTAAGGGCAGAACAGCGGTGCGGGCAATGAGAGATGATGTAATCTCTCTCCCCCGTCGCCACACTGCTGACATTACTTGTCTCCACTGCGGCCCGTACTGTGCCTGAACACTTTTGACTTTAATGCAACACCCTTCCGCATTATTGCCTCCTAATTCTAGCTCCAGGCTTCAAGCATGCTAAAATTCTGCTAGATGCTTCCTTTTCTTTAAAACTTAGAATCCTACACAATTTAAAATTATGTCAAAATTTACTATTAAAATCATGAAAAAAAAAACACTTTAATAATGTCCACAAGGAACTCCTGTAATTTGATTCTGTATATATTGTCAGGGGTTAGCTCAAGGGGGACACCTTCCCTGCAAAAAAGGTAGTCCAAATGGCAGTTTTTCTTAAAATCTGACTTGTAGCCAGCTTTATTGTAAAAGGTTGTGTAGCGGGGTCCTAAATTTAGGGGAAGTGTTTGAGTGGTAGTTGTGCTCAAACACCCCAACTGTTAGGATTCTGTCAACCATTTTATCCGCAGGGAGAGTATTGGTGTGTAGTTCCCTGTGGTCTGCGGGTGGCGCTGCCATGGTAGGCCAGGGTTGAACCGCTGATACAGTGCTGTGCCTTGTGTGTCCCCTCTCAGCAGCCGTACCGTGGGTGTGGCGGGCCTGTTGTGCATGCTGGGAGAGTATATAAAAGGGGCAGACGCTGCCTGTTAAGGCTTCTTGTTCCTGTCTGCCCTGGGCACCTTTAGCCCAGGGGCGGAGGTCTTCGGTTCGTTGTCGGGGGTCCTACTCCAGGGAGTCTTGTTCCTGTCTGCCCTGGGCACCCTTGGCCCAGGGGCGGAGGTCGTTGAATCAGTCCCGGGCACCTTTAGTCTTGGGGCTGCGACGGAGGCCTTGGGCCCAGCACCTTCGGCTGGGGCCCAGCAAGGATCGAGGAATCCCAGGGTGCCGCCTTGCGAGGGGACCCGTATCTTAGACGAGGAGGCCGGGGGACGAACTGTTCCGAGGGACCGGTGAGAAGTCACGGTGAAGGAAGGGTCCCGGTAACTCTCTGGAGGGATGTCTTCTCCTTACATAGAGGCCAGGTTTTGAAGACCAAGTTCACCAGGTCTGTGGCAGAGACCAAGTTCACCAGGTCTGTGGCAGAGACTGAGTTCAACCCAGTCTGTGGCAAAGACTGTGAGTCTAAGTTAGAGCACCATTTGGCTGCTGGTCCCTTCTTAGGGAGACTATCCATTTGGGCCGAGTCTGCTTGAGAAGCCGAGCAGTGAAGTGATTGTGTTTGTGCTTGGATCTTTCCCACATCTTATGCTGTCCTGTCTTTACTCCAACCTTTCCTATCAGAGACTGTTATTTTACTGAAGAGAAAATAAACTCTGCGTTGGAGTTGCAGCTGGTGTGGACATTCAAGTTACTGGGGGAAACAAGGACTTGTCTCTATCATTCATAGAGGTCAGAAAACATTCTCTGGCTTTCTGACTGTGGAGACCATCAACAACATTGCTCAACCTCCCTGAACAGGAGGGTACGGTCTTGTGGTGCGGTGTGTCCCTCTCTTCCTGCGAGGAGCCAAACAAGGCAGGTAAAGAAAGGGGTTTGTGCGCTATACGTGGGGGCTCGAGTCCGGGATTTTCACAGCAAAAGAAGCCCAGAATTTGATCTTTGTTCCCCTGTGAAGTTCCGTGGAGGTCGGCCATATTTGAAAGGAAAGTGACTGCGCCACGAGGAGAGCCCAGGCTGCGTAGTTCGTGGGCGTGCCTAAAGTGAGAAAGCCCGTGAACATTGCAGAGGATGGGAGGAGTCTCGCCATGTGAAGAGTTGCACGTGGTGACTTTGGCGCCAGAGGGACAGTGCGCAATGGATCGGCAAGCGGGTAACATGGCATCTAATGCCTCATGGGTTCCGAGTTTGACTGTCATGAATGTGACCTCGTTTGCTGCTTCTGTTACTGACATGGGGATCCGACTGAAGCCTCGGGGTCGCTTCGCCCTCTATGTATGCAGAGAGGTGGAGGCCCTTGGAGTGGTTTGTCCCGGATGCCAGGGACTGGTGGTGCATCTTAGGCCCTTCGGAAGATGTGAGCAGTGCAAGGAGTTTTTATTCGAGGTGGAGCAGCCTACCGAAAAGCCTTGGGCCTTCCGTCTGAATTGCCTTACAGGCGCCACCACTTTGGAAGAAGGAACCAGAGCTTCCACAGTCACCCCTACGCGCACTGTTGGGACTTCGGAGGAAGTCGCAGTTGAAAATGTTCCGGTCGTCGAGGAACCGGAGACGGAGAGACTGGAGGATGCTGCCTCGGTCTTTACGGAATCCTCGCTCCCACCGCCCAAGAGGAAGGTCGGATATGTTACAGCTTCCTGCGGCCGTGGTAGAGTCACACCCCAGCGCTTGCCCGGATCGGATGCATCCACAGGAAAAAGTTCCGGACTTCCTACTTCAGCTACAAGCCGAGGTAAGCCGGGGAAAGGGACCTTGGCTAAGGTCCGAAGTATCGGGGATGCTTGGATCAGGGATCCCAGGGCCCTTGAACTTGTCAGAGGCGGTGATTCGTCATCCACCCGGAGTAACCTGCCGGTGGAGGAATGTGATACCTCCGACCTGGAGTCAGTCTCCGATCCAGGGGATGATGTGGCCATAGATGAACTGTTTGAGTGGAAGGGTTGGGATAAGATGCCCCTGTCCTCGTCCCGTAGGAAAAGGGACTCACCCATAGTCACTGGGGATGCTACACCCCGGGTGGAGGCCCTGGAGCCTGAGGAGGGATCTGTCCCGTTGTCTGCCCTTCCACCACTTGAGATACCTGCACCTGTTGCCGGGATGGGACGAGTGTCGTTGCGGGCCCCTATGTCTGGTCCGGAGGCAGTGAAAATGCCTCGACACCCGGATACCATAGTTCTACCAGGAATGGGAGATCGCGCAACCATGCCTCCGTTATCCAGGATGCAGCGGTTGTTCAACCAGAGAGTTGCGGCTGAGTATGGGTGGGAATACCCGCATTTGCCAAAGGAGTTGTTGTTTGAAGTGGAGGCCTACAGAGATCGGTGGTACACGGATTTTCCCTGGACTCATTTGAAGGTACCCCAGGCCCGTAGGTACTACTCCTGTTCCTGCCACAGCCACTAAGCGGTACAAAGAATTTAGAGTCCTGGATGCTTGGCAGGCATATTCACGCTGACAAAGTGGTTATCCATTGTAAAGATAAGGACAATGTTGAATATCATATAGACACTTTTGACAAAAACTGGAAACCACTAGTGCTGCCGCATCCACAGTACTACCTTTAAGAGACTGGACTCTTTGTGTTTGCCCTTTTGTTGTATTCCGGAGTATACTCTCCTGGAGCCCAAGAACTTTTGCCCTCACTGAGAATGGGGTACTCTGCTTTGCTAGAAGAGCGGGAGGGTTGTTTGTTTTTTTTTTCCTCTCACAGTGCCAAAAAGACAGTGACTTTTGGGGTAGTGATAGATCAGGGCCACAGTCAGGTTCAAGAAGAAGAGGATTCATCTTCAAGAGGAAAAGAAAGTGTTTTTTTTGCTTTTTTCAGGACAAGTGTCTTGACGGTGGCACTTCCACTAGGTGGCGGTGTTGCCTAACTCTTGCATTGCATTTCATTTCAAATGTGAATTACTTTTAGAAGGAAGGGATTTTTCCTTCGGGGAGAATCTTTTCATTCTAATGTACATAGGTCAGAATGTCAAATTATTGGTTGTGTGTTTTTTTTCTTCCCGCTGCAGGTGGACACCAAGCAAATCACTGAGAATGGGGTGGATCTAGCTATTGCAGTTGGGGAGGGAAATTTAAATGATAAATGTGTTTTATGTGACATTGAGAATGGGATGTACACATTTTGTTTCTCCTACTCTTTCTTCATCTCTTCAATTTAACTCCCTTTTCCCCATGTTTAGGTTCCGACACAAACAAACATTTTTTTTTTCAAATTCGTTTTTGTAGATAGTTTCTGGAATGGATCTATATTGACTCAGGCTTGAGAGGCATAGGTTTGCTCCAGACACTGGGGACCAGTGTCTATTTAGTGGGGGGAGTGTGTAGCGGGGTCCTAAATTTAGGGGAAGTGTTTGAGTGCTAGTTGTGCTCAAACACCCCAATTGTTAGGTTTCTGTCAACCATTTTATCCGCAGGGAGAGTATTGGTGTGTAGTTCCCTGTGGCCTGCGGGTGGCGCTGACATGGTAGGCCAGGGTTGAACCGCTGATACAGCGCTGTGCCTTGTGTGTCCCCTCTCAGCAGCCGTACCGTGGGTGTGGCGGGCCTGCTGTGCATGGTGGGAGAGGTTATAAAAGAGGCAGACACTGCCTGTTAAGGCTTCTTGTTCCTGTCTGACCTGGGCACCTTTAGCCCAGGGGCGGAGGTCTTCGGTTCGTTGTCAGGGGTCCTACTCCAGGGAGTCTTGTTCCTGTCCGCCCTGGGCACCCTTGGCCCAGGGGCGGAGGTCGGTGAATCAGTCCTGGGCACCTTTAGTCTTGGGGCTGCGATGGTGGCCTTGGGCCCAGCACCTTCGGCTGGGGCCCAGCAAGGATCGAGGAATCCCAGGGTGCCGCCTTGCGAGGGGACCCGTATCTTAGACGAGGAGGCCGGGGGAGGAACTGTTCCGAGGGACCGGTGAGAAGTCACGGTGAAGGAAGGGTCCCGGTAACTCTCTGGAAGGATGTCTTCTCCTTACATAGAGGCCAGGTTTTGAAGACCAAGTTCACCAGGTCTGTGGCAGAGACCAAGTTCACCAGGTCTGTGGCAGAGACCAAGTTCACCAGGTCTGTGGCAGAGACCGAGTTCAACCCAGTCTGTGGCAGAGACTGTGAGTCTAAGTTGGAGCACCATTTGGCTACTAGTCCCTTCTAAAGCCCCATACACACGGTCGGACTTCCATCGGACTTTTCTGTGGATTTTTGTCCGAACGGAGTTGGTCGGGAACACCCATAGCATACACACGCTCTGACTTTTCTGCAAACTTTCCCAAAACTTTTTGCAACATCACGTGGTTTTTCTGCTCTTTTCTGCTCTTTACCGCCACCCTTTGGTCAACTTCTGCTATTGTTGGTTGATTTTAACATTAGTTGTTTTGTCCATTGGACAAAAGTCCTATGGTTTTCTGTACACACGGTAGGACTTTGCTCCATCAGACTTTTGTTGGGCAAAAGTTTGTCTGTTTGCAGACCCAACTTTTGTTCGATGAAAACAAGACCAAACGAAAAAAAGTTTGTCCGATGGAGCGTACACACGGTCGGATTGTTGGTCCAACTTGCTTAAAACGAAGTTTGTTGGGCAAAAGTCCGACCGTGTGTACGGGGCTTTAGGGAGACTATCCATTTGGGCCGAGTCTGCTTGAGAAGCCGAGCAGTGAAGTGAAGCCTCATACACACGATCGGATATCCTATAGATTCTAATCCGATGGTTTTGTCCATCGGAAATTCGATGAAGCTGACTTCCATAAGTCTTGCCTACACACCATCAGTCAAAAAAACGACCGTTCCAAGCGCGGTGACGTAAAACACTCCGATGAGCCGAGAAAAATTAAGTTCAATGCTTCTGAGCATGCGTCGACTTGATTCTGAGCATGCGTGGGTTTTTTATCCGATGGACTTGCCCATAGACGATCAGAGTTTTCGATCGGTTTTTTATCCATCGGAAAAATTTAAAACATGTTCTATTTTTTAAAACCGATGGAAAAAAGACCGATGGGTCCCATACACGATCGGTTTGTCTAATGAAAACAATCCATCGGACGGTTTTCATCGGTTAAACCGATCGTGTGTACAGGGCTTGATTGTGTTTGTGCTTGGACCTTTCCCACATCTTATGCTGTCCTGTCTTTACTCCAACCTTTCCTATCAGAGACTGTTACTTTACTGGAGAGAAAATAAACTCTGCATTGGAGTTGCAGCTGGTGTGGACATTCAAGTTACTGGGGGAAACAAGGACTTGTCTCTATCATTCATAGAGGTGAGAAAACATTCTCTGGCTTTCTGACTGTGGAGACCCATCAACAACACCGCTCAACCTCCCTGAACAGGAGGGTACGGACTTGTGGTGCGGTGTGCCCCTCTCTTCCTGCGAGGAGCCAAAAAAGGCAGGTAAAGAAAGGGGTCTGTGCGCTATAGTTGCATAAAAATAAAACAAACAAAAACAGAAAATAAATCCTTGCTATCCAGGCACTAACTAAACATTTGCAGGTTCCTAACTCACAGGTGATGGGCTTCTCACAGTCTCCCACAAAATAAAGATAATGCAAACTTTTTCTCTCACAAAAGCAAACATCATATCAACAGCGCTCTCAGGTTTTGGCTTCCTCAGTCTCAGGCCAAGAGCAACTCTTTGCTCCAGTCCTGCTTTATTTATACCACCTGTTGGTGGGCACAAGTGGACTGCAAAATTTGGCCCGGAATCAACCCTGCCAAGGTGGCAGATAAAACCCAGACCAGATTCCACCTTAGATCTCAGCAAATGAACGCATGCGAGGAGAAATATAACGTCCATAAATCACCTCGCCTTTCATAATGTCCCAATATTAAGGAAACCTATATCCCTTATATTGATTTAAAAATTATTCATATAATACTGTGTAGCACACGGACCCTTTTTCCTGCTTACCTTCACTTGCAGAGTAGGGCACACAATGCCACATGCCCGTATCCTCCTGGTATAAGAGGTTGAGCAGTGTTCATACTATTTTTGGGTCCTGCAGCGAGTTACCTCCCTCCATTGGTTCTCGTCCCTAGAGTGTAGGGAAAAGTCTATTCTTTCTCCCAAAAGAAGGCCAATGTCCAGACAGTGTTTAAACTCCAACAGACGAGTTTAATTTCCTTGCTTGGAACAGGTTGAGAAAAAGGTTGAAGACAGAGATAGAGTTGGGTAGGGAGATAGGTTGAGGCACGCGGAACCCAGTTACCCTATTCTCCACTCAAGCCTGAGTGGGTATTGCTCACCCGGATAGATCCCTCTCACAGTTCTAGCAGCCGAGTGAAGCACGATCAGTTACATTAGATTTAGTCCCCTTCAAAGACAAGTTCAGGAGATCCTCTGCCACAGAATCCTTTAATTCCTGAATGTATAACTTTCTAACTCCTGCGACTTTAGAGACCATAGGTGCCAATGGGGCACATCACAGGAGCTACTGTGCAACTCACAGAATCCTTCCCTCTGATAGGCAACCAGGCCTCCCAGAGACAGTGACTTTCTTCACCGATCCATCGGACAGGTCCTCCCCTGGTTTCCTCTACTTCAGAGCGGGTCACCCTCCCTCGGGTTCCCTGGGACTCCAGTGGTTTGGTTGTAGACCCAGTTGAAGGTACTGGGCCTACCTGGAACACTATAGCCTCGGGCTGAAGGTGCATGAGACTCCTCGACCAATTCACGCACCCCTGGCCAGCAGGCCAACGGGCGTGACTCTCGCCACCAGGGGTCCCACCTTGGAATCCCCCAGCCAATCCCCCAGATCATGGCGTCTGCCCCTTATGTACCCTCTCCCGGCACACACAGCAGGTAGACCACGCCCACTGTATGGCTGCCGAGAGAGGACACCCAATCACGCCACAATGCCACCTGTGGTTCAACCCCAGACCTGAGCGACAGCGCCACCCGCAGGTCAAGGGGAACTATACACCCAGGTAACACCACAGCAGAGCAGAGTCCAATGTAGAATCCGAAAGCCTGAGCCAAACTATTGCTCAGGCTGCCCTTAAATTTAAGGCATAGCGACCCCAATTTTGGGGGTCCGCTACAACTGCAACAAAGAATTTTCATAGAATGCCATAGGACAGTGGTTCTCAACTCCAGTCCTCAGGGCCCACCAACAGGCCAGGTTTGCAAGATAACTGAAATGCATCACAGGCGATATAATTTGCTGCTCAGTGATTGCAGTATTCTAGTCTGCATCTCACCAAGGTAATACTTAAAATCTGGCCTGTTAGTGGGTCCTGAGGACAGGAGTTGAGAACCACTGACATAGGAGAACCAGGGCCATCTTTAGCGAAGGGCAAACGGGGCACGTGTCCTGGGCCCAATCTTTGTAGGGGGCCCACGCTACCCGTGAATTGGGGCCCCGATGACGGCTTTGCAGAGTGCACAGAGGACACGGGAGGCTGTATTCCCGATCTAGCCAGCAGTGAGGGGGCGGGGCCGGGAGCTCCACTGACACGCTGACCCCGCCCCATGTAGCCTGTATGCTCGGAACAGAGTGGCTGTAGTGAGAGCCAGTGATCAAAGTGGGCGTGTCATGGAGATCCTGCCAGAAACAGGTGCCCCGGACTTCCTGGTCTCCGTTCGCGCGTGCGTCCAGCGGGTGGCGCCAGAGAGACTATTTAAACCTGTCATTTACAGACAGTCCCTGCTGTCTGCTCTACAGCGTTGTGTGCTAAACCCTGATCTGAGACCATACCTGTGCTAAAAGACCCGGCTTACCTTGACCAACCTGTTATCTGCCTGCACCCGACCCCGGCTTGTTGTGACTACCCTTTGCCTGCATCCTGTACTTCTGCTGCCCGCCTGATATCTGACCCGGCCTGTTTACTACCCTGTTCCTGGTTCCGATCCAGTTTGCTAAACCGATCCAGTCTGCTGAGCTGTCCCAGATCCAGCCTGCTAAGCTGAACCTGCCTGCTAGCTGATCCTGTCTGCTGTGCTTCTTCCGATCCAGTCTGCGAGACCGATCCAGTCTGCTGAGCTGTCCCAGATCCAGCCTGCTAAGCTGAACCTGCCTGCTAGCTGATCCTGTCTGCTGTGCTTCTTCCGATCCAGTCTGCGAGACCGATCCAGTCTGCTGTGCTACTTCCGATCCAGCCTGCTAGCCGTTCCAGTTCCGGTATTCTGCAAGGAAGCTTCCGGGTGTTTGAATCACCACCTCACCACAGTTGATCCTGCCAGGCACCCGTGCCACTCCTTACTCCTGTGCCAACTGTTACCTTACCAGGGGGCCGGGAGTGGGAGCCGTAAGGGAGGCCGTCCCCTGCAATTCGGGCTCACTACCATCAGGTACGTGACAGTAGCAGACAGCCACACCAGGTCACCGGGTACCAGTACCAACTCACCCCGTCTCTTCTTGTCAAAAGTTAATTTGTTGTGTTCCTGGGTCCTGGTCATAGTTTCCTGCAAAAGTTGGTTATTGGTGGAAAATAAATTTATTTTCTCCTGTACTGCTGGCACCGCACATTCGGGAAGAGAATTGGGTAGGAATGAAGGGTGAAAACCAAAGTTGACAAAGAACGGGGTCTGCTTGGTGGCGGAGTGGATGGAGTTGTTGTAGGCGAATTCGGCCAAAGGAAGCAGGGAAATCCAATTATCTTGTGTAAAAGAGGAGAAGCAGCGCAGGTACTGCTCCAGAGTTTGGTTAGTCCTCTCAGTCTGTCCATTGGTCTGGGGGTGATAGGCGGAAGAGAATGACAGTTCTATATCCAAGGCCTTACAGAGGGACCTCCAGAAGCGGGAGGTGAACTGTACCCCTCGATCTGAAACAATGTTGGCTGGTACCCCGTGGAGTCTGACGATTTCCTTGATAAATGCCTGTGCTGTTTCAGGGGCAGAGGGAGTGCCTTTCATCGGAATAAAGTGTGCCATTTTGGACAGACGATCGACTATCACAAAGATAGTGGTATGATCTTCTGCTGGAGGTAACTCGACAATGAAGTCTATGGATAACATCCTCCATGGTCTGTCTGGAACAGGCAAAGGTCTTAATAAGCCCCAGGCCTTGGTTCTATGAGTCTTGTTCCTGATGCAGGTAGTGCAGGACTCCACAAATTCTTTACAATCTTCCCGTAATTGAGGCCACCAAAAGGTAGGCTGTACCAAGTCGGTGGTCTTCGCTATGCCAAAGTGCCCGGCTAATGCATGGTCGTGGCAGAGTTCCAGGACAGATACTCGTAGATCCTCGGGGATATAGATCTTGTCCTTATGCCAGAGCAACCCGTCCTTAACCTGCAGTTCCAATTCAGGAGAGGGCAACTGCCCTGCGGAGGCTTGTTTAAGTCTGGAGAGCAGGTTTTCCTGAAGCAAGAGGAAATTCCCAGGGGCAAGGATGGTATCCGGAAGAGAAACTTCTTTGGGTTTGTGAAACATCCGAGACAAGGCGTCAGGCTTAGTGTTCTTGGAGCCTGGACGATACGTGACATGGAACGAAAACCTGGAGAAAAAGAGCGCCCATCTGGCCTGTCGTGGTTTCAGTCTCTTTGCGGATCTCAGATATTCCAGGTTCTTATGGTCAGTAAATATCAGAATTGGATGGGCAGCTCCCTCCAGCAGATAGCGCCATTCTTCTAGCGCAGACTTAATCGCCAGCAACTCCCGATCTCCCACATCGTAGTTCCTCTCTGCTGTTGACAACTTGCGTGAGAAGAAGGCCACTGGGTGAAGCAGGGCCTTGGTTCCTTGTCTCTGGGACAATATTGCCCCTACAGCGATTTCGGATGCGTCTACCTCGAGGACGAATGGCAAAGAGGAATCCGGATGCTTTAAGACGGAGGCAGAGGTAAAAAGTCCCTTAAGGGCCTCAAAGGCCTTTTGGGCCTCGGAGGACCAATGGAAGCGGTTCCCCTGTTGGGTTAATTGAGTGATTGGTGCAATGATGGCCGAGAATCCTCTGATGAACTTGCGGTAAAAATTAGCAAAACCGACAAAACGTTGGATTCCCTTCTTGTCTGTAGGGACTGGCCAGTCTAGGATTGCAGCAATCTTTTGGGGGTCCATCTCGATGCCCTCACTGGAGATGATTAATCCCAAGAATGGTATACTTCCCTGCTCGAACGAACATTTTTCGGCTTTCGCATATAGGCCATGTTGTCGAAGCCGGGCTAACACACTCTTGACATGTCTGCGATGGGATTCGAGGGAGGAAGAGAAAATTAATATGTCGTCTAGATCAGTGTTTCTCAACTCCAGTCCTCAAGGCGCCCCAACAGGTCACGTTTTCAGGTTTTCCATTATTTTGCACAGGTGATTTGATCAGTTTCACTGCCTTAGTAATTACCACAGCCGTTTCATCTGAGGGAAATCCTGAAAACATGACCTGTTGGGGCGCCTTGAGGACTGAACTTGAGAAACACTGGTCTAGATAGACGATAACAAATAAGTCCAGAAAGTCCCGAAGGGCATCATTAATGAAGTATTGAAACGTGGCGGGGGCATTGCACAACCCGAAAGGCATCACCAAATACTCGAAGTGCCCAAATCGAGTACGGAAAGCAGTCTTCCACTCATCTCCGTCCCTGATGCGGACCAAATTATAGGCTCCACGGAGATCAAGCTTGGTGAAGACATTGGCAGCCCCCAGTCTCTGAAATAACTCTGGCATCAAAGGAAGGGGATAACGGTTCTTCACCGTAATTTTATTTAATTCGCGGTAATCCACGCAAGGACGAAGGGTATGGTCCTTTTTCTCGACGAAAAAGATGCCCGCGCCTGCTGGAGACGTGGATGGGCGAATAAACCCCTTCTTCAGGTTCTCATCAACGTATTCCCTTAGTGCCCCCTGTTCAACCTCTGTCAACGGAAAAATCCTTCCAAATGGGATTTCAGCCCCAGGTAATAGTTCAATGGGGCAGTCGTAGGCTCGATGGGGTGGTAGAACCTCCGCCCGTTGTTTACTGAATACATCCAGGTACTCATGATAGACTTCTGGAATAGACTGACGTAATTCAGCTTCTGAATCCAGGCAGATCAGGTTAGACGGCCCGAGGGGAACATCCACGCTAAGAGTCTGGTACAGTCCTTTAACCACTTAACGACCGCTCACTGTATATATACGTCGGCAGAATGGCACCGACAGGCACAATCACGTAGAGTGTACGTGATTGCCTTTGTACAGTTGGGGGGTCCAATCGGACCCCCCTTCTGTACAGTGAGCGGTGGCTAAGTGTCCGGGAGCGTTCCGGGATGAGGAGGCAGCCATTCGTTTCTGGCCACCCCCTCGCGATCGCTCCCGGCGAATGGAAATGCCCCCTCTGTCTGTGTCAGACAGAGGGAGCAGGAGGAAGTGATGTCATCTCTGGTGCGGCGCTCACATATACCGAGCGCCGTACAAGAGAAGATATCAGGTCAGTGTACACAACACTACACTGACACCAGGACACATAGGGACATAAATCGCCCCCCCAGGCCCCCCCAGACACCCCAGATCACCCCCCAGATCACCCCCCAGACCCCAGTCACAGTGTCACTGATTGCAGTGACCATTTATTTAGTGATCACTGCAATCAGTGACATTTGTGACTGTAAAAGTGTCACCAAAGTTTAGTCTTAGGTCCAGTGTAGCCCCCTAACCCCCCAATAAAGGCTTAACCCCCTGATCACCCCCCAGATAACCCTTTCACCCCCTATCACCACTGTCGCTTAGCGATCATTTTTCTGATCGCTGTCTTAGCGTCAGTGATGCCGATCTGCAGCCAGTAATTTTTTTTAGGTTCGCCGCAGGTTTTTATAGCGTCAGGTACCCCAATATATTATCTAATAAAGGTTTAACCCCCTTGATCGCCCCCCAGGTAACCCTTTCACCCCCTATCACTAAGCGATCGTTTTTCTAAACGCTGTCTTAGTGTCTGTGATGCAGATCGGTAGCCGGTAATTTTTTTTATGTTCGCCGCAGGTTTTTATAGCGTCAGGTACCCCAATATATTATCTAATAAAGGTTTAACCCCCTTGATCGCCCCCCAGGTAACCCTTTCACCCCCTATCACCACTGTCGCTAAGCAATTGTTTTTCTAAACGCTGTCTTAGTGTCTGTGATGCAGATCGTAGCCAGTAATTTTTTTTAGGTTCGCCGCATGTTTTTATAGCGTCAGGTACCCCCATAAATTATCTAATAAAGGTTTAACCCCCTTGATCGCCCCCCAGGTAACCCTTTCACCCCCTATCACCACTGACACTAAGCAATCGTTTTTCTAAACGCTGTCTTAGTGTCTGTGATGCAGATCGGTAGCCGGTAATTTTTTTTAGGTTCGCCGCAGGTTTTTATAGCGTCAGGTACCCCAATATATTATCTAATAAAGGTTTAACCCCCTTGATCGCCCCCCAGGTAACCCTTTCACCCCCTATCACCACTGTCGCTAAGCAATTGTTTTTCTAAACGCTGTCTTAGTGTCGGTGATGCAGATCGGTAGCTGGTAATTTTTTTTAGGTTCGCCGCAGGTTTTTATAGCGTCAGGTACCCCCATATATTATCTAATAAAGGTTTTAACCCCCTGATTGCCCCTAGTTAACCCTTTCACCAGTGATCACCATATAATTGTTACGGGTGACGCTGGTTAGTTAGTTTGCTTTTTATAGTGTCAGGGCACCCGCCGTGTATATAACCCAATAAAGGTTTAACCCCCTGATCGCCCGGCGGGTGATATCAATTAGGTTTTAGCGTCAGAGAGGGTCTGAGTCACACCCCAGGCAGCGTCAGGTTAGTGCCAGTAACGCTAACACCCACGCGTGAAGCATACACCCCCCTTAGTGGTATAGTATCTGAACAGATCAATATCTGATCAGATCTATACTAGCGTCCCCAGCAGTTTAGGGTTCCCAAAAACGCAGTGTTAGCGGGATCAGCCCAGATACCTGCTGGCACCTGCGTTTTGCCCCTCCGTCCAGCCCAGGCCACCCAAGTGCAGTATCGATCGATCACTGTCACTTACAAAACAAAAACACACATAACTGCAGCGTTCGCAGAGACAGGTCTGATCCCTGCGACTCCAGTGCTGTAGGAGGTGATTTCACCACCACAGTTAAAAAAAAAAGCATATATGCCGAAGCATTGGGGCAGCAGGGGCGGAGGAGCGATTTTGCTCCTAATGCCACGTACATACGGTCGAAATTCCGACGGAGGCTTGCCCGTGGAAAAGTCCGACCATGTGTGTGCGGCATAACTTTTTTGCGGGAGGATGCCCCCATGCTTCGGCATATATAAATGGTGCGTGTATGCCCATCATTGGAAGTGGGTGGATGAAGGGCGGTATTCTAATGGTGGGCATACCCACCGATCAATCTCTTTTTTCGTTCAGCCAACTGGCTCCATGAAATAAAAAGATTACAATACATGTCCAACAAGGACCAGCAACGTACTGGTATGTTGCTGGACTTTGAATGTTTATACCAGAATGATGCCTGCGGGTTTAGGTATCATCTTGGTATCATTCTTTTCAGCCTGCGGCCGGCTTTCATGTAAGAGCAATCCTAGCGGCTAATTAGCCTCTGGACTGCTTTTACAAGCAGTGGGAGGGAATGCCCCCCCCCGGATATAAAAAGCGCCATTGGGAAATTGGGAAAGCATTTTATCACACCGATCTTGGTGTGGTCAGATGCTTTGAGGGCAGAGGAAAAATCTAGGGTCTAGAAGACCCCAGTTTTTTCAAAAAAAGAGTACCTGTCACTACCTATTGCTATCATAGGGGATATTTACATTCCCTGAGATAACAATAAAAATGCTAAAAAAAAAAAAATACTTGGAAGGAACAATTTAAAAATAAAATAAAAAAGCAAAATTAATAATAAAAAAAAAAAGCACCCCTGTCCTGCCCTGCTCTTGCCCAATGGCGAACGCAAGCGTCGGTCTGGCGTCATATGTAAACAGCAATTGCACCATGCATGTGAGGTATCACCGCGAAGGTCAGATCGAGGGCAATCATTTTAGCAGTAGACCTCCTCTGTAAATCTAACGGGGTAACCTGTAAAGGCTTTTAAAGGCTTTTAAAAATGTATGTAGTTTGTCGCCAATGCGCGTTTGTGTGAAATTTTAAAGCATGTCGTGTTTGGTATCTATGTACTCGGCCTAAGATCATCTTTTTTATTTCATCAAACATTTGGGCAATATAGTGTGTTTTAGTGCATTAAAATTAAAAAAAGTGTATTTTTTAACCCAAAAAATGCGTTTGAAAAATCGCTGCGCAAATACTGTGTAGAAAAAAAAAATGCAACACCCACCATTTTAATCTGTAGGGCCTTTGCTTTAAAAATATATATAATGTTTGGGGGTTCAACATAATTTTCTTGCAAAAAAAAAAATGTTTTCATGTAAACAAAAAGTGTCAAAAAGGGCTTTGTCTTCAAGTGGTTAGAAGAGTGGATGTAAGCTTCCTAATGTTGTGTATAAAATGCCAGAACAGTTCAAACCCCCCCCAAATGACCCCATTTTGGAAAGTAGACACCCCAAGCTATATACTGAGAGGCATGTCGAGTCCATGGAATATTTTATATGTTGACACAAGTTGCGGAAAAACGACAATTTTTTTTTTTTTTTTGCACAAAGTTGTCACTAAATGATATATTGCTCAAACATGCCATGGGCATATGTGGAATTACACCCCAAAATACATTCTGTTGCTTCTCCTGAGTACGGGGATACCACATGTGTGAGACTTTTTGGGAGCCTAGCCATGTACGGGACCCCAAAAACCAAGCACCGCCTTCAGGCTTTCTAAGGGTGTAAATTTTTGATTTCACTTCTCACTGCCTATCACAGTTTCGGAGGCCATGGAATGCCCAGATAGCACAAAACCCCCCCAAATGACCCCATTTTGGAAAGTAGACACCCCAAGCTATTTGCTGAGAGGTATTGTGAGTATTTTGCAGATCTCGCTTTTTGTCACAAAGTTTTGAAAATTGAAAAAAAAAAAAATATATATATATATTTTCTTTCTTCATTTTCAAAAACAAATGAGAGCTGTAAAATACTCGCCATTCCTCTCAGCAAATAGCTTGGGGTGTCTATATTCCAAAATGGGGTCATTTGGGGGGGTTTTGTGCGATTTTGGCATTTTATGGCCTTCGAAACTGTGATAGGTAGTGAGGAGTGAAATCAAAAATTTGTGCCTAGAAATCCTGAAGGCGGTGCTTGGTTTTCGGGGTCCCGTACGCGGCTAGGCTCCTAAAAAGTCCCACACATGTGGTATCCCCGTACTCAGGAGAAGCAGAAAAATGTATTTTGGGGTGTAATTCCACATATAACCATGGCATGTGTGAGCAATATATCATTTAGTGACAACTTTTTGTAATTTTTTTTTTTTTTTGTCATTATTCAATCACTTGGGACAAAAAAATTATATTCAATGGGCTCAACAAGCCTCTCAGCAATTTCCTTGGGGTGTCTACTTTCTAAAATGGGGTCATTTGGGGGGGTTTTGTGCTATTTTGGCATTTTATGGCCTTCGAAACTGTGATAGGTAGTGAGGAGTGAAATCAAAAATTTGCGCCCTTAGAAATCCTGAAGGCGGTGCTTGGTTTCCGGGGTCCCGTACGTGGCTAGCCTCCCAAAAAGTCCCACACATGTGGTATCCCCGTACTCAGGAGAAGCAGCAAAATGTATTTTGGGGTGAAATTCCACATATAACCATGGCATGTGTGAGCAATATATCATTTAGTGACAACTTTTTGTAATTTTTTTTTTTTTTTAGTCATTATTCAATCACTTGGGACAAAAAAATAAAAAATTCAATGGGCTCAACATGCCTCTCAGCAATTTCCTTGGGGTGTCTACTTTCCAAAATGGGGTCATTTGGGGGGGTTTTGTACTGCCCTGTCATTTTAGCACCTCAAGAAATGAGATAGGCAGTCATAAATTTAAAGCTGTGTAAATTTCAGAAAATGTACCCTAGTTTGTAAACTCTATAACTTTTGCGCAAACCAATAAATATACGCTTATTGACATTTTTTTTACTAAAAACATGTGGCTGAATACATTTTGGCCTAAATGTATGACTACAATTGAGTTTATTCGATTTTTCTTATAACAAAAAGTAGAAAATATCATTTTTTTTCAAAATTTTCGGTCTTTTTCCGTTTATATCGCAAAAAATAAAAATCGCAGAGGCAATCAAATACCATTAAAATAAAGCTCTATTTGTGGGAAGAAAAGGACGCAAATTTTGTTTGGGTACAACATTGCATGTCCGCACAATTTACAGTCAAAGCAGCGCAGTGCAAAATTCTGAATTCACCTCTGGTCCTCTAGCTACCAAATGGTCCGGGGCTTAAGTGGTTAAAAGGTCTCACCCTGAAAAGTTTGCCCGGATGGGCATCCGGAGGCTGCCCCTTGGGGGGGGCAATGTCATGGAGATCCTGCCAGAAACAGGCGCCCCGGACTTCCTGGTCTCCGTTCACGCGTGCGTCCAGCGGGTGGCGCCAGAGAGACTATTTAAACCTGTCATTTACAGACAGTTCCTGCTGTCTGCTCTACAGCGTTGTGTGCTAAACCCTGATCTGAGACCATACCTGTGCTAAAAGACCCGGCTTACCTTGACCAACCTGTTATCTGCCTGCACCCGACCCCAGCTTGTTGTGACTACCCTTTGCCTGCATCCTGTACTTCTGCTGCCCGCCTGATATCTGACCCAGCCTGTTTACTACCCTGTTCCTGGTTCCGATCCAGTTTGCTAAACCGATCCAGTCTGCTGAGCTGTCCCAGATCCAGCCTGCTAAGCTGAACCTGCCTGCTAGCTGATCCTGTCTGCTGTGCTTCTTCCGATCCAGTCTGCGAGACCGATCCAGTCTGCTGTGCTACTTCCGATCCAGCCTGCTAGCCGTTCCAGTTCCGGTATTCTGCAAGGAAGCTTCCGGGTGTTTGAATCACCACCTCACCACAGTTGATCCTGCCAGGCACCCGTGCCACTCCTTACTCCTGTGCCAACTGTTACCTTACCAGGGGGCCGGGAGTGGGAGCCGTAAGGGAGGCCGTCCCCTGCAATTTGGGCTCACTACCATTAGGTACGTGACAGGGCGCGTCAGTGGAGCTCCCGGCCCCGCCCCCTCTATACTGGCTGGGGAATACAGAGGTCCGGGAGCTCCACTGACGTGCCCACTCCGATCACTGGCTCTCACTACAGCCGCTCTGTTCCGGGTGGAGCTCCCGGCCCCGCCCCCTCTCTGCTGGCTAGCACGCAAATATAGCCTCCTGTGTCCTCTGTGCACTCTGCAAAGCTGTCATCGGGGCCCCAATTCACGGATTCACGGGTAATCTCATGCAGTATGTCACAGTCTCTGGTAATCTCATGCAGTATGTCACAGTCTCTGGTAATCTCATGCAGTATGTCACAGTCTCTGGTAATCTCGTGCAGTATGTCACAGTCTCTGGTAATCTCGTGCAGTATGTCCACAGTCTCTGGTAATCTCGTGCAGTATGTCTGCAGTCTCTGGTAATCTCGTGCAGTATGTCTGCAGTCTCTGGTAATCTCGTGCAGTATGTCAGCAGTCTCTGGTTATCTCGTGCAGTATGTCCGCAGTCTCTGGTAATCTTGTGCAGTATGTCACAGTCTCTGGTAATCTCGTGCAGTATGTCCGCAGTCTCTGGTAATCTCGTGCAGTATGTCCGCAGTCTCTGGTAATCTCGTGCAGTATGTCTGCAGTCTCTGGTAATCTCGTGCAGTATGTCCGCAGTCTCTGGCAATCTCATGCAGTATGTCTACAGTCTCTGGTAATCTCATGCAGACTGCAGTATATGTCCGCAGTCTCTGGTAATCTCATGCAGTATGTCCGCAGTCTCTGGTAATCTCGTACAGCATCTCTGCAGTCTCTGGTAATCTCGTGCAGTATGTCCGCAGACTGGTAGTCTCGTGCAGTATGTCCGCAGTCTGGTAATCTCGTGCAGTATGTCCGCAGTCTCTGGTAATCTCGTGCAGTATGTCCGCAGTCTGGTAATCTCGTGCAGTATATCAGCAGTCTCTGGTAATCTCGTGCAGTATGTCCACAGTCTGGTAATCTCATGCAGTATGTCCGCAGTCTCTGGTAATCTCGTGCAGTATGTCCGCAGTCTCTGGTAATCTCCTGTAGTATGTCTGCATTCTCTGACCCTCTCCTGTAGTATGTGTATTAATGTGCCGCTTTACTTGCTCAATTATTTGGGATTGCTCCACTGCTCAGTGAGTGGTAATGATGTGCATTAACCTATAGCAACCAATCAGTGAGCGCTAATAATGTGCAGTAACCTCTAGCAACCCACTGGCAAGCAGAAATTATGTGTTGTAACCTCTAGCAACCTGCCAGTGAGCGGTAAGGATCGGCTGTAATCTCTGGCAAACAATTGCAATCACTGGGTGATCTGCTGCAGTAAACTGATTTGAAGTCTATCTGCTATTTTTTTGTATGTTTCAGATTGGAGGGGGGGCCCCCCAAGAAAATGTTTGCCCAGGGCCCAATCAAAATGAAAGACGGCCCTGAGGAGAACCCCCATAGGCTAAGTGAATTAAATTAAAGCACAACTAAAGGCTTGTAGTCTCCCTTTTATTTGAAGTGGTTGTAAACCCTATTAAAAAAAAAAAACCCTGCAAGACAAAGGCATGATGAGCTAGTATACATAGCATACTAGCTCATTATGAATTACTTACCTTACATCGAAGCCCCTGCAGCGGTCCTCGTATCCCCCTTCGGCAGACAAAATCTCTCCCGGAGTGACTTCCTGGCTCCGGCGCTGTGATTGGCCGGAGCCGCGATGACGTCATTCCCGCGCAAGCGGTAACGGCACACTGACTGAAGCAACGGCACATACGTGCCGTTGCTTCAGTTTGCTTTAGTGTGCATGTGCCGATGACATCGGCACATGCAGGGGACAGGGGATAGAGATATCCTGGGTAGCTACAGATAAGCCTTATTATAGGCTTACCTGTAGCATAAAATGGTTGTAAGGGGTTTACAACCACTTTAAAAGTTTCAAACTCTCAGCAGTGTTAGTGATAATTAATCGAATGGCCCAAATTTTTCTTACCTCCTTAATTGTTTAAATTCAAAGCTTAATGTTCCTATTCATGGTTCTGCCACCCAAGTCCCAAGGGTAAGCTGAGCAGTGTTATTTTGCACTTCTCATTGCGGATGTTACTCAGTCAATATATATATGGTACTATGCAAAAGTTTTAGGCAGGTGTGAAAAATGCTGTAAATTAGGAAATAGAAGTATTAATAGTTAATTTTTATCAATTAACTAAATGGAAAGTAAACGAACAGAAGAGAAATCCAAATCAAATCAATATTTGGTGTGACCACCCTTTACCTTCAAAACAGTATAAATTCTCCTAGGTACACTTGCACACAATTTTTGAAGGAACTTGGCAGGTAAGTTATTCCAAACATCTTGGAGAACTAAGCACAGATCTTCTGTGGATGTAGGCTGCCTCAAATCTGTCACTTCATGTATTTCCAAAAAAAATCCATGATGGTGAGATCAGGGCTCTGTGTGGGCCAAACCATCTCTTACTACAGGACTCCTTGTTCTTCTTTACGCTTAAGATAGTTCTTAATGACATTGGCTGTATGTTTGGGGCCATTGTTCTGCTGATGGATAAGTATCTGCCTCTATTTCTAAGCATTGAGAACACCATTGATCCTGACTAAATCTCCACCTCCATTTGCAGAAATCTCCACCATGCTTCACTGTTGCCTGTAGACACTCATTATTGTACCGCTCTCCAGCCCTTCGCAAGCATACTGCCTCATGCTACAGCCAAATATTGCACATTTTGATTCATTAGTCCAGAGCTCCTGCTGGCATTTTTTTGCTCCCCAGTTCCTATGTTTTTGTGCATAGTTAAGTCGCTTAGCCTTGTTTCCATATCGGAGGTAGACCACTTCTGGCCAAACGTCTATGGGCCGTAGATAACTGTGAGAAAGGTCTCCCTTTAGCCACACATCTGAACAATGCAGATCAATGTGCTAGTGGCAACAGGCCAGGCCAAACATCCAACACGTTTCGCTTTGGGCTTAATCATAGGGAGTAGATGGGTGTACCTGGGTCCCACTGGTTTCCTCCAGTTCTGTGCTTATGGCACTGCTGTACATCTTCCAGTACTGAAGGGAAGTAAGCAAGATGTGTCTTTAATCTACTGCATTAGGTTTCCTTGGCCGACCACTGCATCTACGGTCCTCAACGTTGCTCAATCAATGGTGTCCTCAATGCTGAGAAATACAGGCAGATACTTATCCATCATGCTATGCCCTCAGGGAGGTGTGTGATTGGCCCAAAATTTAAGTTTCTCAGGATTGCCTGAAGGTGTACAGAGTATGAGATAGCCAGATGGATCAGGGTACAATAAATATACTGTGTGTGTGTGTGTGTGTGTGTGTGTGTATATATATTGTGACAGGAGGAAGGTAAAGTCACCTGGTTGCATCCAGGGGGGTAGATATATTTCGCCCAGATTCAGGCTTTACGCCGACTTATACAACTAGGTGGAGAGTTGTATAAGCCCAGCTGAGGCTAGTGGGCTCATGGATGACTCATACCTCTAGGGAGAGTGTGGGGCGTCGTGCAGACAGGGAGTTGATGAGACCAGCTGAAGCTTGTCAGCTCATTTAGGCCTCTATAAGAACTCCCAGCTTCATTAGATGTTTGCTCATGCCTGGACCCAGACCTGTGTGGACTGTCTAGGGAGAGTGAACCCCTGTGCGGTGAGACAAAGCCTGTGTGGCTATTTGCTTGGACATTTAAAACCAGGGACTTAGGGACTAGGACAGCACTAGGCTGATCCCAGTTGTTAGTTAGGAAACCTGTATGTTTAGTCAGAGGTCAAGTTGACCAGGATTTATTTTGTTTATGTTTCTTTTGCTTTGCTGTGTTTTGTCACTGTAAATAGAAAATAAACCGCACCTTTTTGATTTTGAAAACCACCACCTCCGTTTGCTGGGCCTGTTTTTTGTGTGGGGAGCCCATCTCGGGGGTCACACACACCCGCTGCCGAGCTAACCCCCCCTCACAGTTGGTGGAGAACCAGTGGCAGTTTTTTTTAAAGCCAGCATGGAGGAGATACTGAAGCAGCTGGCTCTAGCAAATGCCAATCAACAGCAGACAAATGCAGGTTTGCAAAAGAGCCTTGCAGCTCATCAACAGAGCCTTGCAGCTCAACAACAGAACTTCGCAGCCCAGCAGCAAGCTCATCAACAGAGCCTTGCAGCCCAGCAGCAAGCTCACCAACAGAGTCTGGAAGCTCAGCAACAAGCCCAGCAGCAATCTGAGGCCCGCTTCATAGACCTGTTACAGAAGCAAGAGCAGAGACTACAACAAATGGAAGCAGTAATGCAGCAACGTCCGCAGACCAGTGAGGAAAGCCGTCCCACTAATACCGCGTCCTTTGGGGTGAGTCGTTTATTGACAAAAATGACTGGAGAGGATGATCCAGAGGTATTTTTGACCACATTTGAAAGGACTGCTGAAAGAGAAAAGTGGCCTGAGGAGCAGTGGGCTGGACTGGTGGCTCCTCTGTTAACTGGTGAATCGCAGAAGGCTTACTATGACCTAGAGCCTGACCAAGCAAAAGACTATGTGATGCTAAAAGCTGAAATATTGGCAAGGCTGGGTGTCACCCAGGCTGTCCGGGCTCAGCGTGTGCATAACTGGACTTTCCAGCTTGGAAAACCCCCCAGGTCTCAAATGTATGATCTCATTCACCTGAGCAGAAAGTGGCTACAGCCAGAGACTTTGTCCGCACCAAAGATTGTGGAACGTGTTGTAATGGATCGGTTTTTGAGAGCTCTTCCTACTGCCATCCAAAAGTGGGTAAGCCATGGAGACCCAGAGACGGCCGATGGTCTTGTGGATCGTGTGGAGAAATACTTGGCTACAGAGAACCTGACGGCCTCTTCCAGAGACACTCGGACTTTCCACCCTAAGACCAGACCATCCCCAGGGGCGGATAAGAGGATTCCAAGGGGTGAGGGTGGAGAGAGTGAGAGGGTGGGAGCTCTACCCCAAGTTTGGCGAGAACAGCCTGGGAAATCAGCGGCTCAAGAGGCGGCAAGAAGGATCGTTTGCTACCGCTGCCGGCAAGCGGGACATATTGCAGCCAATTGCCCGGTTGTGGAGGAACCCATGCAGTGTGACTTTCTGACGGGCAGACGTCAGTCGCTGTGTGTGACAGTCGCATGCACTGCCATTCGAGGAACTGAGAAACATTTATGCAAAATGTGTGTTAATGGTAGAAATGTTGTGGTATTGCTGGATTCAGGTAGCCTTGTGACCCTGATAAAGGCTGAGTTAGTTAAAACAGAGGTCTCTGGGAATAGCAAGGTAGCTGTTATTTGTGTGCATGGGGACACCCGAGAGTATCCAGTGACTACAGTGTGTTTCGAGACCCCCAAAGGTACCCTCTCTCATCCAGTGGGCTTAGTATCTCAGTTACCGCATGACGCCATTGTGGGAAGGGATTTTCCGAAGTTCTGGGAACTGTGGGATGATCCTGATCCCCCCACTGGTGCCCCTATGTACCAGGAATGTGATAGCCAGAACTCCCCTGAGAGTGGTGAGGACTCTCCGGAATTTCCCTTATCAGTATTGGCAGGGGAGACTCAAGAAACTGGAGAGGAGCCCACCTCCTCAGACGAAAACCTACCGTCTGTGGAGTTTTCTGATCTTGAGGTTCACAGGGAAAACTTTGCCACAGAACAGTTGAAAGACCCCACCCTAATAAAGGCACGGGAAAACGTAGTGAAAATAGATGGCGAGTTAGTGAACCCAGATAATACCTGCACTTACCCATACTTCAGCGTAGAGAAGGACCTACTGTATCGGGTGGCAAAAAGGGCAGAAGAAACCGTTGAGCAGCTTGTGGTGCCCAAACCTTACAGGAAGTTGGTGTTGGAGTTGGCCCATGGGCACATTCTTGGAGGTCATCTGGGGACAGAGAAAACCCGAGAGAGGGTATTACAGAGATTCTATTGGCCGGGGGTGATGAAGGACATAGAAAATTATTGTTCCTCCTGCCCTGTGTGTCAGAGGTCGGCCCCGATGCCACATTTCCGTAGCCCGCTGGTCCCTCTACCCATCATTGAGGTCCCGTTTGAGAGGATCGCCATGGATTTGGTAGGTCCTATAATCAAGTCCGCTAGGGGGCACCAGTACATATTAGTTATAATGGACTATGCCACCCGTTATCCAGAAGCGATCCCTCTCCGAAATACCTCGGCCAAAACCATAGCCAAAGAGCTATCTCTTGTGTTTAGCCGGGTGGGTATTTGTAAAGAACTGCTTACGGACCAAGGTACACCCTTTATGTCCCGGGTTATGAAGGAGCTGTGTAAATTGTTCAAAGTGACGCAATTACGTACATCTGTGTATCACCCCCAAACCGATGGGCTGGTTGAAAGATTCAACAAAACCCTAAAACAAATGTTGAAGAAAGTGGTGGATAGAGATGGAAAGGATTGGGACTGTCTACTTCCTTATCTGATGTTTGCTATTAGGGAGGTGCCCCAATCCTCTACGGGATTCTCCCCCTTTGAGTTACTGTATGGGAGACACCCAAGAGGGCTGTTGGATATTGCCAAGGAAACTTGGGAAAGTGAGAGTTCTCCCCACAGGAGTGTGATTGAGCATGTCGCCCTGATGCAAGACCGAATTGCACAGGTAATGCCCATCGTGAAGGAACATTTGGCCCAAGCGCAGTTAGCACAGCAGAGAGTGTACAACCGTGGAGCCAAGACCCGTACCTTTTCCCCGGGGGATAGGATACTGGTACTTGTCCCTACGGTTGAAAGTAAATTCCTTGCCAAATGGCAAGGCCCCTATGAGATAATGGAAAAAGTGAGCGAAGTGAATTACAAGGTCAGACAACCAGGAAGGCGAAAGCCCGAACAGATCTATCACGTTAATCTGTTGAAAGCCTGGAGGGATAGAGAGTCCCTAGTCGCAGACACTTGGTCACCAGCTCAAACTGGTTGCGTGATTCCTGAGGTTGGAATAGCAGCCACCTTGTCACAACCCCAACAACAGGAGGTTAAGGAGTTTGTGCTTCGCAACAAGGAGGTATTCTCTGAGCTGCCGGGACAAACATCTGGGGTAGAGCATGACATCATTACCCCGCCCGGTGAAAGGGTGAAGTTAAAACCCTATCAGATCCCAGAGGCCCGACGGGAGGCAATACGGGAGGAAGTACAGAAAATGCTGAACTTAGGGGTGATAGAGGAGTCCCAAAGTGATTGGTCTAGTCCCATTGTGTTGGTGCCTAAACCGGATGGGAGCTGGCGATTTTGTAACGATTTTCGTCAGTTGAACAAAGTTACAAAATTTGACACCTACCCCATGCCACGTATAGATGAGTTGATCGACCGGCTGGGAACAGCCCGATACATGACGACTCTTGACCTCACAAAAGGGTATTGGCAAATCCCCCTGGCCAAATTGGCCAAAGAGAAAACCGCATTTGTAACCCCAGACGGGGCGTTCCAATATAAAAGAATGCCGTTCGGGTTACAGAATGCGCCGGCCACATTCCAGCGGAAAATGGACCAGATGCTGAGGCCCCATCGGAAGTATGCTGCGGCTTACCTGGATGACGTAATTGTCCATAGCACAGATTGGGCCTCACATCTGCCAAAAGTGCAAGCAGTCCTGGACTCTGTTCGGGAAGCGGGGTTTACGGCTAACCCCAAGAAGTGTACCATTGGGCAGGAGGAGGCCAAATATCTTGGGTACACCATTGGGAGGGGAGTAATAAAACCCCAACTCAACAAAGTCGAGGCCATCCAGAGTTGGCCACGTCCCAACAGCAAGAAGCAGGTACGAGCCTTTCTGGGAATCGCTGGGTATTATCGGCGATTCATTCCCCACTTTGCTTCTAAGGCTGTGCCCCTAACCAACCTAACGAAGGGGAAAGGGTCGGTCATGATTAAATGGACCCCCGAGGCTGAGGCAGCATTCCAATTCTTGAAACAAGCCTTATGTAGCCAGCCAGTGTTGTACTCACCCGACTTCTCTAAAGACTTTGTCGTACAAAGTGATGCGTCAGATGTGGGGTTAGGAGCAGTATTGTCCCAGGTCTGGAACGGGGAAGAGCACCCAGTCATTTACCTCAGCAGGAAGTTGAAGTCCCATGAGGTAAATTACGCCACCGTTGAAAAGGAGTGTTTAGCGGTGAAGTGGGCTCTAGATTCCCTTCGGTACTACCTGCTAGGTAGGCACTTTGACATGGTTACGGATCACGCTCCGTTAAAGTGGATGGCTCAAAACAAGGAAACAAATAGAAGAGTGAATAGGTGGTTCCTGGCCCTCCAGGAATTCAACTTCACAGTAAAGCATCGCCCTGGCGTTCAAATGGGGAATGTGGATGCTTTGTCTCGAGTACATGAATGCCTGATTGCTGGTGTTCCAACCCCGAGGTTAAAACAAGAGGGGGGGGTATGTGACAGCAGGAAGGTAAAGTCACCTGGTTGCATCCAGGGGGGTAGATATATTTCGCCCAGATTCAGGCTTTACGCCGACTTATACAACTAGGTGGAGAGTTGTATAAGCCCAGCTGAGGCTAGTGGGCTCATGGATGACTCATACCTCTAGGGAGAGTGTGGGGCGTCGTGCAGACAGGGAGTTGATGAGACCAGCTGAAGCTTGTCAGCTCATTTAGGCCTCTATAAGAACTCCCAGCTTCATTAGATGTTTGCTCATGCCTGGACCCAGACCTGTGTGGACTGTCTAGGGAGAGTGAACCCCTGTGCGGTGAGACAAAGCCTGTGTGGCTATTTGCTTGGACATTTAAAACCAGGGACTTAGGGACTAGGACAGCACTAGGCTGATCCCAGTTGTTAGTTAGGAAACCTGTATGTTTAGTCAGAGGTCAAGTTGACCAGGATTTATTTTGTTTATGTTTCTTTTGCTTTGCTGTGTTTTGTCACTGTAAATAGAAAATAAACCGCACCTTTTTGATTTTGAAAACCACCACCTCCGTTTGCTGGGCCTGTTTTTTGTGTGGGGAGCCCATCCCGGGGGTCACACACACCCGCTGCCGAGCTAACCCCCCCTCACAATATATATATATATATATATATATTTCTCTTACCATCCATGGACTGACACGGTGTCTCTTTACACTTTACACGTGGGTTATGTCCCTGCTTGCAGGAGAAGACCTAGGCAGAATGTGAAATGTTATACATACATTCTAAAAGCCAGAGCTGAACAGCCCCACCCAGGGGGCCGTCCCTCCGGACATAACCCTCCCACTACAGTCAGCAGACTTCAGTTTTTTTCTGCCTAGCAGAAGGAGAAGACGTGGCTCTCTCAGGAGCCAGTCTCCTGACCTATTTTTATTCCTTTTCTGGAATTCTTTTTTATTTTATTTTTGAGAATTTTCTATCAACTGTCGGCTGGGCAACAGGTTGGGTACAAGATATCCTCGTAGTCTTCCCTGTCCGACCATCGAGCGTGCTGATCCTCGCCTTGTGTGCGTGAGACTCAGTTCACGACAGGCCCCATGACTCCAGGGGTGGCCGGGTTTGCTTTCATGCTCCCACGGTCCTCTCAAGACTGAACAGTTCCTGACTGACTGTATCTTTCGCGGTGGACCGGGCCGACAGCTACTCAGTACTGCACTGTGATAGTCCTGTCAGAAACACACCAGTGGGTCTCTCAGGGGACGGGTAAGTAGTCTCTCCTGCCTGCAGGTGAGTACAAAAGGCTGTGTGTTTCTCTGTGGGGGATTTTCCCTGTCTCCCCCTGTATTTCATTGTCACTC
The DNA here is from genome assembly GCA_029206835.1 of Rana muscosa. NCBI lineage: Eukaryota > Metazoa > Chordata > Amphibia > Anura > Ranidae > Rana > Rana muscosa. Next base: position 143,467,324 of record CM055116.1, read on the forward strand.
TCTGTCACCATTGCTGGTGCTGTGCTGTGTGGGGTGCCTGGGGGTCACACTGTTCTTGGAGGGGCTAATGCTGGTCTGCAGATATGCTTGGGGCCTTTTTTTGTGTGTTTTGGGGCCTGAGCGCCGAGTGGCGCTGTGTGTGTGCTGTTTTTTCACTTTTGCTGAGTCATGGTGGCCATCTTGCCGCGGATCGCCTCAGTGAAGTGCGGCGGCCATTTTCTTGTAGCCTGTGCGCTCTTCAGCACTAGTTTTGGCCTCTAGCGCTGCTGTAACAGCGCGAATCTCCTCACAATCTCCTCACAGCTCACCAGCGCTGACACAGCGCGGTACAGACAGCGGAACTGAGCGGTCCCTGGTCCGGTTTGGTGAGTCCCCTGGGCGCCCCCTCCTCAGTCAGCACAGCCTGTGGGTGGACTTTTTATCTGAGGAGTCTCAGAGGGGGGCAATATGGAGTCTCTGTCACCAGCTTCCCCTAAATGTCAGTGGACAACAGGCAGTGCTTCAGCACCTGCGGTCCCTAGGGACCAGTTGTGGGCAGTCCTGGAATAATTTCTGACCAGGATGGGAGCTGTGTGCAAGCGCAAGGGAGCAAAAAAGCGCCCTCTCCCCACTTTAATTCATGAGGGCAGTGCGCTGATTCAGATATGGGCCTAGCCACTACCGCTCAGGACCCTAGTTCTGAATGTATTGGATGGTTTTGAACAGGACATTCCTTATGAGGAAAACTCCAGTTCTGAGTCAGTAAATGACAGGGCGCTTGTTAGTGTACTCATGACTGCGGTGAGGGACACTCTCAAGCTAAAATGCTGCGGATGCAGAACCTCAGGCGGATACAGTCTCCTTTGGTTCTTTTAAGGCCAGGCCTTCTAAAGAGGTTTTTCCATATGTACTTTCTTTGACCAGTTCATTGATAAGGTCTGGGAAAAGCCGCAGAAGAATTTTTTTATGGTCCCGCGGCGTTTGTCTATCAGATACCCCTTGAAGATGCCCTACTTAAAAAGTGGGCTTATCCCCCAGGGTCGACCCTCCAGTCTCCCGGTTGAACAAGGCCATCACTCTCCCGATGGAGGGGACTCCTGCATTTGAGGACCCCACTGACAGGAGGTCAGAAGTGGTGAGCAGAGCCATGTTTGCCTTGTTGGGATCTGCCCTACGGCCTGTGGTAGCGGCGACCCTTGTGTCTTAAACACTTACAGGTTGGGCAAAAATGTTGCACCTAGCTGTACAGGAGCATAATCTTCCTCCAGACACAGTTGCTTTGGCCCACCAACTGGTTCAGGGCCTGGTTTATGTGTGCGACGCCACGTTGGACGCGACCCCTTTAATATCCAGGGCCTCTGTCTCGGCGGTGGTATTGCGTCGTCTTATCTGGTTGAAGTGCTGGTCTGCTGACCTAGCCTTAGGAAGCTCCTGACGGATCTACCATTTAAAGGTGGTAGACCTTTCGGTGCTGCTCTGGATGACATCGTCATGGATGTCATGGGAGGTAAAAGCACTCTTCTTCCTTAGACTAGCAAGGGTGAGGAGGCCCGCCGCAAACAGGGGCCTTCCTTTCCAGCAAAAGGGTTTTTTTTCGTCAGTCAGAGTCCACGGGTAGGCCCTCTCAGACTGACGGCAGTGCGGCTGGTGGGCACAAGTGCCCCTGGGTGCATAAGCCGAACATGCGGCTCCCAAGCCCGCCTCCGCGTGAAGTCTTGCCTCCGCCCGACTCTGGGGTGGGGGGACGACTTCGCAGGTCACGAATCGGTGGTCCTTCCGAATCTCCGACTGGTGGGTGTGCGAGGAGGTCACCTCAGGATACAGGATAGTATTCCGATCCTGGCCCCCAGACAGATTGTTTCCCTCAAATCTTCCTCTCCTTCCTACCTGTCGGGCAGCCCTCTTGGGGGCTGTACAGGATTTGATCAGGTCCGGAGTGATTGTGCCGGTTCCGTCACAGGAGAGTTTTCAGGGATTCTACTCGAATCTGTTTGTCGTCCCAAAAATAGGACGTGGTTCGACCTATCCTGGACCTCAAGGCCCTGAATGTCTTCGAGAAGGTGCAGAAATTCCGCATGGAATCTATTCGCACGGTGATCGCTACACTCCACCAAAGGGATTTTCTTCTGGCGTCCTTGGACTTCAAGGACGCCTACTTGCATGTTCCGATCTGCGCAAGTCACCAGAAGTTTCTGCGCTTTGCGATCAGCGAAGTCCACTATCGATTGTGGCTCTTCCTTTCGGCCTAGCCTCGGCACCAAGGGTGTTCACCAAGGTGCTTGCTCCGGTTCTAGCCTTCTGTTACAGCGAGGTATTGCTGTCGTGGGCTATCTGGACGATCTTCTGCTAAGAGCAGAAAGTGGATCAGACTTAGAGGAAAGGTGACTATCGTCAATTAGACCCTCAGGGACTCGGGTGGTTCCTGAACATTCAGGAGTCAGTCCTGGTCCCGACTCAGTGTCTGGAGTATCTAGTTCTGATTCTGGACTCCTTGGAGGCAAAGGTATCCTACCTCTGGAGAAGTTGCTGACACTTCAGTCTGCGGTGCGGGTGCTGACATTCCAAAAATGGTTGTCAATCCGTTTTTTGCATGAGAGTCCCGAGACTCGTGGTGGCCTCCTTCGCGGCCGTTCCGTATGCCCAATCACACACCAGGGCATTGCAGAAGGAGATCTTGTCCACCTGGGACAAATCCCCGTTGTCCTTGGATCTTCAGATCCAGGTGATTCACCTGGTCAGGGCGCCCCTGACATGGTGGTTGAGATCCTCGGCTCTTCGGTCCGGAAAGTCGTTCCCCTCCCATCCAATGGACAGCACTCATGATGGACACCAGCCTGACGGGCTGGGGTGGAGTCTGGGGAATCCTGTCGGCTCAGGCCTTGGACTCCGGACGAGCCCGTTTACCAATCACTGTTCTGGTAATACGGGCCATCGGACTGTGTCTCTCCTCAGGTCAGAGAGAGTACAGGGTCGCTCCATCAGGAGCCAGTCGGACACTGCCACGGCGGTGGCGTAAGTGAACCATCAAGGGGGAACTCGGAGCTCAGCTGCGGCTTCCGAGGTAGTCCGTATCCTGAAGTGGGCCGGAAGAAACGTGCCGGCTCTGTAGGCCATTTTACATTCTGGGCATAGACAATGGGCAGGCGGACTATCTGAGTCGCCAATCGCCAGACACCGGACCAAGAAGAGTGGTCCTTGCATATTTCAACTCCTTTACCGACGGTGGGGCACGCCGGATGTGGACCTGATGGCCTCTCGACTCAATCGCAAGGGTCGAGGTTGTGGCCAGATCCAGGGATCCTTGGGCGATGCCTCGGATGCGTTGGTGGCCCCATAGGGTCCTTATCGCCTGATATAAACTCCAGCGATCCTAATTGTTCCGGATTGGCCTCAGCATCACTGGTACGCTGATCTGGTACGTCTCGTCGCGGACGTTCCCTGGCGGTTGTCGATGAGGGAGGACCTTCAGTCTCAAGGTCCTATGTTTCATCCGGCTTACAGTCTCTGGCTTTAACGGCAGGGCTGTTAAAAGCCAGGTGCTGAGGGACCGAGGTCTCTCGGACTCGGTCATTTTGACCATGTTAAGGACACGGAAGTCTTCCTCCAGGCAGATCTATCACGTACCTGGAAAGCTTATATCGCCATGTGCGAAGCGCTGGACTGGCGTCCTCGGACGTATTCCGTCCCCAGAATCCTGCGTCCTCTGCAGTGTGGAGTGACCCAAAAGCTTGCTTTGAGTACCATCAAGGATCAGATTTCGGCCTTGGCCGTCTTCTTTCAGCGACCTCTAGCGGGTCATTTACTTGGTTAGCACCTTGTGTTGGGGGTTCGCCATGTGCTCCCTCCTGTCAAGCCTCCTCTCCCACCGTGGGATCTGAATTTGGTGCTCTCGGTCCTCCAGGAACCTCCTTTTGGGAATATCCGGGATATTCCCCTCTTGTCTTGTCTCAGAAGGTGGCCTTTTTAGTGGCAATCACTTCTGTTTGACGAGTGTCTGAGTTGGCGGCTTTGTCCTGCAAGTCGCCATATTTAGTCATCCATAAGGATAAGGCGGTGTTGCATCCGTGACCTTCCTTTTTTGCCAAAGGTGGTGTCGACCTTTCACCTACATGAGGACATTGCCCTCCCGTCCTTGTGTCCTCACCCATCGCATCCCAGAGAGTTTGCGCTGCACATATTGGAGGTGGTACGAGCCTTACGGGTGTACCTGTCTGCTACTGCTTCTATTCGGAAGTCCGACTCACTATTTGTGACTGTCTCTGGTCCATAACAGGGCCAAGCGGTTTCGTCTGCCATCATTTTTAGGGGAATCAGACAAACCGTCATTCAAGCCTATGCTCTCAAAGGGCGGGCGCCTCCCTTTCCGGTTACGGCGCATTCCACCAGGACAATTGGTGCTTCCTGGGTTTCCCGACATCAAGCGTCGGTTGCACAAGTGTGCAAGGTGGCGACCTGGTCGTCTGTTCATGCCTTTTAAGTTTTATAAGGTTAATGTGGCTGCATCTTCGGATGCTTCCTTCGGCCGCAGGGTGCTGCAGGCCACTGTTTAAAGTTGCGACTTCTCCGTTGAGGAGCTCTGCCTTATTGGAGTGAAGTTTTGGTTTTTCCATTTATACTGCTCCCATCCCTCTTGACACTGCTTTGGGACATCCCACGTGTAAAGTGTAAAGAGACACCGTGTCAGTCCATGGATGGTAAGAGAAAATAGGATTTTTTGTACTCACCGTAAAATCCTTTTCTCTGACATCCATGGACTGACACGGCACCCACCCTTCCTTTTAAGTTTGTACTGCTTTGTTACGAACTGAAGTCTGCTGACTGTAGTGGGAGGGTTATGTCCGGAGGGACGGCCCCCTGGGTGGGGCTGTTCAGCTCTGGCTTTTAGAATGTATGTATAACATTTCACATTCTGCCTAGGTCTTCTCCTGCAAGCAGGGACATAACCCACGTGTAAAGTGTAAAGAGACACCGTGTCAGTCCATGGATGTCAGAGAAAAGGATTTTACGGTGAGTACAAAAAATCCTATTATACAGTGGAACCTCGGATTGGGAGAAACGTGGTTAACGAGCGTTTCGCAATACGAGCACTGTATTTCTAAAAATCCTAACTCGGTTTGCAAGTGTTGTCTTGCAAAACTAGCAGGATTCAAGCCACACCGTTTGGTCTGAGGTGGGGGGGTGGCGGAGCTGAGAGGAGCCGAGTGAAGCCGAACGGAAATACTCCATTCCCGAGCCTTTCCGAGGTCAGCCGAGCTGTCCCCGGGCCTTTCCGTGTGTTTCCAAAGCTCTCCGGCGCGCCCACCTCTGGCCACATGCGGTATTGCATGCCATTGAAGTCAATGCGGAACAAATTATTTTTGTTTCCATTGACTTCAATGGGGAAACTCGCTTTGATATGCGAGTACTTTGGATTACGAGCATTCTCCTGGAACGGATTATGCTCGTAATTGTAGTGATATAATATATAGTCCGTAGAATAATTGATATTTAGTTATTATTATGATAATATAAGTTATGTTTCCGCAGCAACATCCAAGTTCTCCAGAGAGTGCAATTTATTTGACTTCCAACACAGAACAAAGTTCAATACTGGCACAGATGACAAATTGACAACGAATCCAACAGAGTATATATATATATATGACCCAGAATAGTAGTTTTTAGAGTCCCATGCTCTCTAGATCTGTGCCTTCATATCCATAGAGAATATAAAACTGAATGCCAGCTTATATTGCCTATCTACTGAATGGCTGAGCAATTTGATTGGCTGTCTTTGATCTACGCTCTGTCATTCAAAATGACAGAGAATGACCCCTAGCCAGAGACGGTTGTAGTCATCACATGCCCTAATTTGCATTCTTGCATGATAACATCAACAAGCCCCCCCTTTGACATATGCAATTAGATTACCGATACCAAAGGTGTAAAAATAGACTTGTCCTGGATTCTTTCATATTGACATCAACAAGCCCCCTTTGATATGTGTAGTAAACTTTGTTTGGCCACTAACCCCTTTGATCAACAAACACCCTTTGATATGTGTAATTAGATTACAGATGCCAATGTCAACTGAAATATGGCCTGGTCAATCTTGTACTTATACAATATATATAATAATATAATGTCCCACATAAATCAGCCAACATATTACAACAGTAATCCGAGGTTCCACTGTGTGTATATTGTGAGATGGGGGTTGTTTAGCTCAAGTGGTATATGCGTTTTTTCAGCGATTCAAGCCAGTCAGGAACTATATTTAAGGGCATGGTAGCCCATTTTTATTAAAAAAGGCAAAATAAAAGTCCAAACAAAGGTTTCCCATGCAGGGGTTCTTCTCCATCAAATACACATAACAGAAAATGCTAGCCCATCTGGCTCTCTGTAGCAGTACTTCTGCACTTTCCTGGTCACCCAGACCTCGGACTCCTCAAAGTAGACGGCTTCCCTTTAGCGTCCACAGCTCTGCCTCTTGCAGTCACCAATGTTCTGGCTGTCACCTACAGCCTCTCTGACTCCTGAAGACCTCCTGTCCAATGGCGGATCCAGGGGGGGCAACAGGGCAATTGCCCCCCCCCGAGACCATCTGTCATCTGGCTCACTTGCGCCTGATCTTCTGAACTTTGGGGACCCGGTACCAGCCGACCATAGGTCCCCTGGACCCCAAACGTGGCACACATGTATCCCCATGTGTCCTCTACAAGTGTGCAAAGTTTGGTGTCTGGGAGACCTACGGCCGGGGAGAACCGATTTTTCAAAGCCAGGCACTCCTTCCATAGACTCCAATGTTAAACATCAGTCTAGTCATGGGCACAGTGAGGCAATGTGAGGCAAAGTGAGGCACAGTGAGGCATGCAGATGGACACCCTAAGCTTATACTTGAGCCAATACGTTTTCCCAGTTTTTTGGGGGTAAAATTAGGTGCCTCGGCTTATATTCGGGTCGGCTTATACTCGAGTATATACAGTACTTGTTCTGCAGCTGCCGCTGCCTCTCTGAGTCTCTCTCTCAGTTTCTCACATCAGCCGATCAGCGGCGCAGAGAGAGAGACACGTCTAATGTAGTTACGCGGCGCAATAACACGATACCAGGAGCGGAGGAGGAGGTGGGTGGAGCCTCTTCCCTGCACTCGTTGCTAACGCCTGGGCCGCTTGGCGTCTAGCAACGAGTGACGTCAGTGAGTCACGTCGGGCCGCTCTGCGGGCAGGTGCGATAGCGCGCAGCTCCACAGACGGGTAAGAAAGCGGGCGGCTCCGCTTGCGGCGCGGTTTGCGGGCGGCGCGGTTCGTGGGCAGACCGTGCTGCTCAGTGTGTTGGCAGCGCAGGTGAGAGTGAGAGAGCAGGCTCAGTGTGCCAGCTGGCCAATCAGCTAGCTGGGAGCGGGGGAGCAGAGAGATGAGATTATCTCTCACCGCCTGTGCCTGCCCTGCATTCCTGCAGTGACTTCTGCCCTCACTGTGCAGGCAGCAGAGAGATTACATTATCTCTCTGCTGCCTGACTCTGGGAGTCTGGGACACAGCAAGAGACAAACAAAACTACACCTTAGCAGGCAAGTTAGTGACAATCCGCAAGGTGTGGCAGGTGACGTGGCAAGTGACAATCCGCAAATTGTGTCAGGTGACGTGGCAAATGACAATCTGCATCTGGTGGCAGGCAAGTGACAATCCACAAGATGTGGCAGGTGACGTGGCAAGTGACAATCCGCAATGTGTGGCAAGTGACACGCTCAGGGCTCCCACTAATTGCAGGCGACGGTGGCAAGTGACACACTTGGGGCTCCCACTGATTCTGCATTGAACTATTTAATTTTATATTACAATGTAATAATAGAAATAATGCGCTTCAATCATCCTGACACCGTAACAAACATGGTGCCGGGATGATTGAAGCGCCGACACCAGCTATTTCCCAGATAAATTTCCCACAAAAAAAACATTTTTTGGCAGTGCCCCTCCCGAGAAAAGACTCTGGATCCGCCCCTGCTCCTGTCTCTTGGTGTGGAGCCGTCTCCAACTGGGAGCCATGAGGTCTTGACATACATTCATTATAAGGGCTGTGCTCACCTGAGCACACACCCTACTGGTAATCAGCAAAGTCTGGACACAGAGTTGGAGATCCCATCCCTCCCAAGACACTGTGGAATCTCCAAACTACAAAGCCCCTTTCCAGAATACCAAAACCTGGAGAAAGCTGCGAAAGCAGTCTTCTCCAGTCCACATCTACGCTCTGTAGTCTTGCATCTTGCAAATGTGCAGACCCTGTGTCCAGAAAACTGTCCAATTTACTGTGACAGTAGCTCCTACTGTCACAATATATATATATATATATATATATATATATATATATATATATATATATATTGTGAGGGGGTTAGCTCGGCAGCGGGTGTGTGTGACCCCCGGGATGGGCTCCCCACACAAAAACAGGCCCAGCAAACGGAGGTTGTGGTTTTCAAAATCAAAAAAGGTGCGGTTTATTTTCTATTTACAGTGACAAAACACAGCAAAGCCAAAAGAAACATAAACAAAATAAATCCTGGTCAACTTGACCTCTGACTAAACATACAGGTTTCCTAACTAACAACTGGGATCAGCCTAGTGCTGTCCTAGTCCCTAAGTCCCTGGTTTTAAATGTCCAAGCAAATAGCCACACAGGCTTTGTCTCACCGCACAGGGGTTCACTCTCCCTAGACAGTCCACACAGGTCTGGGTCCAGGCATGAGCAAACACCTAATGAATCTGGGAGTTCTTATAGAGGCCTAAATGAGCTGACAAGCTTCAGCTGGTCTCATCAACTCCCTGTCTGCACGACGCCCCACACTCTCCCTAGAGGTATGAGTCATCCATGAGCCCACTAGCCTCAGCTGGGCTTATACAACTCTCCACCTAGTTGTATAAGTCGGCGTAAAGCCTGAATCTGGGCGAAATATATCTACCCCCCTGGATGCAACCAGGTGACTTTACCCTCCTGCTGTCACATACCCCCCCCCCTCTTGTTTTAACCTCGGGGTTGGAACACCAGCAATCAGGCATTCATGTACTCGAGACAAAGCATCCACATTCCCCATTTGAACGCCAGGGCGATGCTTTACTGTGAAGTTGAATTCCTGGAGGGCCAGGAACCACCTATTCACTCTTCTATTTGTTTCCTTGTTTTGAGCCATCCACTTTAACGGAGCGTGATCCGTAACCATGTCAAAGTGCCTACCTAGCAGGTAGTACCGAAGGGAATCTAGAGCCCACTTCACCGCTAAACACTCCTTTTCAACGGTGGCGTAATTTACCTCATGGGACTTCAACTTCCTGCTGAGGTAAATGACTGGGTGCTCTTCCCCGTTCCAGACCTGGGACAATACTACTCCTAACCCCACATCTGACGCATCACTTTGTACGACAAAGTCTTTAGAGAAGTCGGGTGAGTACAACACTGGCTGGCTACATAAGGCTTGTTTCAAGAATTGGAATGCTGCCTCAGCCTCGGGGGTCCATTTAATCATGACCGACCCTTTCCCCTTCGTTAGGTTGGTTAGGGGCACAGCCTTAGAAGCAAAGTGGGGAATGAATCGCCGATAATACCCAGCGATTCCCAGAAAGGCTCGTACCTGCTTCTTGCTGTTGGGACGTGGCCAACTCTGGATGGCCTCGACTTTGTTGAGTTGGGGTTTTATTTCTCCCCTCCCAATGGTGTACCCAAGATATTTGGCCTCCTCCTGCCCAATGGTACACTTCTTGGGGTTAGCCGTAAACCCCGCTTCCCGAACAGAGTCCAGGACTGCTTGCACTTTTGGCAGATGTGAGGCCCAATCTGTGCTATGGACAATTACGTCATCCAGGTAAGCCGCAGCATACTTCCGATGGGGCCTCAGCATCTGGTCCATTTTCCGCTGGAATGTGGCCGGCGCATTCTGTAACCCGAACGGCATTCTTTTATATTGGAACGCCCCGTCTGGGGTTACAAATGCGGTTTTCTCTTTGGCCAATTTGGCCAGGGGGATTTGCCAATACCCTTTTGTGAGGTCAAGAGTCGTCATGTATCGGGCTGTTCCCAGCCGGTCGATCAACTCATCTATACGTGGCATGGGGTAGGTGTCAAATTTTGTAACTTTGTTCAACTGACGAAAATCGTTACAAAATCGCCAGCTCCCATCCGGTTTAGGCACCAACACAATGGGACTAGACCAATCACTTTGGGACTCCTCTATCACCCCTAAGTTCAGCATTTTCTGTACTTCCTCCCGTATTGCCTCCCGTCGGGCCTCTGGGATCCGATAGGGTTTTAACTTCACCCTTTCACCGGGCGGGGTAATGATGTCATGCTCTACCCCAGATGTTTGTCCCGGCAGCTCAGAGAATACCTCCTTGTTGCGAAGCACAAACTCCTTAACCTCCTGTTGTTGGGGTTGTGACAAGGTGGCTGCTATTCCAACCTCAGGAATCACGCAACCAGTTTGAGCTGGTGACCAAGTGTCTGCGACTAGGGACTCTCTATCCCTCCAGGCTTTCAACAGATTAACGTGATAGATCTGTTCGGGCTTTCGCCTTCCTGGTTGTCTGACCTTGTAATTCACTTCGCTCACTTTTTCTATTATCTCGTAGGGGCCTTGCCATTTGGCAAGGAATTTACTTTCAACCGTAGGGACAAGTACCAGTATCCTATCCCCCGGGGAAAAGGTACGGGTCTTGGCTCCACGGTTGTACACTCTCTGCTGTGCTAACTGCGCTTGGGCCAAATGTTCCTTCACGATGGGCATTACCTGTGCAATTCGGTCTTGCATCAGGGCGACATGCTCAATCACACTCCTGTGGGGAGAACTCTCACTTTCCCAAGTTTCCTTGTCAATATCCAACAGCCCTCTTGGGTGTCTCCCATACAGTAACTCAAAGGGGGAGAATCCCGTAGAGGATTGGGGCACCTCCCTAATAGCAAACATCAGATAAGGAAGTAGACAGTCCCAATCCTTTCCATCTCTATCCACCACTTTCTTCAACATTTGTTTTAGGGTTTTGTTGAATCTTTCAACCAGCCCATCGGTTTGGGGGTGATACACAGATGTACGTAATTGCGTCACTTTGAACAATTTACACAGCTCCTTCATAACCCGGGACATAAAGGGTGTACCTTGGTCCGTAAGCAGTTCTTTACAAATACCCACCCGGCTAAACACAAGAGATAGCTCTTTGGCTATGGTTTTGGCCGAGGTATTTCGGAGAGGGATCGCTTCTGGATAACGGGTGGCATAGTCCATTATAACTAATATGTACTGGTGCCCCCTAGCGGACTTGATTATAGGACCTACCAAATCCATGGCGATGCTCTCAAACGGGACCTCAATGATGGGTAGAGGGACCAGCGGGCTACGGAAATGTGGCATCGGGGCCGACCTCTGACACACAGGGCAGGAGGAACAATAATTTTCTATGTCCTTCATCACCCCCGGCCAATAGAATCTCTGTAATACCCTCTCTCGGGTTTTCTCTGTCCCCAGATGACCTCCAAGAATGTGCCCATGGGCCAACTCCAACACCAACTTCCTGTAAGGTTTGGGCACCACAAGCTGCTCAACGGTTTCTTCTGCCCTTTTTGCCACCCGATACAGTAGGTCCTTCTCTACGCTGAAGTATGGGTAAGTGCAGGTATTATCTGGGTTCACTAACTCGCCATCTATTTTCACTACGTTTTCCCGTGCCTTTATTAGGGCGGGGTCTTTCAACTGTTCTGTGGCAAAGTTTTCCCTGTGAACCTCAAGATCAGAAAACTCCACAGACGGTAGGTTTTCGTCTGAGGAGGTGGGCTCCTCTCCAGTTTCTTGAGTCTCCCCTGCCAATACTGATAAGGGAAATTCCGGAGAGTCCTCACCACTCTCAGGGGAGTTCTGGCTATCACATTCCTGGTACATAGGGGCACCAGTGGGGGGCTCAGGATCATCCCACAGTTCCCAGAACTTCGGAAAATCCCTTCCCACAATGGCGTCATGCGGTAACTGAGATACTAAGCCCACTGGATGAGAGAGGGTACCTTTGGGGGTCTCGAAACACACTGTAGTCACTGGATACTCTCGGATGTCCCCATGCACACAAATAACAGCTACCTTGCTATTCCCAGAGACCTCTGTTTTAACTAACTCAGCCTTTATCAGGGTCACAAGGCTACCTGAATCCAGCAATACCACAACATTTCTACCATTAACACACATTTTGCATAAATGTTTCTCAGTTCCTCGAATGGCAGTGCATGCGACTGTCGCACACAGCGACTGACGTCTGCCCGTCAGAAAGTCACACTGCATGGGTTCCTCCACAACCGGGCAATTGGCTGCAATATGTCCCGCTTGCCGGCAGCGGTAGCAAACGATCCTTCTTGCCGCCTCTTGAGCCGCTGATTTCCCAGGCTGTTCTCGCCAAACTTGGGGTAGAGCTCCCACCCTCTCACTCTCTCCACCCTCACCCCTTGGAATCCTCTTATCCGCCCCTGGGGATGGTCTGGTCTTAGGGTGGAAAGTCCGAGTGTCTCTGGAAGAGGCCGTCAGGTTCTCTGTAGCCAAGTATTTCTCCACACGATCCACAAGACCATCGGCCGTCTCTGGGTCTCCATGGCTTACCCACTTTTGGATGGCAGTAGGAAGAGCTCTCAAAAACCGATCCATTACAACACGTTCCACAATCTTTGGTGCGGACAAAGTCTCTGGCTGTAGCCACTTTCTGCTCAGGTGAATGAGATCATACATTTGAGACCTGGGGGGTTTTCCAAGCTGGAAAGTCCAGTTATGCACACGCTGAGCCCGGACAGCCTGGGTGACACCCAGCCTTGCCAATATTTCAGCTTTTAGCACCACATAGTCTTTTGCTTGGTCAGGCTCTAGGTCATAGTAAGCCTTCTGCGATTCACCAGTTAACAGAGGAGCCACCAGTCCAGCCCACTGCTCCTCTGGCCACTTTTCTCTTTCAGCAGTCCTTTCAAATGTGGTCAAAAATACCTCTGGATCATCCTCTCCAGTCATTTTTGTCAATAAACGACTCACCCCAAAGGACGCGGTATTAGTGGGACGGCTTTCCTCACTGGTCTGCGGACGTTGCTGCATTACTGCTTCCATTTGTTGTAGTCTCTGCTCTTGCTTCTGTAACAGGTCTATGAAGCGGGCCTCAGATTGCTGCTGGGCTTGTTGCTGAGCTTCCAGACTCTGTTGGTGAGCTTGCTGCTGGGCTGCAAGGCTCTGTTGATGAGCTTGCTGCTGGGCTGCGAAGTTCTGTTGTTGAGCTGCAAGGCTCTGTTGATGAGCTGCAAGGCTCTTTTGCAAACCTGCATTTGTCTGCTGTTGATTGGCATTTGCTAGAGCCAGCTGCTTCAGTATCTCCTCCATGCTGGCTTAAAAAAAAACTGCCCGCATTCTCCACCAACTGTGAGGGGGTTAGCTCGGCAGCGGGTGTGTGTGACCCCCGGGATGGGCTCCCCACACAAAAACAGGCCCAGCAAACGGAGGTTGTGGTTTTCAAAATCAAAAAAGGTGCGGTTTATTTTCTATTTACAGTGACAAAACACAGCAAAGCCAAAAGAAACATAAACAAAATAAATCCTGGTCAACTTGACCTCTGACTAAACATACAGGTTTCCTAACTAACAACTGGGATCAGCCTAGTGCTGTCCTAGTCCCTAAGTCCCTGGTTTTAAATGTCCAAGCAAATAGCCACACAGGCTTTGTCTCACCGCACAGGGGTTCACTCTCCCTAGACAGTCCACACAGGTCTGGGTCCAGGCATGAGCAAACACCTAATGAATCTGGGAGTTCTTATAGAGGCCTAAATGAGCTGACAAGCTTCAGCTGGTCTCATCAACTCCCTGTCTGCACGACGCCCCACACTCTCCCTAGAGGTATGAGTCATCCATGAGCCCACTAGCCTCAGCTGGGCTTATACAACTCTCCACCTAGTTGTATAAGTCGGCGTAAAGCCTGAATCTGGGCGAAATATATCTACCCCCCTGGATGCAACCAGGTGACTTTACCTTCCTGCTGTCACAATATATATATATATATATATATATATATATATAGTAACACCTTGGTTTGAGAGCGTTTTGACTTCATAAACAAGCGATGTCTGGATATACAAGTAGCATCCTGTCACAACTGAGTATAAGCCCTGGTTCACACTGCTGCATTTTGACATGCGATTTGACATGTCAATCGCATGTCAAATCGGCGGCAATTGCTGGCAATGACACCCTCCTAATCGGTGCGACACTTCACCGATTTCAAAAAGTAGTTTCTGTACTACTTTTTGCGATTTCGGTCCGCGATTTACATTGACATCTGTGTAGAAACCTGCACAGATGTCTCTGTAATCAGGGCCGAAATCGGGACTGCCAGCGGGAGTGAAATCGTGCGAGTTCAGCTGAACTTGCACGGCTTCACTCCCGTAACCTAGTGTGAACATGGGCTGAAAGAGAAGAGAGGCGCCTCTAAGTGTAGCAATAGGGTTACATTTACTGAAGGTACAACATTTAGCAACTCACATGGTTGATGATTAAAAGAGGCACATCTAAGTATGCAGGCATCCGGGGTAAAGCTGTCCATATAGACCATCCTCCTCACCACCATCAAAGTCATCCCTTCCACGCTGTGCTCCATGAGCGTTTCAAGCCTCGCTTTCAGATCGCTCTACTGCAGGGTAGTCTTCCCGGTCACAATTGCAGTCTGACAGCAGTGAGAGCCGGCGGTGCGGGGGATGGTCTATGTGGATAGCTTTACCCCGGATGCCTACATATATTAGATGTGCCTCTTTTAACCCCTTCCATACCGGGTCATTGTAAAATGACACCGGCAGGAACCCTCTCTCCCTCCGGGTGGACGTCATATGACGTCCTGGGTTTGAGGGGGGATATCTGAATGATGCCTGCAGCTAGAGGCATCGTTCAGATATCCTTGTTTTCAGCGGGCGATCCTGCGCACCATAAGAACGATCATAGTGGCGGTTCCGCCGCTTGATCGTTCTTATAGGCGGTGGGAGGGGACATTCCCCCCCTCCCGCCGCCATCCGGTGCTTCTCCGGGCTCTCCCATGCCATCGGGGACCCGGAGAGAATCGTCCAGCACCGATGGTGGGTCACGTGACAAGCATAGAGATGACTGGTGACCAGATGGTCACCAGTCATCTCTATGACTGTCAGAGGCCCGGGCGCGATGTGATGACGTCACGCCCGGGTCCTCAAATGTAAACAAAGCCGCCATTGCAGCTGTAAGTATGAGATCAGTGAATTTTTTTTCACGATCTCATGCTTTCCAGCCTGGAGGAGAGATGTGGGGTCTTATTGACCCCGCATCTCTCCATAAAGAGGACCTGTCACACACATTCCTATTACAAGGGATGTTTACATTACAATAGGAATAAAAGTGATAAAAAAAAAAGTGTAAAAAAAAAGTAAAAATAAAAAAAAATAAGTAAAATAAATAAAAAAAAATTAGGGCTGTTACTGATTAAAATTTTCGTGTTCGATTAATCGATTTTTTTTTTTAAAATCGATTAATCAACTAATTTCGATTAATTATAACGCACATACAGATCCAACTACTTTTAGCTGATCTCCTTGCAGGCCGATTCCCAGTGCAGCTACCAACCACTGGAAAAATGGATAGCAGGATACAAAAAACACACAAAGGCAGCGCTCGATGGGAATAGCATTAAAACTTTTATAGTCTTCAAGTAGGTAACAAAATAAATATTGCACTGGAGATAAAATCGATGTAGCTACATAAACTGTAAAAATGGTGCGAGTAATACCAAACGGTAGCAAAAGCAGTCCTAAAAACATGTAGCTAAGTATGATACTGGTATAAAAATGTGTACAACGATACCACTGCTGAATCCAGATGAGGAGGGGTTAACATCCGTCCGTCTGCATTTAGATGTCCCGTGAAGGGAACTATCACATCTCCCAGTGGATGGCTGTAGAATCCCAGGTTGATAGAGGGAAGTGATAGAGGGAAGTGTAACAGCCCTTGCGTGTGGCAGATAGTAAGGTCCCGCTGGCATGCAGATATGAAGGCACAGCAAAGGAGCCCTTCAGATGGACACGGCAAGCTCCGCCAGTGTCCGTGGCGTCACCGGATCTCCGACGGAACTCCCTGAAGACTCGGAAGCCGGGGGAGAGGTGAGTACGAATCAAAAGAATTTTGATCGATCAAAAAACATAATCGATTAATCGAGGAATTAATAGTTAAATTCCACAGCCCTAAAAAAAAAAAAAAGAAACATTTTTAAAACGCCCCTGTCCCCGGTAGCTCGCGCTTAGAAGCGAGCGCACACGTAAGTCCCGCCCGCATATGTAAACTCCGTTCAAACCACATATGTGAGGTATCGCCGCGTGCGTTAGAGCGCGTGCAACAATTCTAGCAGTAGACCTCCTCTGTAACTCTAAACTGGTAACCTGTAAAAAATTTCAAATCGTCGTCTTAGGAGATTTTTAAGTACCAAAGTTTGGCACCATTCCATGAGTGTGCGCAATTTTAAAGCGTGACATGTTAGGTATCTTTTTACTCAGCGTAACATAAGCTTTCATATTTTACAAAAAAATTGGGATAACTTTACTGTTTTGTTATTTTTTAATTCATGAAACCATTTTTTTTTCCCCAAAAAAAGGCGTTTGAAAAATTATTGCGCAAATACCGTGCAAGATAAAAAGTTGCAACAACCGTCATTTTATTCCCTAGGGTGTCTGCTAAAAAAAACGTATATAATATTTGGGGGTTCTGAGTAATTTTCTAGCAAAAGAATGATGATTTGTACATGTAGGAGAGAAGTGCCAGAATAGGCCCGATATGGAAGTGGTACAGTATAAAAAGCCCTGTATGGAAAGGGTTAATCATCAACCATGAGAGTTGCTAAATGTTGTACCTTCATTAAATGTAACCATATTGCTACATATTGCTACATGTGCCTCTCTTCTTTTTTATACTCTGTAGCTCCTGCTGGATTTTGCTTCTAATCCCCTTGTTGAGGCTTCCAGTTGTGGATGGACATTTTATGGTTACACGACCAATCACATTGCTATAAATTTTTTATATGGACTATAGATTGAAGGATTTATGAATAAATGGTTGTGGAATGTATCATTGAAGTTTCTATTTCTTATGGGGAAATTTGCTTTGATATACAAGTGCTTTGGATTACAAGCATGTTTCGCGAACGAATTATGCTCGCAATCCAAGGTTTTACTATATATATATACCGTGTATTCTCGAGTATAAGCCGAGTTTTTCAGCACATTTTTTTGTGCTGAAAATGCCCCCCCCAGCTTATACTCGAGTCACCTTTTTGCGCCTGATCTCCCGGAATTTGTGGACCCAGTACTGGCCAGCCGTAGGTCCCCTGGACCCCAAACTTGGCACACATGTAGCCCCACTCTTCATCTACAATTGTGCAAAGCTTGTTGTCTGGGAGACCTACGGCCGGGGAGCACTGATTTTTCAAAGCCAGGCACCCCTTCCATAGACTCCCATGTTAAATGTCAGTCTAGTCATGGACACAGTGAGGCATGCAGATGGACACAGTGGGGCAAAGTGAGGCACAGTGAGGCATGCAAATGGACACCCTAAGCTTATACTCGAGTCAATACGTTTTCCCATTTTTTTGTGGTAAAATTAGGTACCTTGGCTTATATTCGGGTCGGCTTATACTCGAGTATATACGATATATATATATATATATATATATATATATATATATATACACACAGTATCTCACAAAACACCCCCCCCCCCCGCATTTTTGAAAATGTTTGATTATATTATTATTATTATTATAATACAGGATTTTTATAGCGCCAACAGTTTACACAGCACTTTACAATATAAAAGGGAGACAATGCAGTTATAATACAATAAAATACAAGAGGATTAAGAGGGCCCTGCTCAAAAGAGTTTACAATCTAATAGGGTGGGACAGGTGGTACAAAAGGTTATATCTTTTCATGTGACAACACTGAAGAAATGATACTTTGCTACAATGTGAAGTAATGAGTGTACAGTCTAAACCGCTGGCAACAAAAGTGAGTACCCCCCTAAGTGAAAATGTCCAAATTGGGCCCAAAGTGTCAATATTTTGTGTGGCCACCATTTGTTTCCAGCACTGCCTTAACCCTCTTGGGCATGGAGTTTACCAGAGCTCTACAGCTTGCCATGGGGTCCTCTTGAACTCCTCCATGTTGACATCACGGAGGTGGAAGATGTGAGAGACCTTGCGCTCCTCCACTTTCCGTTTGAGGATGCCCTACAGATGCTCTGTAGGGTTTAGGTCTGGAGAGATGCTAGCCAGTATATCAGCCTCAGCTTCTTTAGCAAGGCAGTGGTCATCTTGGAGGTGTGTTTGGGGTCGTTATCATGTTGGAATACTGCCCTGCGGCCAGGGGCGGTTGGTGCTCAAACTTTCTTGGGGGGGGGGGAGGCGCAAGCGAACTGAAAAATACTGGGAAAAAAACATCAATTGCAGTCTCACTGTGCCGTCAATTGCAGCCTCACTGTGCCATCAATTGCAGCCACTGTGCCCATCAATTGCAGCCACTGTGCCCATCAATTGCAGCCACTGTGCCCATCAATTGCAGCCACTGTGCCCATCAATTGCAGCTACTGTGCCCATGAAATGCAGCCACTGTGCCCATGAAATGCAGCCACTGTGCCCATGAAATGCAGCCACTGTGCCCATGAAATGCAGCCACTGTGCCCATCAATTGCAGCCACTGTGCCATCAATTGCAGCCACTGTGCCATCAAATGCAGCCACTGTGCCATCAAATGTAGTCACTGTGCTCATCAATTACCGCCACTGTGCCATCACTTGCAGCCACTGTGCCATCAAATGCAGCCACTGTGCCATCAAATGCTGCCATTGTGCCCATCAAATGCTGCTATTGTGCCGATCAAATGCCACCATTGTGCCCCATCAAATGCAGCAACTGTGACCCCTACCCGCCTGCTGTCTGACCAGCACTTTCGCCATCTTGGTGGCGGGTCAGGCAGTGGCGAGCTGTGTCCTCAGTGTGTATCTTCTTGCTTCTTGCTAGGCGTCCAATAGCAGCAGCCAATCAGGTGACCGGTTTTAGACCCGCCCTACCTGATTGGCGGAGAGGTGGTTCAGTGTTAGAAAAGCAAATATACATTTGCTTTTCTAACACATATGGGTGGACTCCGAGCGCAATACGTGCCATGTGCGGCTCCCCAGGCACCTGAAAGCGCCAGGGACTTTATGCCTCAGGCCCTCAGCACACAGGAGCTAGTAAGCGTCCATGTGCAAGAGACTTAATGCAGCAAACATACCTGAACAGCCAGTGTTGTGATTAGATCAGAGTAGCAGTACATCAGATTACACAGCTGGATGAGTCAGAGGAGGACACACCTCAAAAAGGAGCCATCTGGATTGCCAGTCTGACCAGCATGTCATGCAGAGTTCCTTTTACAGCACCCTGTATATATATAAAATAGTTTTTTTTTCTTAAATAAAAAATAATAAAGTATATTAAACACGTAGCGCCTAGGGTGACCACGTGTCCGGATTGCCCGGGACAATCCCGCATTTTGCAGGTCTGTCCCGGGCACCTTCATGTACTTTTCTCAGAGAGGACCGAGCGAAAGGGCTGGTATCTCAAGAAGAGCCTGGAGACTCAATTGGGGGACGCATCCTGACCAATCTACCTCACAGTGCTGCCGGCTGGCTGAAAGAAACTGGTACTGTGTAGCTGTGTCTTTTGAACTGTGCAAAGTGTGTGGTTGTGCCGTCCTGTGGCAGAGGACTGTACAACGACTCCATTACATTCATCAAGTCTGTGGCAGAGACTTTTGACCGAGTTTCGCACCGGCTGCTAGGTCAGTGAGAGAGGCCTATCCGGTGGTTGCTAGATCGAGTGTGGAAACTGTTTGTCCTCTGGATCAAAGAAGTACCTGTGATCTGCAAAGCAAGGTACCTGAATCTCCCCTAACCCTCCATCCCTCTAACTGACGTTCTTTAATAAAACCATTGGAAAAAAGAGACTAAAGCCTTGTACACACGACCGATTTTCTCGTCCAAAAACGACAAGAAAACTGCCGAGAGAGCTTTCTTGTCGAGAAAACCGTTCGTGTGTATGGTTTTTCGTCGAGAAAACCGCAGTGAATCTCGACGAGAAAAATAGAGAACCTGCTCTCTTTTTTCTCGTCAGGATTCTCGATTTTCTCGTCGTGTTTCTCGTCGGTCTGTTTGTGTGTATGCTTTTACGAGTCTTCAAAAAGCGCGCATGCTCAGAATCAAGTATGAGACGGGAGCGCTTCTTCTGGTAAAACAAGCCTTCGTAAAGGAGATAGCACATTCGTCACGCTAAAACGAACTGAAAGCACGAAGACTGAAAAGCGCGAATCGTCTCTTCCCAAACTTTTACTTCACACATGGTAACACGAGATCAGCAAAAGCAGCCCAAGGGGTGGCGCCATTGAAATCGATCTTCCCCTTTATACTGCCATCGTACGTGCTGGACGTGACCGCGCAGAACAACGACGAGATTTGGAATTGACTGTGTGTATGCAAGGAAAGCTTGACAAGAATCTCGTTGAGAAAAACGACGTGTTTTTAACGACGAAAAACTCGGTCATGTGTACGAGGCTTAAGTATATGGCGGATATGGTGAACAGACAGGTAACGGCAAGGCCCAAAAATCAAACCAGCAGCTCCTACAGGGGTAGTGCTACACGTGGGGGCTCGAGTCCGGGATTTGCCGTTACCAGTCGCAACGCAAGTAAACTGTTCACCGGGAGCCTAAGCTAAAGAGGGCTCTGGACTGTTGTTTCTTTGAAAAAGGGGGTAATTTGCAGATCATTTTTTTTAGCCGCGTGGGCTGTGGGCGGAGCCAAGAAAGCAAGAAGCCTGCGAACTACATGACTAAAGGAACAAGTGGGAGTTCCCGCCTGCTTGCTGCGTGAGACGCCACGTGTGTGTCCAACACTTAACAGAGAATCGGAATACCACCATGTCTAGTTCCATTGATGCAGTCTGCTATGGGGCCCAGGATGTTTCCTGTGGGTACCGATACAAGTGCCATACTGCCGGGAACTACGCTGACGGACACTGGCATTCGTCTGAAACCTCAGGGGCGGTTCGTGCTGTACACAATTGGAGATGTCGAAGCATTGGGTATGCTGTGCAACAGGTGTGAAGGACTGGCCATACAGCCCCGTCCATTTGTTCGGTGCCTACACTGCGGGGAGTACCTGTTCGCCGTAGAGCAACCCACCATGACACCCCGTGCTTACCGAGTGGACTGCGACACGGGCATTGCTAGAGAGGAGACTGCTGCTTTTGCTCCTGCGGCTAGACCTGCACTCGCCGCATCTGCTACAGTGAGGGTTCCTGAAGGAGATGGCGCTGTTACTTCCATGAAAGAGTCATCAGCGGACATCGCCACTGCTGTTATCTCCGCTGTATCTATCTCCGCTGTATCTGGTCCCGCTGTACCTGCTCAAAAGAAGGTGTGATATGTGAAAGCCTCCCGCGGCCGTGGTCGAGGCCTACCCCAGAGACTACCCGAACCGGATCCAGAGGAAAGTCTGATTCCTGAGAAGTCCACGACAGGAACGGGTGAGAGATCGGGGAAAAACATGTCTGGAACTGTGTGTAACTATTTGCCGGCGGAGGAACTGGGGGATTCTGAGATAAAATCTTTGTCAGATATCTCCAGAGATGATGACCTATTCGAGACTATGTCTCAGGAGATGTTATGGGCCAATGGAGATGATGTTGCTTCGGCCTTCACCTTTTCTGAATGGGCAGTCATGGACTCGGGGAAGACATCACCCAGTGTGGAAACCCCAGTTGCTACTAATGAAATCCTGGCCAGAGGTACCAATTCGTTTGGGTCAGGAAAGCTGTCTATTAATACTATCGTGCACAAGTCTCCAACTTCATGTATACCTCCTGGACTTGGAAGCACCAGAGCTCTGCCAAGGCTTGCCCGGTTACAAAGATTGCTCAACAAAAGGGTAGCCAAGAGTATGGTCTGGAATTTCCCTATGTCCCCCTGGAGATCATGCAGGAAATTGAGTCCAGCAGAGAGAAATGGTACGGTGAGGCTGTTTGGGACTATTTATCCGTACCTAAACCTTTCAGGAGGGCAGGCTATTCGGCTACTATGGATGATCGTTTCAATGGGTGCCTGTTGCATTGGAACTATGGTAGACACATTCATGCTGACAAAGTGGTCATCTGCAGGCCTGGAAAGGACAACATTGTCTACTTCATCACCACTTTGGATAAGCAAGGGAAACCACTGACTTTGCCTGAACCCCGGTTTTACTGGTGATCGTTTACAGTGACTGTCCTGGTTTTCAATTTGCCGAAAGAGGAAGATTTTTTTTCTCTGAAGGACTGTGGGGTATACAGCTAGGTAGAATTAGGTTACCGGAAACTTCGGAGTCAAGATTCCTCTACCTGTTCCAGTACTTGTGTTCAAGGACTTTGGTCATGTTGTTCTTCTACCACTAGGTGGTGGAAGTTTGCTCAGCAAATCTGGACTTTTTTACACTTAGCAACACACAGAAAAAAATATATATACTATATATGGGGGAAAGAAAGGCTCATCTCTCAGGAAGTGAGGCTTTGCTTCCTGTTGCATAGTGATGCGTTCTATATTGTTGCCTGTGTGCTTTTGTTTTTCAGGTACACTGGATCTTCTGTCAAAACTGCTGGAGAGTGGATGGTTTAGATAGAGAGAGAGAGAGATGTTGTAATGTACATTGGTGTAACTCTACTGTATGTTTATGTTAAATTTGCATTTCTGTTACTACCTCACCCTTCCCCTTCCCAGTTTTTTTTTTGGGATTCAGGTATCGACTCTCAGGAGTAATTTTCCCTTGACGATGAGGACATCGTCTGTTGCGGTGGGGGAAGTGTGTAGCGCCCTGCTCCTATTGAGTAGGCGCTATATGTAAATTTAAGTTATCTGAGCTGTAGTTTGGCTCAGAATGAATGTGTTAAATAGCTGGTTTCTGTTCCAGTCCAGCTGGTTGCGCATTTTCCACTTGACTGTAAGTGTCGCTGTCACCACAGGTCAAGGTTGGAAATGCAGCAGGCTGAGTGTGTTGAGTATTCTTTTTCCCAGAAGCAGCCCAGTGGGAGGGTTTTGCTGCCGCTGTGCATTCTGGGAGAGGGTACTTAAGGGGCAGACACCGTTTTTCGGGGTCTTCCGATCCTGACCTGATGGCCCTCCTGGCCTCAGGCATGTCGTAGCAGTTTTTCTGCCTCGGGACCTGCTGGCCCGAGGCTCCGTTACTGATAGTAGGCCCAGGAGCTTCTGGGGCCTACTGGTCCAGGGGTGGTCCCGTGCTGTCTTGCCTGCGGGAAGAAGCCGAGCAACTGGAGAAACCAGGGGAGGACTTTTCTCAGAGAGGACCGAGCGAAAGGGCTGGTATCTCAAGAAGAGCCTGGAGACCCAATTGGGGACGCATCCTGACCAATCTACCTCACAGTGCTGCCATCTGGCTGAAAGAAACTGGTACTGTGTAGCTGTGTCTTTTGAACTGTGCAAAGTGTGTGGTTGTGCCGTCCTGTGGCAGAGGACTGTACAACGACTCCATTACATTCATCAAGTCTGTGGCAGAGACTTTTGACCAAGTTTCGCACCGGCTGCTACGTCAGTGAGAGAGGCCTATCCGGTGGTTGCTAGATCCAGTGTGGAAACTGTTTGACCTCTAGATCAATGAAGTACCTGTGATCCGCAAAGCAAGGTACCTGAATCTCCCCTAACCCTCCATCCCTCTAACTGACGTTCTTTAATAAAACCATTGAAAAAAAGAGACAAAGTGTTTGGTGCAGACATCTGTGAACAACTCTCCAATGGGACCCCTATGGCGGATATGGTGAACAGACAGGTAACGGCAAGGCCCAAAAATCAAACCAGCAGCTCTTACGGGGGTAGTGCTCCAAACAGATTATAAACTCTCAAAATAAAGTTGAGCAAAAGTTGGTATATTTCCTATTCATTCACTGCGATTGATTCACAGTACACATTAATTCATACTTTTTGTTAGCATCCCCACATGCAAGTTTTGTGTGCTCTGAGCCGTCTTATTAATGTTTATAAACTCCACATGGCAATAAAATGCCTAAAAAGGGAATGAGAGAAGGAGATTGTAACTGTACTTTATAAATAAGACATTGGGCACAGCATTATTTTGGCAGCCTTTTTCTGAAAATAGTTAGATTTTATTATTTGTGTTGGTAAAAGGGAATGTGTTTTTTTTGTAAAGATTTTGGTTTTATTGCATTGCTGTATATGTTTGCATATGTGTTTCTATGTTACTTCTTGCTATTTTTTTTCAGATATACTGTATATGTAAATGTGATCAGCTTATTGTAAAACAATCTTATTAATATTAATGGTTTTAAAAGCCTGGTTCTATGTATAGTTTGTTTGTAACCATACTAGCAAATACGGTATGTGCCCTTTATAAAATGGTGTAATTGTTGGAGTGGGTGTAGGCTTTTTTGTTATTGTAGTTTTGTGCAAGTGGAATGTTTTGCACAAGATATTTAATTTCTGCGGTTCATCAGTTCATTATCATCCTACTACAGCTCACAATTACATTGTTAAACCTGAAGCATTAACCCCCTGCTCGACCCAGTTACGAAAGTGGAAGTAAACCCTCCTATCGTTTTCAGCCAAGGAAGCTGCCATCTTGGCCTCTGTTTAATCTGCAACTGCTATGCTGCTGCACATGTGATCAGTTATGAAACCAGCCATTGGATGGTTTGACAGTTTGGTTGGGAGCACAAGCAAATGTGACAGCTAGCATTTCCTGCATGCTGGGAATGTTAACAGTTTTTTGAAACTATCAAAAATTAGTGCACAAGTTTACTTCCGCTTTAAATAAAAAAAACTAAGCTATTTAAATCCCTGGCCACAGTCCCAAGTGTACTTTCTAATGTCTAATGACCAGGAGGTAATCCAGGATGTAGCAGAACTGAAGCAGAAATTATTAAAGTGGTCTACCTGGCTTTGCTGTATGGCAGAGATGTGAAAAAATTCCAATGCCTTTGGCAGCTAAAGTGGTTATCCTGTGTAGCACTACCCCTTTAGGAACGGCTGGGTGTTTGTTTGTTTTTAATAATTTTTATTGAAAATTTTTGACATACAACACATACACAGCTTGGTACAACACCAAACTAAACAGTCAGCCAACATGGCCGGTAAGTCTAACAACATTAACAATGCCATCCAACCGACAGCTACAGCAAGTATAACCTCCCCCCCTCCCCGTACTCAGTTCCCTTCCCTCCAATGAAAATTATATTATTTGTGGGATGCAAGCCATATCACTTCTCTAATCACCCAAAATAATTGTCATTTACTCTTCCTCCAGAGTACAATACATGTTGGCTACACATCGGACCCTCCCATCCTTTCAGCTTAAGATTAGTCCGTCACACCGTTTGATCAGACTCATACCATGCTCTCCATACTTTTTCAAATTTTTTACTGCACCCTCTAGCCCTATACGTGGCTTTGTAGTGCGGGAGCATTGCGTTCACCAATCCTTTCCAAAAGGTTTGTAGCGGCCTCACCCCTCTCCCTTGCTTTATTTGTTATATGGCTGTTGTCTAGGGGTACCTGGGAGAGAGAGATGATACACACCACGGCCCATGTCCTCCCGTAACTAGGAGGTGAAGGCCAGAGATTGGGCTTTTGTGTAGGTGTCCTAGAGCCAAGTCCAGTCCTTCGTCCCTGACTCCTTTGCTTAGTAACCCGAGTTCCACACAGTGAGTAGGTACAACTCAGTTTTATTCTTCTTGCCAAGCAATAAAACAAACAGTCTTTCTCCTTTTGAATAATGGGGGAACAGATCGAGGCACAATCCTTTCCCTTCTTGATGCTGCCCACTGTGCTGTCACCAGTGGTGAATAGTCACTGCCACTGACTAGGTGATATAGAACGTGAATTTACTTTCACTCACTTTGCCCCTGTCAGGAGAAGAAATCCGTCCAAGGGAGAAGTGGAGACCTCTCCGTCACCAGCAATGCTGCGCCGGACTCTTCGGAGAAGTTACTGCGCACCAGTCCTCACGAACTCAGACACGGGCACCCAAGGAGTTAGGGCCCCCTCGGATTCCTCCACCCTCGCGGAACTCAGTCGAAGGTACTGAGCCCCAGGCATCCGCCATAGTACCTCACCCCAGGCTAAAGGTGCCTGAGATGGACTCCATCTCCGCTCCAGCTAGGACAAGGGTGCCTAGGCCTGGAACACCGGAACGCCAGCACCCAAGCTGAAGGTGCCTGGGCGCGGCCACGTCCTCCGACTCTCCCCAAATCAGGGCGTCCGCCCCTTTTATGACCTCTCCCTTTGCGTCACAGCGGGTTCCCCGCCCCGCCGTACCAGCTCCAGGGGAGGACAAAAAGGCATGTGTGAGTTCAACTTCGGCCCAGAGCAACAGCGCCACCCAGGGACCCCAAGGAACCTCACACCACCAGAGTCCTCACATAATTCAAATACCCGCTACAGGTTATTTCAGGGGCCCCCATTTTTCTCCACTTTAGTAGAATGGCCTTCTTTCCATAGAATAGTAGTATTGTAAGTAAGGTTCTGTGTGCCCTTGATGGGACTACCTCGTCTACCAACCCCAGAAGACACACCTCGATAGTTAATGGTACCGGAACTTGCAGCACCTCCGCTATACAGGAGGTGACCCCAGACCAAAATTGGCGGATCAGGGGGCAGCTCCAGAACTCAGCTGGGTGTTTTTGAGTTCAGGGGTGCACTGTGTACAGAGTTCAGGGTTGAGGAATGCATTATATATAGAGTGCAGGGTTTAGGGGTGCTCTCTGTACAGAGCTTCTACTCCCAGCTAAACTGCTGGCAACAGGACAGAGTGCCGCTGGCCTTTGCTCAGCACCTACAGTGCCTCCACAACTTGAGGGAGCTAGGGCAGTCGGCCCCTCTGCCCAGCAGCAGACCGAGCCTCTGAATATTATAAACCACCCAGCTGAAGTGCTGGCAGCCAGACAGAGAGTCAATGACCTCTGCCCCACACCCACTGATGATGACAACTATTCCTTGCAGCCAAGAATGGAGATCATGCGGACTAACTATGTGAGTTCACTCTGTCTGACTAACGCATTTCCAGACAAGGTGGAGGTCTGAAACCTTGTTAGTCGACTTTAGTTAGTTAGTCTCCCCAAGACACACAGACTCTAGGAACACTGTATAGGGCCTATATGCCATATTAGAAATAGTGACTGCTTCATACTGTTGGGAATCATAGCAGATGCTGATGTCATCAACTCCAGCCACCTGTCTGGAGTTGTCTGCTATAATATGTTTATTGTAAATAAGTCTAGTGTGGCTTCTAAGGCCCGGTTCACATAGGGGCGACTCGTCAGGCGACTCGGTCGCCTGACGAGTCGTGTCCCGCTCTGTTGAATGGAACCGTTCTAATGGGAGCGACTCAGGTCACTCCGACTTAGAAAAAGGTTCCTGTACTACTTTTGGGAGCGACTCGGGATGACTTGCATTGACTTCTATACAGAAGTCATTATGCAAATCACCTGAACCGGGCGTCTCAAGTCGTCTTGAGATCGCGTCGCGGCAGTCGCCCCCAAAGTCGTGCCGCCCCTGTGTGAACCGGGCTTAAGGGTCTTTCACCCATTGTTGTTTGTGCTAATTAACTCTGCTATTGTGTGAAAGAGTTCTGTGTTAATATTTAGGCCCCTTTCACACTGGGGCCGGAGGTGCGGTATAGCGCCGCTATACCGTCGGAATTGCGTCGGTATTCGGCCGCTAGCGGTGCAGTTTTAACCCCCGCTAGCGGCTGAAAAAGGGTTAATACCGCCGGCAATGCGCCTCTGCAGATTATTGTTACTATTTTACAGACTATTGTTTACTTATGTTCAGTAATGCGTGTGGAACTTATGGTACAGGGAGAAAGGGACTCCGTTGCCATGGATACCTAATAGACTCTGGTACCCACAGTGCAGCTGTACTCCCAGAATGCATTACAACCACCGCACAGCCTGCTGGGGGAGGTTACTTAAAGGAGGTCGCCCTCAACCAAGCAGGAAGTCTGTGTGAGGCCTGCTGCTGGAGCGGACTAGGCCTGAAGCCTGGGCCGACAGCTTTGTGGAGGATCAGGAAGCCAGAAGAGGGATCTCTTTCCGTGTGAACAGCTCGCGCTCCTCAGAGACCGGAGCCACCCTTCAACCGACATCTACGACTGCTGAGAGTGGGACCGGAGGCTGTACGTTGCGGAGAGGCCGCGGATCGGAGTACCGACGGCAGAGCGTGTCAGGCGGACTAGGCCTGTCAGTGTGAGCGGACACCTGCCCAGAATCTACAACTGTTTGTTAGGCCTGTGACTCTTGAAGGCCCACCAGCTTCAGAGTAGAGCGCCATACGTACACTAGGACATAGTGCAGCGTGTGGTAGCTGCGTAGTAAAAGTTGGCGTTATACTGACTGAGAGCTTCACTCCCAAAAGCATTGCAGGAGTTTAGTTTACATCTTTAATCTCCTTTGGATTACAATTATAAAGTGCACCAACGCCTTGCTAGCGAAGACTCCCACCTTTGAGGAACTCATACAGTAATCTTAGTCAGGCCTGACTGGAATTAACATTGACGGGACACAGGGTGATATTGCCCACTAGGGGGAGCTTGCGAGCTTAAGATTGTTTATCCATAAGAAGTAGGCATTAGCATATTGCAGAACTTTATCTTATACATATCATTGACTCTTGCAGGGCCCTGCAGAGTCACTTGAAATATATATATATATATATATATATATATATATATTGTGGGGGATTAGGCTCAATGCAGGGACAAACTCACAGTTTCTTTAGGAAAACCTCACGTTTATTCCACAGGATATTCCCAAACAGAAGAAAAACATCTTCCCATCAATCAAACAATAAACTTCTGCTCTACCGAGCCTTACTGTGTCCATAGACTTGACCAGTCCTTGGTCTTGTAGTAAGTGTCCTTACAAACGTAAATCCTTTGTATCCAATAATCAGGGGTAAGCAGCCATGCTCCTGGATGCCTCCTCACATGGAGACACACACTCTCTCTTCACATGGAGACACTCTCTCTCTGAGCTGAGACCAGCTGCCTTAATCAAGGCCTGGAAGGAAACCAACAAACTGCGGCTCCACGGACCTGGGAGCCTGTCCCACCCAGAGCTCCATCAGACTCCCAATAAAACCAGCCCCGGAACAAACTTTACCAACACAGGATAAAGAACTATATTTCTTTATCCTAAAGTCTTTGCTGGTATTATCTTAGATTGCAAATCTAAGAATCCGTGGAGGAACATATATCACTTTTCCTGTAAATTTTAACCTGTTTTACAGGCACCCTGCTACATATCTCCCCCCTCTGCTCAAACTCGGGGTTGAGCACTTTGAGCAAACAGACTGTAACTCCTGTATTTTTCTCCTTATTTTGGGCCATCCATTTGAGAGGGCATGGTCTGCTAGGAGCCCAAACTGTTGCCCCAACGACAATATTTTAAACTTTCAAGGGCCGCTTTGGCAGCTAAACATTCCCTTTCTACAATGGCGCATCCTTTTTCAGCAGGGGACAATTTTCTGTTTAGGAATGCTATGGGGTGTTCCTCCCCATTCACCACTTGGGACAACACTGCACCTAACCCCACTTCTGAAGCATCCAACTGCACTACAAATTCTTGGGTGATTAAGACAGGACTATTACACAAGGCGTTCTTTAGGTCCTGGAAAGCTTTCTCAGCTTCTGGGGACCAAATTACCACTGAGGACTCCCCCCCCCCTTGGTAAGATCTGTAAGGGGAGAAACACCTGCACCCACCATAGCAGTTGGGACACCTCTGTGCTGGCCAGTAGCCACGTAGGCCCAACCCTTTTTCCGGGTGTGCTTCCAGGTACGTTCCATCTTGGATCTTAACCGGGTCCTAGAATTCTTTATACTCTGCCTTCCCTCTCTTCTCTTGGGGTCCCTAGGCTTACTCTCTTTTCTTCGGGGGACTCTACCATTCCTGATTCTACCTTTCCACTTACAGGAGTCAGGCTTACCTTTCAACATAGGTCTTTCAGGTTCAAGAACCTTTCTCTGGTTACCCACGGCAACCACATCACTTTTCACAGTGTCTCCGGGTACTTTAAGTTGTACCTCTGTCTGAGTGATGGAAAGCATCTCTGCGTCTATTCTGGGCCCTTCCTTCTCATGAGGTTTAGCGGGTGAGACAGTATCCATGCCCTCTGACTTCTGCTCAGCCGCACCTCGGACCACACCAGCAGAGATTTTTCTAGTCACTACACCAGCCGGAGAGACCTTTGATGTCTCCAACAGTTCTCCTGAGCACCTTCCATACCACTCAGTTACTGAGAGCACCCTCTCAGAGAACCTCAAGACTATTTGCCACACTGTTAACAAGAATTGGTCCCACCAATGCCATTCTTGATCAAGGCTTTGCAGCATGGCCTGTACCACCTGGCTCCACCCACTGGTACTCCACAGCACCACCTGGTCCGACTGCGGTGGAGACACCCAGGTGTACAGTGAGTGCGTTTTTATGAAGTCTAGCATATCCAGTAAGTTTTCTGTCATTTCTAAACCTCCCATGTCTAAATACCAGACTTTTCTGGGGACTTTTCCCTTGTTCAAGACATGGAGGGGCTCATCCACTACAGTTTAAGAGGTTGAGACATTTGATGAAATCTCCACCACCTTGGAAGTACCCATGACCACAGCCTGTTGCTCCCCTGGAGCGCTGTAAGACACATGTCTCCTCTTCACTAGGGATGAGCTTCGTGTTCGAGTCGAACATACGTTCGACTCGAACATCGGCTGTTCGATCGTTCGACGAAGATCGAACGATTTGGGCCGTTCGCGCCAAATTCGAGTGACGCGAACGGCCCACAATGCACTACGCCATCGCAGTGTCATCCAGGCGCTGTGATTGGCCAAGCATGCACTGTGACCCCGCATGCTTGGCCAATCACAGCGCCGGCAGCGAGGAGAGCAATGATTGGCCACAGGCAGGATGCCTGTGGCCAATTATTGCTGAGGGTGTTTAGTACACGCCCCACACTATAAAAGGCCGCCAGCACGGCGGCCTAGTGTAGTGTGTTCCGGAGCAGGGAAAGACAAGCATAGGCAGGGACAGTGACATTTATTTCTTTCTTGCTTAACCTGGATTCCTTTAGTTTAGGGAAAGAGAAGGATAGGTAGGGAGAGTGTCAGTGTGTTTTACTGTGCGAATCCTTGTTTCTAGGGACAAAGAAGGAAAGTGAGGGGAATTCTCCTTGTGCTATAGTGTGCTTTAAAAAAACATTTTTTCTAGGGACAGAAAACTCTAGGTAGGGAGAGTGTCAGTTTCTTTCACTGTGCGAGTCCTTGTTTCTAGGGACAAAGAAGTAAAGTGAGGGGAATTCTCCTTGTGCTATAGTGTGCTTTAAAAAAACATTTTTTCTAGGGACAGAAAACTCTAGGTAGGGAGAGTGTCAGTTTCTTTCACTGTGCGAGTCCTTGTTTCTAGGGACAAAGAAGGAAAGTGAGGGGAATTCTCCTTGTGCTATAGTGTGCTTTAAAAAAACATTTTTTCTAGGGACAGAAAACTCTAGGTAGGGAGAGTGTCAGTTTCTTTCACTGTGCGAGTCCTTGTTTCTAGGGACAAAGAAGGAAAGTGAGGGGAATTCTCCTTGTGCTATAGTGTGCTTTAAAAAAACATTTTTTCTAGTGACAGAAAACTCTAGGTAGGGAGAGTGTCAGTTTCTTTCACTGTGCGAGTCCTTGTTTCTAGGGACAAAGAAGGAAAGTGAGGGGAATTCTCCTTGTGCTATAGTGTGCTTTAAAAAAACATTTTTCCTAGGGACAGAAAACTCTAGGTAGGGAGAGTGTCAGTTTCTTTCACTGTGCGAGTCCTTGTTTCTAGGGACAAAGAAGGAAAGTGAGGGGAATTCTCCTTGTGCTATAGTGTGCTTTAAAAAAACATTTTTTCTAGGGACAGAAAACTCTAGGTAGGGAGAGTGTCAGTTTCTTTCACTGTGCGAGTCCTTGTTTCTAGGGACAAAGAAGGAAAGTGAGGGGAATTCTCCTTGTGCTATAGTGTGCTTTAAAAAAACATTTTTTCTAGGGACAGAAAACTCTAGGTAGGGAGAGTGTCAGTTTCTTTCACTGTGCGAGTCCTTGTTTCTAGGGACAAAGAAGGAAAGTGAGGGGAATTCTCCTTGTGCTATAGTGTGCTTTAAAAAAACATTTTTTCTAGGGACAGAAAACTCTAGGTAGGGAGAGTGTCAGTTTCTTTCACTGTGCGAGTCCTTGTTTCTAGGGACAAAGAAGGAAAGTGAGGGGAATTCTCCTTGTGCTATAGTGTGCTTTAAAAAAACATTTTTTCTAGGGACAGAAAACTCTAGGTAGGGAGAGTGTCAGTTTCTTTCACTGTGCGAGTCCTTGTTTCTAGGTACAAAGAAGGAAAGTGAGGGGAATTCTCCTTGTGCTATAGTGTGCTTTAAAAAAACATTTTTTCTAGGGACAGAAAACTCTAGGTAGGGAGAGTGTCAGTTTCTTTCACTGTGCGAGTCCTTGTTTCTAGGGACAAAGAAGGAAAGTGAGGGGAATTCTCCTTGTGCTATAGTGTGCTTTAAAAAAACATTTTTTCTAGGGACAGAAAACTCTAGGTAGGGAGAGTGTCAGTTTCTTTCACTGTGCGAGTCCTTGTTTCTAGGGACAAAGAAGGAAAGTGAGGGGAATTCTCCTTGTGCTATAGTGTGCTTTAAAAAAACATTTTTTCTAGGGACAGAAAACTCTAGGTAGGGAGAGTGTCAGTTTCTTTCACTGTGCGAGTCCTTGTTTCTAGGGACAAAGAAGGAAAGTGAGGGGAATTCTCCTTGTGCTATAGTGTGCTTTAAAAAAAACATTTTTTCTAGGGACAGAAAACTCTAGGTAGGGAGAGTGTCAGTTTCTTTCACTGTGCGAGTCCTTGTTTCTAGGGACAAAGAAGGAAAGTGAGGGGAATTCTCCTTGTGCTATAGTGTGCTTTAAAAAAACATTTTTTCTAGGGACAGAAAACTCTAGGTAGGGAGAGTGTCAGTTTCTTTCACTGTGCGAGTCCTTGTTTCTAGGGACAAAGAAGGAAAGTGAGGGGAATTCTCCTTGTGCTATAGTGTGCTTTAAAAAAACATTTTTTCTAGGGACAGAAAACTCTAGGTAGGGAGAGTGTCAGTTTCTTTCACTGTGCGAGTCCTTGTTTCTAGGGACAAAGAAGGAAAGTGAGGGGAATTCTCCTTGTGCTATAGTGTGCTTTAAAAAAACATTTTTTCTAGGGACAGAAAACTCTAGGTAGGGAGAGTGTCAGTTTCTTTCACTGTGCGAGTCCTTGTTTCTAGGGACAAAGAAGGAAAGTGAGGGGAATTCTCCTTGTGCTATAGTGTGCTTTAAAAAAACATTTTTTCTAGGGACAGAAAACTCTAGGTAGGGAGAGTGTCAGTTTCTTTCACTGTGCGAGTCCTTGTTTCTAGGGACAAAGAAGGAAAGTGAGGGGAATTCTCCTTGTGCTATAGTGTGCTTTAAAAAAACATTTTTTCTAGGGACAGAAAACTCTAGGTAGGGAGAGTGTCAGTTTCTTTCACTGTGCGAGTCCTTGTTTCTAGGGACAAAGAAGGAAAGTGAGGGGAATTCTCCTTGTGCTATAGTGTGCTTTAAAAAAACATTTTTTCTAGGGACAGAAAACTCTAGGTAGGGAGAGTGTCAGTTTCTTTCACTGTGCGAGTCCTTGTTTCTAGGGACAAAGAAGGAAAGTGAGGGGAATTCTCCTTGTGCTATAGTGTGCTTTAAAAAAAACATTTTTTCTAGGGACAGAAAACTCTAGGTAGGGAGAGTGTCAGTTTCTTTCACTGTGCGAGTCCTTGTTTCTAGGGACAAAGAAGGAAAGTGAGGGGAATTCTCCTTGTGCTATAGTGTGCTTTAAAAAAACATTTTTTCTAGGGACAGAAAACTCTAGGTAGGGAGAGTGTCAGTTTCTTTCACTGTGCGAGTCCTTGTTTCTAGGGACAAAGAAGGAAAGTGAGGGGAATTCTCCTTGTGCTATAGTGTGCTTTAAAAAAAACATTTTTTCTAGGGACAGAAAACTCTAGGTAGGGAGAGTGTCAGTTTCTTTCACTGTGCGAGTCCTTGTTTCTAGGGACAAAGAAGGAAAGTGAGGGGAATTCTCCTTGTGCTATAGTGTGCTTTAAAAAAACATTTTTTCTAGGGACAGAAAACTCTAGGTAGGGAGAGTGTCAGTTTCTTTCACTGTGCGAGTCCTTGTTTCTAGGGACAAAGAAGGAAAGTGAGGGGAATTCTCCTTGTGCTATAGTGTGCTAAAGCATTCCTCATCAACCATCTTTGAAATCCTTGTTTTTTGGACAGTCAGGGAAATTGTCGTTGTGCTATTCTGTGCAAAAGCAATCATCCTCAACCATATTTAGAAATCCTTAAGTAAAGGGACAGAGAAGGACACCTGAAGGTAGCCCTTATTGCTTTTTTCCCATCTCCCTGCAGGCCATCTATTAGAATGTCTGGAAGGCAAACAAGGAGAGGCAGACAGTCAGGAGGCAATAAAAGAGGGCAAGCAGGCTCTGTGTCTGGGGGCAACAGTGCTGGTCGTGGACGCGGTGCATTGTCATCAGCACATGGCCATGGGACACGCTTGTCCTTCTTTTCGGCAGCTGGACATGTTGAGCCACATCATGCCGAAGACTTGGTAGAGTGGATGACCAAGCCCTCCTCCTCCTCCTCATCCTCTCTCACCCAGGCTCAGGGTACTGGCAAAGCAGCTGCCAAAGCGTCCTCTTCCCTGGTATCAATGTCAGACTCATCATCAGTCACTCCTTCCCTAGACCCACCATGTCCTCCTCCTGAGGAGTCCCCCGAACTGTTTGAGCACAGTGTTGGGTACATGCTCCAGGAGGATGCCCAGCGTTTCGAAGGGTCTGATGATGAAACCCAGCTACAGGAAGGCAGTAGCGTGAGAGCAGACAGAGGGGATGCTCAAGAAGGACACCAATCTGGCAGTCATGTTCCAGCAGCTGCAGCATACTGCCAGATTGGCTCCAGTGATGAGGAGGGAGGGGATGATGAGGTCACTGACTCCACGTGGGTGCCTAATAGGAGAGAGGAGGAGGAAGAGGATGAGGAGGAGGCACATCTCCAACGAGGCAGGATGCCCTTTGGTGGCCAGCGTAAGGGCAGTACACCGACGGAATCACACCGCAGAGCTCCGCCTGTGCAGGGCGCTGCCTCTGCCCGTCATTCAAAAAGTTCCTTGGTGTGGGCCTTTTTTGAGGCTAGTGCATCAGATCGCACAGCTGCTGTTTGCAACATATGTCTCAAGCGTATATCGCGTGGCCAAAACATCAGCCGCTTGGGTACCACATGCCTGACCAGACATATGTTGACCTGCCATGCAGCTCGTTGGCAAGCCTACCTCAAAGACCCACACCAAAGAACAAAGCGGACCTCTCCTTGCACCGCATCAGCTGGGATCTCCAACCCCACTATAACTTCAGTCCTCTCTGAAACATGCACTGAGAGGAATGAAGGTGTAGAATTAGGTGTGTCATAGCCAAGTACTTGCGGCCACTCTGCTAGCAGTACACCGACGTCCGATTCTAGCAGGCAAATTTCCCTGCCCCAGCTGCTGGACCGTCGAAAGAAGTTCACTCCCAGCCATCCACATGCCCAGCGGTTGAATGCTAGCTTGGCTAAATTGCTAGCGCTTCAACTGCTGCCTTTTCAGTTGGTAGACTCGGCCCCCTTCCGTGAGTTTGTGCAATGTGCGGTTCCTCAGTGGCAGGTTCCCAAACGCCACTTTTTTTCACGGAAGGCTATTCCGGCTCTCTACCGGCATGTGGAAGGCAATGTCTTGGCCTCGCTGGACAGGGCGGTCAGCGGTAAGGTGCATATTACCGCTGACTCATGGTCCAGCAGGCATGGACAGGGACGTTACCTTTCTTTCACGGCCCATTGGGTCACTCTTTTGGCAGCTGGGAAGGATGCAGGACAAGGTGCAGTAGTGTTGGAGGTTGTTCCACCGCCACGCCTCCAAAATGCTACTACTGGTTGTGACACACCTCTCTCCTCCACCCCCTCCTCTTCTTCTTCCTCCATGGCCTCTTCCTGTGGTTTGTCCTATGAACCAGCGGTGCTCCGTAGCCGTTCACGGGGCTACGCAAGTACGCAGGCAAAAAGATGCCATGCCGTGCTTGCGCTGGTGTGTTTGGGGGACAGAAGCCACACTGGGGCAGAGGTCCTGTCTGCTCTGCAGGGCCAGGCCGAGAGATGGTTGACGCCACGCCAGCTTAAGCCAGGAATGGTGGTTTGCGACAATGGCACCAACCTCCTCTCCGCCCTCCGACAGGGACAACTGACCCATGTGCCCTGTGTGGCTCACGTCCTTAACCTGGTGGTGCAGCGGTTCTTGGGCAGGTACCCGGGCTTACAGGATGTCGTGAGGCAGGCCAGGAAAGTCTGTGTGCATTTCCGCAGATCTTATAATGCCAGTGCTCGCCTGGCTGAGCTGCAAAAGGAGTTGAACCTGCCCAAGAACCGCCTTATATGTGACATGCCCACCAGGTGGAACTCAACGTTGGCCATGCTGCAGCGGCTGCACACGCAGCAGAGGGCCATCAATGAGTACCTGTGCGACTACGGCACCAGGACAGGGTCAGGGGAGCTTGGTTTTTTTTCTCCACGCCAGTGGGGCATGATCAGGGATGCATGCACTGTCCTGGCACCATTTGAGGAGGCCACGAGGATGGTGAGCAGTGACAGTGCATGCATCAGTGACACTGTACCTCTTGTCCACCTGTTGGAGCACACGCTGCGTGGAATAATGGACAGGGCACTTGAGGCAGAACAGAGGCAGGAAGAGGAGGACTTCCTTGCCTCTCAAGGCCCCCTTTACCCAGACAGTGTTCCTTCTGTCCCACCCATCGCACAGGAAGAGGAGGAGGAGGAGGAGGAGGATTGTGTCAGCATGGAGGTGGAGGCTGGCACTCAGCATCATCAGCAGCAGTCTTTTAGGGATGATTTACAGTCCCAAGAAACCAGTGGACTTGTACGTGGCTGGGAGGAGGTGGCTGCGGATCATGTCGTCCTTAGTGACCAAGAGGACTCCGGAGCGAATGCCTCAGCAAACCTACGCTGCATGGCCTCCCTGATCCTGCAAAGTCTGCGGAAGGATCCTCGTATTCTTCGGATCAAGGAGAGGGACCATTACTGGCTGGCCACTCTCCTTGATCCACGGTACAAGGGTAAGGTTGCGGACCTTATGTTACCTTCGCAGAGGGAGCAGAGGATGAGACAACTCCGGGAGGCCTTGCAGAAAGGTCTGTGCAACGCGTTCCCAGAGACTGGGAGGTTACAAACTCCTGGTCCTGGACAACGAGTTGCTGAGGCTTCGGCCAGTCAAAGAAGGAGCGGTGGGGAAGGTGGCCGTCTGACCGATGCGTTCAGACAATTCTTTAGTCCGCAGCCCCAAAGTATGATCGGTTCCAGCAACCATCGCCAGCGTCTGATAAACATGGTGCAGGAATATCTAGGGGCAAGGTCAGACTTGGACACCTTCCCCACCGAAAATCCTCTGGCTTACTGGGTCTTGAGGATGGATCACTGGCCAGAGCTTGCACAGTATGCAATTGAGCTACTGGCCTGTCCTGCATCCAGCGTTCTTTCGGAACGCACATTCAGTGCTGCTGGAGGATTTGTCACGGATCACAGGGTGCGCCTGTCCACCGACTCGGTTGATCGACTGACTTTCATCAAGATGAACCAGTCTTGGATCACCACCAGCTACCACACACCTGATGCTGATATAACAGACTAATTGATTTTAACATGTCACATCCCTTCAAGACTGATGCTGATGCTGAGTGCCTGTGCTGTTATGTTGACTGGCTATCCTCCTCCTCCGAGTCCTCAATGATACGATTGATGATGATAGCTTGGAAGATCATTTTTGTTTATGGGTGCCGCCACCAGTGGCTAAGGCCCAATTTTTCAGCCCCTGTTTTACAGGGGCGTGTAATTAAAAATTTTTTAGCAATAATTTGCCATAGGGCTCATTGCTGTGCTCCAAGTACAGTATCTGTGAGGGGTTGGAGTGTTGTGGCACCAGTGCCTAAGGCCCAATTTTTCAGCCCCTGTTTAAAAGGGGCGTGTCATTACAATTTTTGAAGCAATACTTTGCAACAGGGCTCATTGCTGTGCTCCAAGTACAGTATCTGTGAGGGGTTGTAGTGTTGTGCCACCAGTGCCTAAGGCCCAATTTTTCAGCCCCTGTTTAACAGGGGCGTGTCATTACAATTTTTGAAGCAATACTTTGCAACAGGGCTCATTGCTGTGCTCCAAGTACAGTATCTGTGAGGGGTTGTAGTGTTGTGCCACCAGTGCCTAAGGCCCAATTTTTCAGCCCCTGTTCAACAGGGGCATGCAATTACAATTCTTGATCGAATAATTCACAGCAGGGCCCATTGCTGCACCCACCAAGAGTAACTCTGAGGGCTTACAGTGTTGTGGCAACGCCACCACCACCACCACCACGAAAGGCCCAATTTTTCAGCCCCTGTTCAAAAGGGGCATGTAATTACAATTCTTGATCTAATAATTCACAGCAGGGCCCATTCCTGCACCCACCAAGAGTAACTCTGAGGGCTTACAGTGTTGTGGCAACACCACCACCACCACCACCACCACGAAAGGCCCAATTTTTCAGCCCCTGTTCAACAGGGGCATGCAATTACAATTCTTGATCTAATAATTCACAGCAGGGCCCATTGCTGCACCCACCAAGAGTAACTGTCAGGGCTTACAGTGTTGTGGCACCAGCACCACCATCAAAGGCCCAATTTTTACTACCACTGTTCAACAATTATATGTAATTACAATTCCTGATATAATAGTTGACAGCAGGGCGTTCCAGCACCAACCAAGAGTAACTGTGAGTGCTTACAGTGTTGTGCCAACACCAACAACTAAGGGGCCTATTTCTGCAGAGTATATACGGCAGGTCCCTACTTTCAAACATCCAACTTACAAACGACTCCTACTTGCAAACGCAAGAAGACAACAGGAAGTGAGAGGAAATCTACCACTAGGAAGGAAAATTCTCTCCTGTAAGAATTAATATGGGAGAAAGGTGTCTCCTCTGTACTGATGCTTTATCAGCAATCCTTGTTTCAAGAAAAACACCACATTTCAAAAACAGTTGTCATTGGGACGGAAAGTGAGGTGAAATGTTCTGAACAGGGGCACAGACAGCAAAACAAATGTTACAGGGGTGATAACCCTTACCTATGTTTTCCAAAAAGTTTAAAAATAGATTTTTGGGCTGGAGCTACACTTCAACAATGTACCTGTTCAAAATTACAAACACATTCTACATAACAACAAACCTACAGTCCCTGTCTTGTATGCACCGCCTGTATACGGCTGTTCAGAGTATATAGGGCCTTTTTTATTTTATGTGCGGGGTTCCCCTTAATATCCATACAAGACCCAAAGGGGCTGGTAATGGGCTGGGGTAGGGGGGGGGGGGTCATGGGGTAGCTATGCCATTTTTCTTAAAGATTTTCATCCATATTACCGGGACCAGACATTACATTAAAGCCGCAAGCAGTTTTAAATGGCTTTTTTTTCCTTTAGAAGTGTCATTTTGTGCAGGGACAGTTCTAAACACGGGAAACACGTGGCACTTCACAGGCATACTTTAGACACCCCCCAGGTACGATATTTAAAGGAATATTTGACTTTTTTTTTTTCACTTTATGCATCATTAAAATGACTGCTCCCGAAAAACGACCGTTTTTAAAACTTCTTTTTGCATTGATACATGTCCCCTGGTGCAGAACCCGGGTTCCCAAACCCTTTTTAGGACAATAACATGCATAATAGTTGTTATAATTAGCACTTTAGAATTCGAACGTTCGCATCCATTGTATTTAATAGGGTTCTAATGTTCGTACGAACTTTCGGTCCGTTCGCGGGTTCTGGTGCGAACCGAACCCGGGGGTGTTCAGCTCATCACTACTCTTCACCTCTAACGCTACACCAATGAGCCTCTGCAAGTCACCATTAGTCACACTGTCACCTCGACACTTAACATTACTTAGTTGCTGGGTTGTGGACAACCCATCTGCCATGTCTAGGCCCAGAAGCATTCCTTTAGACTGGATGGGATCAACCTTCACAGGGGCTGACATGCCCTTGAGCACCGGACGCTCTGCAAACCCTCTGTCTGGCATAACAGATGTTGTGTCCACAAACTTGTTACCCATCATTGCTTTATAATTTATTGTCGCTTTGTTTAGTGTCGCAAGTACTTCCTTGCACCAATCATCCCAGTCTCTTGCGGTTCCATCCCTGGTGCTCCACAGCACTGCATCACCTGCTCTAGAAGGCCCCACAAGAACCTGGGATTCACTAGCCAAAACATCACCTGGGTCATTTCTATACATATCCCCTTGGGATGACACATTATCTAACAAGGCAGGCTGTAATACATGCTTTTGCCCTACTTGCTCGGGTGGCGCTACTGACACATACAGCTCTGTACTTTCAGCTTTTGCAGGCTGAATTAACCCCTTGACAACTGGGTTACACTTAGGGTTGTGGGGCTGCGCCCACACACTCTTACCGTGTGACTCAGTCTTCCCTTGTTCACCAGAGTAGCACCACAACCATCCTGAAAAACCTCTGGCTCCAACACATGGAGGCCCCACGAGACTTCCATGGACAATCCTGCGCTTCTGGTTGTCATGGGAAATATCATACTCCCATCATTGTTAGTAAACACATTTCCAACATTTTCAGACATGACATTAAAGGAAACACATTTTTCAATGTCATTATCACCAATACCATCACATTTGCCAACAGTAGGGATGAGCTCGGTGTTCGAGTCGAACATACGTTCGACTCGAACATCGGCTGTTCGACCGTTCGGCGAACATCGAACGATTTGGGCCGTTCGCGCCAAATTCGAGTGACGCGAACGGCCCACAATACACTGCGCCATCGCAGTGCAATCCCGGCACTGTGATTGGCCAAGCATGCACTGTGACCCCGCATGCTTGGCCAATCACAGCGCCGGCAGCTAGGAGAGCCATAATTGGCCACAGGCAGGTTGCCTGTGGCCAATTATAGCTCAGGGGGTTCAGCACACGCCCCACACTATAAAAGGCCGCCAGCGCGGCGGCCTTGTGTAGTGTGTTCCGGCGCAGGGAAAGAGAAGGATAGGCAGGGACAGTGTTGATATTCTTTGTGCTATTCTTGTGTGCAGGGAGAGAGAAGGATAGGCAGGGAGAGTGTCAGTGTCATATTCTTTGCTAAACCTTGTGTGCAGGGAGAGAGAAGGATAGGCAGTGGACAGTGTCAGTGTCATATTCTTTGCTAAACCTTGTGTGCAGGGAGAGAGAAGGATAGGCAGGGGACAGTGTCAGTGTCATATTCTTTGCTAAACCTTGTGTGCAGGGAGAGAGAAGGATAGGCAGGGAGAGTGTCAGTGTCATATTCTTTGATAAACCTTGTGTGCAGGGAGAGAGAAGGATAGGCAGGGGACAGTGTCAGTGTCATATTCTTTGCTAAACCTTGTGTGCAGGGAGAGAGAAGGATAGGCAGGGAGAGTGTCAGTGTCTTATTCTTTGATAAACCTTGTGTGCAGGGAGAGAGAAGGATAGGCAGGGGACAGTGTCAGTGTCATTGTTGCTAAGCCTCCTGCACAGTATACACCTGAAGTTAGCCCGTATTGCTGTGTTTTCCTGGTGTGTTACACCAACAGGCATTTGCAGCACTTACAGCGGGCGGAGTGTGCCTCCTGCACATTATACACCTGAAGTTAGCCCGTATTGCTGTGTTTTCCTGGTGTGTTACACCAACATGCATTTGGAGCACTTACAGCAGGCGTAGTGTGATTCCTGCAAAATATACTCCTGAAGCTAGGCCTTATTGCTGTGTTTTCCTAGTCTGTTACACCAACAGGCATTTGCAGCACTTACAGCGGGCGGAGTGTGCCTCCTGCATATTATACACCTGAAATTAGCCCGTATTGCTGTGTTTTCCTGGTGTGTTACACCAACAGGCATTTGCAGCACTTACAGCAGGCGTAGTGTGACTCCTGCAAAATATACTCCTGAAGCTAGGCCTTATTGCTGGTTTTCCCATCTCCCTGCAGGCCATTAGAATGTCTGGAAGGCAAACAAGGAGAGGCAGACAGTCAGGAGCCAATAAAAGAGGGCAAGCAGGCTCTGTGTCTAGAGACAACAGTGCTGGTCGTGGACGCGGTGCATCGCCATCAGCACGTGGCCATGGGACACGCTTGTCCTTCTTTTCGGCAGCTGGACGTGTTGAGCCGCATCATGCCGAAGACTTGGTAGAGTGGATGACCAAGCCCTCCTCATCCTCCTCATCCTCTCTCACCCAGTCTCAGGGTACTGGCAAAGCAGCTGCCAAAGCGTCCTCTTCCCTGGTATCAATGTCATCATCAGTCACTCCTTCCCTAGACCAACCATGTCCTCCTGAGGAGTCCCCCAAACTGTTTGAGCACAGTGTTGGGTACATGCTCCAGGAGGATGTCCAGCGTTTCGAAGGGTCTGATGATGATACCCAGCTAGAGGAAGGCAGTAGCGTAAGAGCAGAGAGAGGGGATGCTCAAGAAGGACACCAATCTGGCAGTCATGTTCCAGCAGCTGCAGCATACTGCCAGATTGGCTCCAGTGATGAGGAGGGAGGGGATGATGAGGTCACTGACTCCACGTGGGTGCCTAATAGGAGAGAGGAGGAGGAGGAGGATGAGGAGGAGGCACACCTCCAACGAGGCAGGATGCCCTCGGGGGGCCAGCGTAAGGGCAGCACACCGACGGAATCACACCTCAGAGATCCGCCTGTGCAGGGCGCTGCCTCTGCCCGTTATTCAAAAAGTTCTTTGGTGTGGGCCTTTTTTGAGTCGAGTGCATCAGATCGCACAGCTGCTGTTTGTAACATATGTCTCAAGCGTATATCGCGTGGCCAAAACATCACCCGCTTGGGCACCACATGCTTGACCAGACATATGTTGACCTGCCATGCAGCTCGTTGGCAAGCCTACCTTAAAGACCCACACCAAAGAACAAAGCGGGCCTCTCCTTGCACCGCATCAGCTGGGATCTCCAACCCCACTATACCTTCAGTCCTCTCTGAAACCTGCACTGAGAGGAATGAAGGTGTAGAATTAGGTGTGTCACAGCCAGGTACTTGCGGGCACTCTGCTAGCAGTACACCGACGTCCGATTCTAGCAGGCAAATTTCCCTGCCCCAGCTGCTGGACCGTCGAAAGAAGTTCACTCCCAGCCATCCACATGCCCAGCGGTTGAATGCTAGCTTGGCTAAATTGCTAGCGCTTCAACTGCTGCCTTTTCAGTTGGTAGACTCGGCCCCCTTCCGTGAGTTTGTGCAATGTGCGGTTCCTCAGTGGCAGGTTCCCAAACGCCACTTTTTCTCACGGAAGGCGATTCCGGCTCTCTTCCGGCATGTGGAAGGCAATGTCTTGGCCTCGCTGGACAGGGCGGTCAGCGGTAAGGTGCATATTACCGCTGACTCATGGTCCAGCAGGCATGGACAGGGACGTTACCTTTCTTTCACGGCCCATTGGGTCACACTTTTGGCAGCTGGGAAGGATGCAGGACAAGGTGCAGTAGTGTTGGAGGTTGTTCCGCTGTCACGCCTCCAAAATGCTACTACTGGTTGTGACACACCTCTCTCCTCCACCCCCTCCTCTTCTTCTTCCTCCATGGCCTCTTCCTGTGCTTTGTCCTCGGAACCAGCGGTGCTCCGTAGACGTTCAAGGGGCTACGCAAGTACGCAGGAAAAAAGATGCCATGCCGTGCTTGCGCTGGTGTGTTTGGGGGACAGGAGCCACACTGGGGCAGAGGTTCTGTCTGCTCTGCAGGGGCAGGCCAAGAGGTGGTTGACGCCACGCCAGCTTAAGCCAGGAATGGTGGTTTGCGACAATGGCACCAACCTCCTCTCCGCCCTCTGACAGGGACAACTGACCCATGTGCCCTGTGTGGCTCACGTCCTTAACCTGGTGGTGCAGCGGTTCTTGGGCAGGTACCCGGGCTTACAGGATGTCCTGAGGCAGGCCAGGAAAGTCTGTGTGCATTTCCGCAGATCTTATAATGCCAGTGCTCGCCTGGCTGAGCTGCAAAAGGAGTTGAACCTGCCCAAGAACCGCCTTATATGTGACATGCCCACCAGGTGGAACTCAACGTTGGCCATGCTGCAGCGGCTGCACACGCAGCAGAGGGCCATCAATGAGTACCTGTGCGACTATGGCACCAGGACAGGGTCAGGGGAGCTCGGGTTTTTTTCACCACGCCAGTGGGGCATGAACAGGGATGCATGCACTGTCCTGGCACCATTTGAGGAGGCCACGAGGATGGTGAGCAGTGACAGTGCATGCATCAGTGACACTGTACCTCTTGTCCACCTGTTGGAACATACGCTGCGTGGAATAATGGACAGGGCACTTGAGGCAGAACAGAGGCAGGAAGAGGAGGACTTCCTTGCCTCTCAAGGCCCCCTTTACCCAGACAGTGTTCCTTCTGTCCCAC
This sequence comes from Rana muscosa, assembly GCA_029206835.1. Classification (NCBI taxonomy): domain Eukaryota; kingdom Metazoa; phylum Chordata; class Amphibia; order Anura; family Ranidae; genus Rana; species Rana muscosa. The sequence continues at coordinate 143,511,900 of CM055116.1, forward strand.
CCATCGCACAGGAAGGGGAGGAGGAGGAGGATTGTGTCAGCATGGAGGTGGAGCCTGGCACTCAGCATCATCAGCCTGCAGTCTTTTAGGGATGATTTACAGTCCCAAGAAACCCGTGGACTTGTACGTGGCTGGGAGGAGGTGGCTGCGGATCATGTCGTCCTTAGTGACCCAGAGGACTCTGGACCGAATGCCTCAGCTAACCTACGCTGCATGGCCTCCCTGATCCTGCAAAGTCTGCGGAAGGATCCTCGTATTCTTCGGATCAAGGAGAGGGACCATTACTGGCTGGCCACTCTCCTTGATCCACGGTACAAGGGTAAGGTTGCGGACCTTATCTTACCATCGCAGAGGGAGCAGAGGATGAGACAACTCCGGGAGGCCTTGCAGAAAGGTCTGTGCAACGTGTTCCCAGAGACTGGGAGGTTACAAACTCCTGGTCCTGGACAACGAGTTGCTGAGGCTTCGGTCAGTCAAAGAAGGAGCGGTGGGGAAGGTGGCCGTCTGACCAATGCGTTCAGACAATTCTTTAGTCCGCAGCCCCAAGGTATGATCGGTTCCAGCAACCATCGCCAGCGTCTGATATACATGGTGCAGGAATACCTAGGGGCAAGGTCAGACTTGGACACCTTCCCCACCGAAAATCCTCTGGCTTACTGGGTCTTGAGGATGGATCACTGGCCAGAGCTTGCACAGTATGCAATTGAGCTACTGGCCTGTCCTGCATCCAGCGTTCTTTCAGATCGCACATTCAGTGCTGCTGGAGGATTTGTCACGGATCACAGGGTGTGCCTGTCCACCGACTCGGTTGATCGACTGACCTTCATAAAGATGAACCAGTCTTGGATCACCACCAGCTACCAAACACCTGAAGCTGATATAACAGACTAATTTATTTTCAAATGTCACATCCCTTCAAGACTGATGCTGATGCTGAGAGACTGTCCTGTTATGTTGACTGACTATCCTCCTCCTCCTCAATGATCCGATTGATGATGATAGCTTGGAAGAACATTTTTGTTTCTGGGTGCCGCCACCAGTGGCTAAGGCCCAATTTTTCAGCCCCTGTTTAACAGGGGCATGTAATTACAATTTTTTATGCAATGCTTTGCAGCAGAGCTCATTCCTGCACTCCAACTAGAGTATCTGGGAGAGGTTGCAGTGTCGTGGCACCAGCACCAGTGCCTAAGGCCCAATTTTTCAGCCCCTGTTTAACAGGGGCGTGTAATTACAATTTTTGATGCAATACTTTGCAACAGGGCTCATTGCTGTGCTCCAAGTACAGTATCTGTGAGGGGTTGCAGTGTTGTGGCACCAGTGCCTAAGGCCCAATTTTTCTGCGCCTGTTTAACAGGGGCATGTAATTACAATTCTTGATCTAATAATTCACAGCAGGGCCCATTCCTGCGCCCACCAAGAGTAACTGTGAGGGCTTACAGTGTTGTGTCAACACCACCACCACCACCACCACCAAAGGCCCAATTTTTCAGCCCCTGTTCAACAGGGGCATGCAATTACAATTCTTGATCTAATAATTCACAGCAGGGCCCATTCATGCGCCCACCAAGGGTAACTGTGAGGGCTTACAGTGTTGTGGCTACACCAACATGTAAGGGGCAAATTTCAGCAGAGTATATACGGCAGGCCCCTACTTTCAAACATCCAACTTACAAACGACTCCTACTTGCAAACGAAAGGAGACAACAGGAAGTGAGAGGAAATCTACCCCTAGGAAGGGAAATTCTCTCCTGTAAGAGTTAATATGGGAAAAAGGTGTCTCCTCTCTACTGATGCTTTATCACCAATCCTTGTTTCAATAAAAACCCCACTTTTCAAAAACATTTGTCATTGGGACGGAAAGTGAGGTGAAATGTTCTGAACAGGGGCACAGACAGCAAAACAAATGTTACAGGGGTGATAACCCTTCCCTATGTTTTCCAAAAAGCTTAAAAATAGGATTTTTTACTCACCGTAAAATCCTTTTCTCTGAGTCCATGGACCGACACAGCTTCTCTATTGACAAAGTGGGTATTATCCGTTAATTAGGAGTGACTAGGCAGAAAAACTTGTAAAAAGTGTTGCATCACACCTTCTACAGTACCGCCCAGGGGGCGGACCCTCTGGGTATACCCTCTCAGTCTGCATCTTCGCAGATCAGTTCGTCAAAAAGCAGTACAAACTTAAAAGGAGGGGTGGGTGCTGTGTCGGTCCATGGACTCAGAGAAAAGGATTTTACGGTGAGTAAAAAATCCTATTTACTCTTTCGTCCATGCACCGACACAGCTTCTCTATTGACAAAGTGGGACGTCCCAAAGCAGTGTCAGAGAAAAAAACGAGGGGTGGTAACAGCATAAAAACAATCTTCACCCCAAAACACAAAAACAGCACTCCTCCAACGGAGGAGTTGCAACTCTAAACAGCCGCTTGCAAAACCTTGCGGCCGAAAGAGGCATCCGAAGATGCACCTACATCAACTTTGTAGAATTTTGTGAAAGTGTGAGCGGACGACCAAGTCGCCGCTTTACATAGTTGGGAAACAGACGCTTGATGTCGGAAAGCCCAAGAGGCACCTATTGCCCTGGTCGAATGCGCCGTGACAGGAAAGGGGGGCGCCTGACCCTTTAAGGCGTAAGCCTGGATTACTATCTGTCGGATCCACCTAGAGATGGTGGCCGATGAGACTGCTTGGCCCTTCTTGGGACCAGCCACCGAAACAAACAGTGAGTCTGACTTCCGGAACAGGGAAGTAGCAGATAGGTATACTCTCAAAGCTCGGACAACGTCCAAGGAATGCAACGCCGACTCCTTAGGATTCGACGGCTGAGGACACAAGGATGGAAGTACAATGTCTTCGTTGAGATGAAAAGCCGAAACGACTTTCGGAAGAAAGGAAGGCTGCGGCCGCAGCACCACCTTATCCTTGTGGAAAATCAAATAGGGAGCCTTGCAGGACAAGGCTGCCAGCTCAGAGACTCGTCTAACTGACGTAACAGCCACCAAAAAGACCACTTTCTGAGAAAGTGTCAACAGGGGAATATCTCTAATATTCTCAAACGGTGCCTTCTGAAGCACCGAGAGGACCAGGTTCAAGTCCCACGGAGGTAACGGGGGACGGACCGGAGGGGCCACATGTCGGACCCCCTGCACAAATGTACTCACGAGAGAGTGAGTCGCCAGGGGTCGCTGAAAAAAGACAGCCAGGGCAGATATCTGTCCCTTAATCGTACTTAGGGCAAGCCTTTGGTCCACCCCATGCTGTAAAAACAGCAGGATTCTGGAAACCAAATAGGTACGCGGATGCCATTTCATTTCCTCACACATGGAGATGTAGGCCCTCCAAGTGCGGTGATAGACCTTCCTAGAGGACGGTTTTCGAGCACTTCTCATAGTAGAGATTACTGAGTCTGACAGGCCCCGGTCTCTCAGTACCTGGTTCTCAACAGCCATGCCGTTAAAGCCAATGACTGTAAAGCAGGATGGAATATGGGACCTTGCGATAGCAGGTCCGTCCGTAGTGGTAGGCGCCAGGGGACGTCTGCTACCAGACGTACTAGATCGGCGTACCAAGGACGCTGAGGCCAATCTGGAGCGATTAGGATCATTGGAATTCCCTCTGCCTCCACTCTGCGGAGCAGAAGAGGAAGAAGCCTTAAGGGAGGGAAGGCATAGATTAGCCGATACTGACCCCACGATGCTACCAACGCGTCCGTTGCGTCTGCCCATGGGTCTCTTGACCGGGCCACAAATCTCAATACCTTCCGATTGAGTCGGGAAGCCAGAAGAACTACGTCTGGTGTGCCCCATCTTTGGCAGAGGAGTTGGAACACCTCCGGGTGTAAGGACCATTCTCCCTGGTCCAGCCTCTGGCGGCTCAGGTAGTCCGCCTGCCAGTTTTCCACACCCGGAATGTACACGGCCGACAGTGCCGGTACGCTCCTCTCTGCCCACTTCAGGATGCGAGCAACCTCCGATGCTGCAGCTGAGCTTCTTGTTCCTCCTTGATGATTGACATATGCCACTGCTGTGGCGTTGTCTGACTGGATCCTGACTGGAAGTCTCTGAGACCATTTGAAAAGGCACAGCTTGATCGCCCGGATCTCCAGGACATTGATCGGCAGGAGGGCTTCCTCTGGGGTCCAGCGACCTTGCGCCGACTGGACACCCCAGACTCCCCCCCAACCTGTAAGGCTGGCGTCCGTCGTGATCACTATCCAGTAAACCCGGAAGAAATGACTTCCCGGCCATTAAAGCCGGTGCTGTCAGCCACCATACCAGGGATCTCCTGACTAGGTGGCTCACTCGGATTTGATAATCCAGAGATGAAGGGCATCTGTTCCATCTGGACAGAACTTCCTTCTGTAACACTCGAGTGTGGTATTGAGAATATGGGACCGCCTCGAAGGAGGCTACCATGAGGCCCAACACTCGCATGCAAAAACGGAGTGACGACCAATTCCTGGAAGTCAGCTGCCGTACTGCAGCCCGGAGGGTCTGCAACTTCTCCACAGGGAGGAATACCTTTGCCTCTGAGGAATCCAGAATTAACCCCAGGTACACTAGGCGTTGAGTGGGCACCAATACTGACTTTTGCGTGTTTAGTATCCAACCACAGTCTCGAAGAGTCTGACAGGTAATGGACACGCTTACCTCTAATTCTGAGCTTGAAGGGGCCTTCAGCAGAAGGTCGTCCAAGTAACCTGTGATAGTGATACCCCGCTGTCTTAGAAGTGCCAGAATCGGAGCAAGCACCTTGGTGAACGTCCTGGGTGCTGAGGCAAGGCCAAACGGGAGGGCCACAAACTGGTAGTGGTTCTTCCCGATAGCAAATCGCAGAAACCTCTGGTGTCTGGAGTATATGGGGACATGCAGGTATGCGTCCTTGATGTCCAAGGAGGCCAGAAAGTCCCCCGGATGGAGAGCCGTGACTACAGATCGAACCGACTCCATCCGAAATCTTTGTACCTTCACAAAGCAATTGAGGGCTCTGAGATCCAAGATTGGACGAACCCCCTCCTTCTTCGGCACAGTGAACAGATTTGAGTAAAAACCCTGACCCCGTTCCTGTTCTGGAACTGGAATAACTACCCTGCGTTCCAGTAGACCCTGGACCGCCCCATACAGGGCCTCCCGACGGGTCGGTAGTAGCTGGAGATTGGAGGTGATGAATCTGTCTGGTGGACGAGAGAAATTCTATCTTGTAGCCTGAGGAGATTACTTCGCAAACCCACCTGTCGGAGACTAGAGCAGTCCACTGAGTCGCAAATTTGCGAAGACGTCCCCCCACCCGAGAGCTGGGTGGGGGCGGACCTTCATGTGGACGCAGATTTGTCCGCAGGCTTGTTGGGTCTGCGGGACCAAGGACGCTTCTGTCCTTGGGCAGGCGCTTTATCGGCCTGGGGTCTTTTCCCTGTCGCCTTAAGGGGGTGAAAAAAACGCTTACGTGCAGTAAAGGAGGGCCCTTGCCCCTGGCGTGGTCCCTTACCCTTGCTAGTTTGGGGAAGCAAAGTGCTTTTACCTCCTGTGGCATCCTTAATGATGTCATCCAGAGAAGCCCCAAAAAGTCTGTCGCCCTTAAAAGGCAGATCCAACAGGGCTTTCTTGGAAGTCTGGTCCGCAGACCAGCCCTTTAGCCAGATCAGGCGGCGTATTGCTACTGCATAAACCGAAGCTCTTGACAGCAGGGGAATAGTATCCATGTCTGACTCGCAGACAAACTTAAGGCCCTGGACCAACTGGTCGGCCAAAGTTATCTCATTAGAAGGAGCATCTCGCTCCTTTAACCCCTGGAGTAGCAATTTTGCCCATTCAGTAAGTGTCTGAGACACTAGGGCCCCCGCCAATGCCGGGCGTACTGCCGAGCCTACCACTGAGTATAGGTAGCGAGCGAGTGCTTCAGCCTTCTTATCCACAGGGTCCTTGAAAACAGGAGCCCCTTCTACTGGAATAGTGGTGGCTCTATTAAGTCTGGACACCGAAGGGTCCACTATAGGGGGAGAGGCCCATATCTTCAGAAAACTCTCCTCAAAGGGGTACCGTACTGCAAACCTCTTTGGGGCTGTAAAGACCCTCAGTGGGTTCTCCCATTCCTTGTATAAGAGTTTGTCAAAATAAGACACACAAGGGAACACCTTAGCAGTGCGGGCAGGTTTACGAAACCCAAAGGGGATTGGAGTATCTGCTACTTCTGCAGTCTTTTCCAACTTTAGCGTATACCGCACTGCAGTAATAAGGTCAGATACCAAAGCCGTCTCGGGTACTGACCTGGACTTGGAGTCCTCCTCACTGTCCGATCGGTCACGGTCTGCAGTCTCTGATGCATCAGAATCTGGGCCATGAGCCATAGCTGGACCTGGTTCTGCATCAGAAATATCCCCAGAAGATTGCAGGGGACGGGGGCGTTTATTACCCCCTGTATTCCCGTGTGCTGCTTCCACCCTGGCAGCAAACGCCTCTAGGATTGCCGACATAGCGTCCATAGACACCTCAGGGACACCAGCTGCTAAATCTGGTGTTTCAGGGGAGAAGACATCTGGCTCAGATGCCATGCTGACCACACGCTGACACCCACAGGGCTCCAGGCAAGATATCAATAGGCCACCCTCCTGCGCTGCAGAGAGGCTGGGTCACCCAGAGGACTCACCACCCTGGATAGGTACTGCTATGCTGCGCCTGTGATGCTGTCCCCCTGCTGCTGTGTCAGTCTGCTTCTTTTATCAGCACTTCCTGTGTGAATTTTCGCGCCAGTGTAATGCACCCTAGAGGCCGGAGGCTCTCGCAAAATGGTTGCCAAAAAACGTCTGTATGGAAGATAATGTGGGCTCTAAGAAAATGGCCGCAGACAGAAGATAGAGGTCAAGCAGCCATAGCCCACAAAAAGATGGCCGCCGAACGGCAATATCTGCATACAGGGTGGACAAACATGGCCGCCGATCAGCTGATAGGGGCCAGTGGGTGTGGCCGAACCACAGGAAGATGGCCGCTGGGCAGTCACAAGAGGCCAAACTTGGCATGGACCACCTCAAAATGGCCGCCGACAGCATGGAGGAGGAAGGACACAAACACAGGTAAGAAAAAATGACATTTCTTTTAAATGTTAGTTACAGCCAGCCCGCTCCAGTGGGACCCCCTAGGTGACCCCAGCACCCAGCAACCTTTAGCTAGAAGCCCAGGGAGGAGGGAAAGGCAGGGAGAGAGGGAAGAAAGGGGCCACAACCACTTACTTGATCTCTCCAGGAATGTCCAGCTAAATCACCCAGCCGAGGCAGGGGAGTTTTACTTACCTATCCTGCATGTATTCTGCTGGAAGACATTCCAAACAGATCATCGTACGCGCACGGAAGGTGACTGTTGGCCAGGCATGCTGTGATTGGACCCAGAAGGGACGATCATATGTATGCCCTGGAGCATGACGCTCACCGGACAGGCTGCTGCAACTCGGCCGTAAGGTCAGCCGAAGCTGAGCGGTCCGATGCAAGCCTTGGAGCGTAAGCTCACCGGCCAGGCTGCTGCGACTCGGCCGTAAGGTCAGCCGAAGCTGAGCGGTCCGATGCAGGCCCTGGAGCGTAAGCTCACCGGCCACCCGTGGAGCGACGGGCATGTCGTGGAAAACCCAGCGCATAGCTAGGGTCGGCACACGCTCGATGGCCGAAACTGGGGAGACTACAAGGTTCGAGGATCCAGCCTGTCACCCAGTCGGCAGTTGATCGAAGATCGCAGGAAACAACAAATGTAGCAAAAAAAATAAAAATATATATATATATCTTTTTTCCCCGGACCAATGGGCCCGAAGGGAGCCATGTCCTACTCCTTGCTAGACAGAAAAAAACTGATCTGCGAAGATGCAGACTGAGAGGGTATACCCAGAGGGTCCTCCCCCTGGGCGGTACTGTAGAAGGTGTGATGCAACACTTTTTACAAGTTTTTCTGCCTAGTCACTCCTAATTAACGGATAATACCCACTTTGTCAATAGAGAAGCTGTGTCGGTCCATGGACGAAAGAGTAAATAGATTTTTTGGCTGGAGCTACACTTAAACAATGTACCTGTTCAAAATTACAAACAGATTCTACATAAGAACAAACCTACAGTCCCTGTGTTGTATGCACCGCCTGTATACGGCTGTTCAGAGTATATAGGGCCTTTTTTATTTTGTGTGCGGGGTTCCCCTTAATATCCATACAAGACCCAAAGGGGCTGGTAATGGGCTGGGGAGGGGGGGACTTTGGGGTGGTGGCTGATGGGGTAGCTATGCCATTTTTCTTAAAGATTTTCATCCATATTACCGGGACCAGACATTACATTAAAGCCGCAAGCAGTTTTAAATGGCTTTTTTTCCTTTAGAAATTTCATTTTGTGCAGGGACAGTTCTAAACACGGGAAACACGTGCCACTTCACAGGCATACTTTAGACACCCCCCAGGTACGATATTTAAAGGAATATTTGACCTTTTTTTTTTCCACTTTATGCATCATTAAAATGACTGCTCCCGAAAAACGGCCGTTTTTAAAACTTCTTTTTGCATTGATACATGTCCCCTGGTGCAGAACCCGGGTTCCCAAACCCTTTTTAGGACAATAACATGCATAATAGTCGTTATAATTAGCACTTTAGATTTCGAACGTTCGCATCCATTGTATTTAATAGGGTTCTAACGTTCGTGCGAACTTTCGGTCCGTTCGCGGGTTCTGGTGCGAACCGAATCCGGGGGTGTTCGGCTCATCACTAGCCAACAGTAACACTTTTGTCAGCATAACCATCAGAATTTTCATAATACATGTAGACATAACTGCTACTTTTGTGGATTGTCCATTACCCACCACAGCCTGTGAGCCTCTCCTCACAGCACCCTCTATATGTAAAGAGGAACTCTTTGCTCCTTGGGCAGCTCCATAGCTGACCTGGGAAACTCTCTGCTCCGTCACTGCGAGCTCCTTGGAAGTTTCCCTGGGCAACTCTGCAGCACCTGTCATTAGGGAACATGGCACAAGGAAAATTTTGGTCACCCCTAGTTTAGCTTCTCCAACACTCTGCTGGATTATCGCAGGCACATGCATAGTCCCCATTTCCTTTCCAGTCTTTAGCCCTGCGGCTAGTTGGGCTTTACGCTGTGCCTCCCCACTGCTCTGGGTAGCACACTGCAGAAAGTCTATGTCCATTGGTACTGCGGATCTCCCCACTGGACATACTCCAACTTCAATTTGTTCAGTCTTACAAACTGAAACAGTCTTACAATTTTCAGTAGCTGGCATCATAGCCTTCACTTGAGGGCGCTGTCTCGCAGCTGCATCCATACCAGCTACTGCCTCTGTGTGGCCACAGGACAACACTGCAGTCTTTCCAGACTCTTCAGCAGTTTTCCATAACCTTGGGCAAGTAAAGATTCCATGCCCCGCTTGGCCACACTCCACGCATGGTATTGGACCTTGAGCTATACTTTCTTGCCAACTCCTCCATGCCAGGATCTCTGCTGTCATGGAATACCACTGGTCACGACTATCAGCAGACAGACTTCTTGGATCCCCAACATCCCTGTTGGCCTGGACTCTTTTCCACACGCTGTTGTCTGGCTGGCTTCCTGTTGCCAGGGACAACATCTTTAACTTCCCTTTTAACTGGGGGTGACATGATTAATTTACCCCAGGACTCAGAGATTTCACACTCAGACAAATTCTCTGGTGCGGCTGGGGCATGTGGTGAAATACCCTCTAGCCACACTAGCCGTTCCCAGACTTTAGCAAGGATTGCTTCCTTTTTCTATTTTGACCGCCCCATCCTTGCGGTCTTGCACACAGCAACTTCTAACAGTTCACAGAGAAAAAAATATACCGTATTTTTCGCTCTATAAGACGCACCTGACCATAAGACGCACCTAGGTTTTAGAGGAGGAAAACAAGAAAAAAAAATATTCTGAACCAAATGGTCTACTAAAATATTTACCAGTGCCCATGAAATTTAGCCTGACCTGTGCCAAAGAAATGCAGCCTGACCATTGCCAATAATGCGCCTGACCTGTGCCAACAATGCGGCCTGACCTGTGGCACTACAAGTCCCAGCATAGCAGGTTGCCATATTTCAGCCCCCCCACAGAGGCACTACAAGTCCCAGCAGAGCAGGTTGCCATATTTCAGCCCCCTCACAGAGGCACTACAAGTCCCAGCAGAGCAGGTTGCCATATTTCAGCCCCCTCACAGAGGCACTACAAGTCCCAGCAGAGCAGGTTGCCATATTTCAGCCCCCTCACAGAGGCACTACAAGTCCCAGCAGAGCAGGTTGCCATATTTCAGCCCCCTCACAGAGGCACTACAAGTCCCAGCAGAGCAGGTTGCCATATTTCAGCCCCCCCACAGAGGCACTACAAGTCCCAGCACAGCAGGTTGCCATATTTCAGCCCCCCCACAGAGGCACTACAAGTCCCAGCAGAGCAGGCTGTCACCTCTCCTCCAAACACAGCATTAGGAGACTGCACAGCCTTCCATCCACTCCTCCCCACTCTCCCCTTACAATAGTTTCCTACCTGAGTCTGGGCGGCATGTCGCGCTGCATAGTGGGGCAGTGGACATGATTTCCCCTTCTCCTAAGACATGTCCCTGCTCCCAGAGACCCTAGTGTTCTGTATACCATAATTCTCCTACCCGCAGCACACAAGGCTGCAGATTACTGGCCAGGCAGTCACCTCCGTGGCTGCAGCGGCGGCTGGAGCAATTATCTGGGCATCTGTGCGGGAGGAGGCCGTGGGAACCAGGACTCCGGAGTACAGGTGGGGGGGGGGGTTTCTGGCAGTGGCGGGGGCGTTGACCGCGGCGGCGGGGGGGCGGAGCATGATGTACATTCGGACTATAAGACGCAGAGACATTTTTCCCATATTTTTGGGGGAAAAAAGTGCGTCTTATGGTCCGAAAAATACGGTATATGTTTGATTCTCCTTTCCCAGATACACAACCTGCATGCCACACAGTCCATCAAATGAACTTCTGCGCAATGCTGTTCGCCTGGCTGCCACACACAGCTAGCAGCAGTTCCTGATGCGACTCACCACTGGAGCAGAGACCCGGATTCCACCATCTATATGCCCGCATTCGACAGCCACTTGTGGGGGATTAGGCTCAATGCAGGGACGAACTCACAGTTTCTTTAGGAAAACATCACGTTTATTCCACAGGATATTCCCAAACAGAAGAAAAACATCTTCCCATCAATCAAACAATAAACTTCTGCTCTACTGAGCCTTAAAAGTGTCCATAGACTGACCAGTCCTTGGTCTTACCAGTCCTTGGTCTTGTAGTAAGTGTCCTTACAAACGTAAATCCTTTGTATCCAATAATCAGGGGTAAGCAGCCATGCTCCTGGATGCCTCCTCACATGGAGACACACACTCTCTCTTCACATGGAGACACTCTCTCTCTCAGAGCTGAGACCAGCTGCTTTAATCAAGGCCTGGAAGAAAACCAACAAACTGCGGCTCCACGGACCTGGGAGCCTGTCCCACTCAGAGCTCTATCAGTCTCCCAATAAAACCAGCCCCGGAACAAACTTTGCAATAAAAAGTAATAAATGCGCAACCATGTAAGTGGCAACCAACGTGCCAGAAGTGATATATGTGAGTAGATATATATAAACACAAAAAACATTAATTGACTACTAAGTGAATGTGTAAAAACACACTAAGGAAGTCCATACACTTCAACTGCCCAACTCTCACGGCAGCAGAAGAAGCAGTAACTTCACAGGCAAAAAGAAATGTCCATTGATGATGCAAACAGCCAGCATATATCAAGGGATTGCAGATCTTCAAAGGTCAAACTTTACTTCAGTCGAAATATATAGACAGGAGGCTTACCAGAACAGGTGGGTCCCTGTCACGGGGACCAAAAAGGCTCAGCAAATACACCGGATCTGGATGTCAGCGATGCGGTCTTCTGAGTCCTCACTCCGCTCACCAAACTCCGACTGCTAGTGCACCTTAGGTCCGCAGGAACACTCGTACAGCGTAATGGATACCAATTTAGAGGAAGAAATAAAAAGGCTTCATGGTGCAATAGGTTGGTAAAAAAACTGGATACCCTTTATTATAACAAACGGGTAGGCTGACATCCATGTAAGAAAAAACAAAACTGTTAAAAATAGCACTGAAACCCCGCTGTGGCGGCAGCCAATCAGCTGGGGGCGTGATGACGTCAGGGTCCTGAGCTCCACCCTACGCGGCGTTTCCCCGTAAGAGGCGTCGTCTGGGAAAGGAGGCTTGGACCAAGACGTCACTCACCACACTTTTTATACGAAGAGCAGGAGAGTGACACCGGAAGTCCCGATGAGGTTATCAGTTCATCAGTTCCATGGCGCACAAGATTTACTACATGGTAGGCACACAGGGAACATCAAACACATACTGTGTCCCCGCCATGTGAATCTTATCTATCATAAATACATGCATGTGCAGAAGTCATTCCATATTCTCCTAAAAAATTTAAAAACATAAAAAAAATATATAATAAAAACACACATGCTGATTGGGCAACGGTTGCAGCTTGGCACCTTTTGCAGATGTGCCACTTAACATTACTTGCAACCCTGCTCAAAAGAAAACATGTATATAAACATATCATTAATTGATGCACTGGGAAGAAATATTAATATCTAAAAAAACAAAAAAACAACTTTCCCGCTCACCCAGTGTCCGTAATGCAAAACGGGCACTGGGAGGGTTATGCAATACCATATACATATAAACCAGAACAATACTTGACATATATATCAATATCGCAGATAGAAAAAACAGAATATATATATATATATATCCCCATATGTCAATGATACCTATTTTACCTCAGTAAAAATTGCTAAAAAAATAAAATTAAAAACTATATAAAAAAATGAATGTATATTATGGTATATACATTCAGAAAAACCCCCAAACAAATGTGTCCCCTGTCTCCTATACATCTCCCTGTTAACAAAAGAACCCCCTATCAAAACCAGATGCATATCTGAGTGCACCGGGACACCAAAAAGGAGGAGAGGGAGGAAAAAAGAGAAGGAATGAAAGGGTGACAACATAAGAAGGGGCTACGGGGAATTGATACAGGAAGGGAGGAAGAACACACATTATATATATATATATATATATTGTGAGGGGGTTAACTCGGTAGCGGGTGTGTGTGACCCCCTGGATGGGCTCCCCACACAAAAACAGGCCCAGCAGACGGAGGTTGTGGTTTTCAAGATCAAAAGGTGCGGTTTATTTCTCTATGTACAGTGACAAAAACACAGCAAAGCAAAAAGAAACATAAACAAAATAAATCCTGGTCAGCTTGACCTCTGACTAAACATGCAGGTTTCCCTAACTAACAACTGGGATCAGCCTGGTGCTGTCCTAGTCCCTAAGTCCCTGGTTTAGTAAATGTCCAAACAAATAGCCACACAGGCTTTGTCTCACCGCACAGGGATTCACTCTCCCTAGACAGTCCACACAGGTCTGGTTCCAGGCATGAGCAAACACCTAATGAAGCTGGGAGTTTTTATAGAGGCCTTAAACGAGCTGACAAGCTTCAGCTGGTCTCATCAACTCCCTGCCTGCACGACGCCCAGCACTCTCCCTAGAGGTATGAATCATCCATGAGCCCACTAGCCTCAGCTGGGCTTCATCAACTCTCTCCCTAGTTGTATAAGTCGGCATAAAGCCTGAATCTGGGAGAAATATACCTACCCCCCTGGATGCAACCAGGTGACTTTACCTTCCTGCTGTCACATACCCCCCCTCTTGTTTTAACCTTGGGGTTGGAACACCAGCAATCAGGCATTCATGTACTCGAGACAAAGCATCCACATTCCCCATTTGAACGCCAGGGCGATGCTTTACTGTGAAGTTGAATTCCTGTAGGGCCAGGAACCACCTATTTACTCTTCTATTTGTCTCCTTGTTTTGAGCCATCCACTTTAACGGAGCGTGATCCGTAACCATGTCAAAGTGCCTACCTAGCAGATAGTACTGAAGGGAATCTAGAGCCCACTTCACCGCTAAACACTCCTTTTCAACCGTGGCGTAATTTACCTCATGGGACTTCAACTTCCTACTGAGGTAAATGACTGGGTGCTCTTCCCCGTTCCAGACCTGGGACAATACTGCTCCTAACCCCACATCTGACGCATCACTTTGTACGACAAAGTCTTTAGAGAAGTCGGGTGAGTACAACACTGGCTGGCTACATAAGGCTTGTTTCAAGAATTGGAATGCTGCCTCAGCCTCGGGGGTCCATTTAATCATGACCGACCCTTTCCCTTTCGTCAGGTTGGTTAGGGGCACAGCCTTAGAAGCAAAGTGGGGAATGAAGCGCCGATAATAACCCGCGATTCCCAGAAAGGCTCGTACCTGCTTCTTGCTGTTGGGACGTGGCCAACTCTGGATGGCCTCGACTTTGTTGAGTTGGGGTTTTATTACTCCCCTGCCAATGGTGTACCCAAGATATTTGGCCTCCTCCTGCCCAATGGTACACTTCTTGGGGTTAGCCGTAAACCCCGCTTCCCGGATAGAGTCTAGGACTGCTTGCACTTTTGGCAGATGTGAGGCCCAATCTGTGCTATGGACAATTACGTCATCCAGGTAAGCCGCAGCATACTTCCGATGGGGCCTCAGTATCTGGTCCATTTTCCGCTGGAATGTGGCCGGCGCATTCTGTAACCCGAACGGCATTCTCTTATATTGGAACGCCCCGTCTGGGGTTACAAATGCGGTTTTCTCTTTGGCCGACTTGGCCAGGGGAATTTGCCAATACCTTTTTGTGAGGTCAAGAGTCGTCATGTATGGGGCTGTTCCCAGCCGGTCGATCAACTCATCTATACGTGGCATGGGGTAGGTGTCAAATTTTGTAACTTTGTTCAACTGACGAAAATCGTTACAAAATCGCCAGCTCCCATCCGGTTTAGGCACCAACACAATGGGACTAGACCAATCACTTTGGGACTCCTCTATCACCCCTAAGTTCAGCATTTTCTGTACTTCCTCCCGTATTGCCTCCCGTCGGGCCTCTGGGATCCGATAGGGTTTTAACTTCACCCTTTCACCTGGCGGGGTAATAATATCATGCTCTACCCCAGATGTTTGTCCCGGCAGCTCAGAGAACACCTCCTTGTTGCGAAGCACAAACTCCTTAACCTCCTGTTGTTGGGGTTGTGACAAGGTGGCTGCTATTCCAACCTCCGGAATCACGCAACCAGTTTGAGCTGGTGACCAAGTTTCTGCGACTAGGGACTCTCTATCCCTCCAGGCTTTCAACAGATTAACGTGATAGATCTGTTCGGGCTTTCGCCTTCCTGGTTGTCTGACCTTGTAATTCACTTCGCTCACTTTTTCCATTATCTCGTAGGGGCTTTGCCATTTGGCAAGGAATTTACTTTCAACCGTAGGGACAAGTACCAATATCCTATCCCCCGGGGAAAAGGTACGGGTCTTGGCTCCACGGTTGTACACTCTCTGCTGTGCCAACTGCGCTTGGGCCAAATGTTCCTTCACGATGGGCATTACCTGTGCAATTCGATCTTGCATCAGGGCGACATGCTCAATCACACTCCTGTGGGGAGAACTCTCACTTTCCCAAGTTTCCTTGGCAATATCCAACAGCCCACTTGGGTGTCTCCCATACAGTAACTCAAAGGGGGAGAATCCCGTAGAGGATTGGGGCACCTCCCTAATAGCAAACATCAAATAAGGAAGTAGACAGTCCCAATCCTTTCCATCTCTATCCACCACTTTCTTCAACATTTGTTTTAGGGTTTTGTTGAATCTTTCAACCAGCCCATCGGTTTGGGGGTGATACACAGACGTACGCAATTGCGTCACTTTGAACAATTTACACAGCTCTTTCATAACCCGGGACATAAAGGGTGTACCTTGGTCCGTAAGCAGTTCTTTACAAATACCCACCCGGCTAAAAACAAGAGATAGCTCTTTGGCTATGGTTTTGGCCGAGGTATTTCGGAGAGGGATCGCTTCTGGATAACGGGTGGCATAGTCCATTATAACTAATATGTACTGGTGCCCCCTAGCGGACTTGATTATAGGACCTACCAAATCCATTGCGATCCTCTCAAACGGGACCTCAATGATGGGTAGAGGGACCAGCGGGCTACGGAAATGTGGCATCGGGGCCGACCTCTGACACACAGGGCAGGAGGAACAATAATTTTCTATGTCCTTCATCACCCCAGGCCAATAGAATCTCTGTAATACCCTCTCTCGGGTTTTCTCTGTCCCCAGATGACCTCCAAGAATGTGCCCATGGGCCAACTCCAACACCAACTTCCTGTAAGGTTTGGGCACCACAAGCTGCTCAACGGTTTCTTCTGCCCTTTTTGCCACCCGATACAGTAGGTCCTTCTCTACGCTGAAGTATGGGTAAGTGCAGGTATTATCTGGGTTCACTAACTCGCCATCTATTTCCACTACGTTTTCCCGTGCCTTTATTAGGGCGGGGTCTTTTAACTGTTCTGTGGCAAAATTTTCCCTGTGAACCTCAAGATCAGAAAACTCCACAGACGGTAGGTTTTCGTCTGAGGAGGTGGGCTCCTCTCCAGTTTCTTGAGTCTCGCCTGCCAATACTGACAAGGGAAATTCTGGAGAGTCCTCACCACTCTCAGAGGAGTTCTGGCTATCACCTTCCTGGTACATAGGGGCACCAGTGGGGGGCTCAGGATCATCCCACAGTTCCCAGAACTTCGGAAAATCCCTTCCCACAATGGCATCATGCGGTAATTGAGATACTTACCCCACTGGATGAGAGAGGGTACCTTTGGGGGTCTTGAAACACACTGTAGTCACTGGATACTCTCGGGTGTCCCCATGCACACAAATAACAGCTACCTTGCTATTCCCAGAGACCTCTGTTTTAACTAATTCAGCCTTTATCAGGGTCACAAGGCTACCTGAATCCAGTAATACCACAACATTTCTACCATTAATACACATTTTGCATAAATGTTTCTCAGTTCCCCGAATGGCAGTGCATGCGACTGTCGCACACAGCGACTGACGTCTGTCCGTCAGAAAGTCACATTGCATGGGTTCCTCCACAACCGGGCAATTTGCTGCAATATGTCCCGTTTGCCGGCAGCGGTAGCAAACAATCCTTTTGGCTGCCTCTTAAGCCCCCGACTTCCCAGGCTGTTCTCGCCAAACCCTGGGCAGAGCTCCCACCCTCTCACTCTCTCCACCCTCACCCCTTGGAATCATCTTATCCGCCCCTGGGGATGGTCTGGTCTTAGGGTGGAAAGTCCGAGAGTCTCTGGAAGAGGCCGTCAGGTTCTCTGCAGCCAAGTATCTCTCTACACGATCCACAAGTTTACCGGCCGTTTCTGGGTCTCCATGGCTTACCCACTTTTGAATGGCGGTAGGAAGAGCTCTCAAGAAACGATCCATCACAACACGTTCCACAATCTCCGGTGCGGACAAAGTCTCTGGCTGTAGCCACTTCCTGCTCAGGTGAATGAGATCATACATTTGAGACCTGGGGGGTTTTCCAAGCTGGAAAGTCCAGTTATGCACACGCTGAGCCCGGACAGCCAGGGTGACACCCAGCCTTGCCAATATTTCAGCTTTTAGCATCCCATAGTCTTTTGCTTGGTCAGGCTCTAGGTCATAGTAAGCTTTCTGCGATTCACCAGTTAACAGAGGAGCCACCAGTCCAGCCCACTGCTCCTCAGGCCACTTTTCTCTTTCAGCAGTCCTTTCAAATGTGGTCAAAAATACCTCTGGATCATCCTCTCCAGTCATTTTTGTCAATAAACGACTCACCCCAAAGGACGCGGTATTAGTGGGACGGCTTTCCTCACTGGTCTGCGGACGTTGCTGCATTACTGCTTCCATCTGTTGTTGTAGTCTCTGCTCTTGCTTCTGCAACAGGTCTATGAAGCGGGCCTCAGATTGCTGCTGGGCTTGTTGCTGGGCTGCGAAGCTCTTTTGCAAACCTGCATTTGTCTGCTGTTGATTGGCATTTGCTAGAGCCAGCTGTTTCAGTATCTCCTCCATGCTGGCTTTAAAAAAAAAACTGCCTGTATTCTCCACCAACTGTGAGGGGGTTAACTCGGTAGCGGGTGTGTGTGACCCCCTGGATGGGCTCCCCACACAAAAACAGGCCCAGCAGACGGAGGTTGTGGTTTTCAAGATCAAAAGGTGCGGTTTATTTCTCTATTTACAGTGACAAAAACACAGCAAAGCAAAAAGAAACATAAACAAAATAAATCCTGGTCAGCTTGACCTCTGACTAAACATGCAGGTTTCCCTAACTAACAACTGGGATCAGCCTGGTGCTGTCCTAGTCCCTAAGTCCCTGGTTTAGTAAATGTCCAAACAAATAGCCACACAGGCTTTGTCTCACCGCACAGGGGTTCACTCTCCCTAGACAGTCCACACAGGTCTGGTTCCAGGCATGAGCAAACACCTAATGAAGCTGGGAGTTTTTATAGAGGCCTTAAACGAGCTGACAAGCTTCAGCTGGTCTCATCAACTCCCTGCCTGCACGACGCCCAGCACTCTCCCTAGAGGTATGAATCATCCATGAGCCCACTAGCCTCAGCTGGGCTTCATCAACTCTCTCCCTAGTTGTATAAGTCGGCATAAAGCCTGAATCTGGGAGAAATATACCTACCCCCCTGGATGCAACCAGGTGACTTTACCTTCCTGCTGTCACAATATATATATATATATATATATATATATATATACACACACATATATATATGTGGACACATATATACATAGATAAATGCACATAGAGAGTCACAAAAATAGTAATGGTGAATAGGACACTATAGGTGGGACGGGTGATTATAATGAGACCCGTCAACTATTATTGATGTAACAATTAATGTCCCATTCGATGTTAAGGCCCCAGGGGCTATAGCACCGCATGTCAAAGATCCACCTAGTCTCTCTACGTGAGATTTGACGTTTCAGGTTGTCACCTCTCCAGTGTGGCACATACTTCTTTATGCCCACTACTTCCAATACTGAGGGATCTCTGTTGTGGCACTGACGAAAGTGCCATGACACACTATGTTTTTTGAAACCCCTGCCTATGTTGGACAGGTGTTCCCCTATTCTCACTTTCAGGGCACGGGTGGTTCTTCCAATGTATTGGAAACCACACGGACAACGTAAGAGGTAAATTACCCCTGTGGTGCCGCAGGTTATGAAATCAGATATATTATATTCTTGGGAGGTAGTATGCGAGGTGAAGGTAGAAGTTTTCAGGGTTCTGGATGTTCTGCAAACCTTGCATCTCTTACATGGAAAAAAACCTTTAAGATGACCAAACATAAGAACTCTGGGTGGAGGGTCAACCACACTCGGTGCCACAAGTTCTTTTAGGTTTTGGTTTCTTCTGTACAAACTTTTTGGACAATCAGGGAGCGTAGGTCCCAAAATCTTGTCACTTTTCAAAACCGGCCAGTGCTTCTTAATTATTTTATTAACCCACCATAAATGGGAAGAAAAGGTGGTCAAAAAGGACCATTGCAGATCATTGGATATATAATTTTTTTCTTTCGTTTTTGGAATCAATAGAGCTTGTCTGTCCATAGACATAACCTCTCGGAGATCTTTATCCAATACGGTCGTTTGGCAGTGGCGTCACTAGGGTTGGTGTCACCTGGTGCGGTAAAATATGGTGTCACCCCCCCAATAACTTTTTCCAAATATTTTTTACCCTACTGTTTTCTCGCTATTCTCCTTTCTTCTCCTTTTCTCTCTCTCTATCCATCAGGGCGGAATTCACATCTCAGGAGCCTATAGGCACTGGACTCTGAAGTGCCCCCTCCCCCAAACAGCATTGCCAACCCCCCACAACTTTTTTTATACACTGAGAAAACATAGAAAAACTACTAACAGAATGCATTTCTTTTTTTTTGAGAACCTGAAATGACAGCGTGCTGCCCGACATTTTGGAGAATAAAATGTACATTATATACACTTCAAACAAAGTTTGTACAAAAAAAAATAACAGGGGGGAAGTATGATGCACTGAACTGTTAATCATACTGCTCCTAGCAGCCTGCAATGCAGAGTGGCTGGAGTGCCAAATTGCTCCGGCTGATCTTTGATTTCATGCTGATTTAGTGTGAATTTGCCCTAAAAGGGAAAGAGGGGGTGGAAGGTTAGAGACAGAAGGGGGGAGAGAGAGAAGGGTGGGGGTGATAGAGAGGGGGGTGAGAGAGATAAAGGGGTGGGGGTGAGAGAAAGGGAGAGGGGTGGGACAGAGATGGTGGGGGTGAGACAGAGATGGAGGGGGTGGGGTGAGACAGAGAGGGGGTGAGACAGAGAGGGAGGGGTGGGGGTAAGACAGAGATGGAGGGGGTGAGACAGAGAGGGAGGGAGGGGGTGACAGAGAGGAGGGGTGACAGAGAGGGAGGGGATGGGGATGAGACAGAGAGGGAGGGGGTGGGGGTGAGACAGAGAGGGAGGGGGTGGAGCTGAGACAGAGAGGGAGGGGATGGGGATGAGACAGAGAGGGAGGGGGTGGGGGTGAGACAGAGAGGGAGGGGGTGGAGCTGAGACAGAGAGGGAGGGGGTGGGGGTGAGACAGAGAGGGAGGGGGTGGGGGGGAGACAGAGAGGAAGGGGGTGGGGGTGACAGAGAGGGTGGGGGTGAGGGTGAGGGTGAGACAGGGAGGGAGGGGTGAGACAGAGGGAGGGGGTGGGGTGAGACAGAGGGAAGGGGTGGGGTGAGACAGAGGGAGGGGGGTGGGGGTGAGACAGAGGGGGTGCGGGTGTGACAGAGGGGGGTGACAGAGAGGGAGGGGGTGGGGGGAAAAGAAGGAGGGGGTGGGGGGTGTGACAGAGAGGGGGGTGGGGGGAAAAAGAGGGAGGGGGATGACAGAGAGGGTGGGGTGAGACAGAAGGGGGTGGGGGGTGACAGAGGGGGGTGACAGAGAGGGAGGGGTGGGGGGGTGACAGAGAGGGAGTGGGGGGCGTGAGACAGAAGGGGGGTGGGGGTGACAGAGAGGTGGGGGGTGACAGAGAGGGAGTGGGGGGTGAGACAGAAGGGGGGTGGGGGGTGACAGAGAGGGAGGGGGTGGGGGTGTGACAGAGGGGGGTGCCAAAGAGGGAGGGGTGGGGGGTGACAGAGAGGGGGGTGGGGGTGACAGAGAGGGAGTGGGGGGGTGAGACAGAAGGGGGGTGGGGGTGACAGAGAGGTGGGGGGTGACAGAGAGGGAGTGGGGGGTGAGACAGAAGGGGGGTGGGGGGTGACAGAGAGGGAGGGGATGGGGGGTGTGACAGAGGGGGGTGACAGAGAGGGAGGGGGTGGGGGGTGACAGAGAGGGGGGTGGGGGGTGACAGAGCCGGCACTGCCATTCTCACTGGTGGCACAGACAGCACAGCTTGAGGCTTTATCTGAGGGAATGGCATGTGCTGTGTGTGTGTGCACAGACCGAGTGTTTAGTGCTGCTGCCGCTTACTGTAAGATGGGCTCCTCCTCTCCGGTCTCTTCCCTTATCCCAGGCTCCCGGGCGGTCAGCCTCCTCCTGGTTCCTCGAGTCCTTTCTTCCTACCGCGGCGCTGACTGTTGTTCATTCCCACGCCGCGCTTCTCTGCCTATAGATCATGATGTCATGTCAGCCGGAACTGCCTGACAGGGAAGTGACTGAAAAACTTGTGCCGGCTCGATGCAGGAGCGCGGCAGGCACACTAGCAACGCTCTGCTGCAGCTCTGCAAGTAACAACTGTGTGTAGTGGCGGCCCCGGTGTCACCCCTCTGGCGGGTGTCACCCGGGTGCGGCCCGCACCCCCCGCACCCCCATAGCAACGCCTCTGTCGGTTGGTACCCTTTTTTCAGAAAACGATCTTTGAGTATTGTAGCCTGCAATTCAAAATCCTCCAGGCGTGAACATTTTTGCCTGATTCGTTGAAACTGTCCCCTTGGTATGGCCTTGAGCCAGTTAGGGTGATGTCCACTATCTGTTGGAATATAGCCAATGCGGTCTGTGCCCTTAAAGAAAGTTTTGGTCAACAGAGCACCATTTTCTTTAAATATCACCAAGTCCAAAAAATTGACAGAAGTAAAACTATATTCATATGTAAATTTAATCCCCCAATTATTCAAATTTAGAGTGGTCATAAATTCACTCAGTGATCCTACATCTCCTTTCCACAGAAAGAAGGCGTTGTCAATGTAACAACGCCAAAAAAGGAGGCAAGGCCATAAATAGGCCAGCAAGGCTGGGGGCAAATTTGGCCACCATAGCTACTCCTGTACTTTGTAGGAAAAACTGACCACTATAATAGAAATAATTGTGTTCCATTGCGAAGCACAACAGTTTCATAACAAATTCCAAAGTAGATGATTTCACTGAAAGTTCCTTTCTAAGAAAAAATTCCGCTGCCTTATACCCCAATTCGTGGGGTATTATCGTGTAAAGGGAGGCAACGTCTGCTGTAACCAGCAAGACGTCCTCATCCACTACACACTCAGATAGCTCTCTAATAACTTGCATGGAGTCCTTCAGAAAGGCCGGTGTTTTAGTTACCACAGGTTGTAAGAAAACATCCACGAATTTTCCCACTCTCGATGTAAGGGAATCGATTCCGCTTACTATGGGGCGGCCGGGGGGTTGTACTGGATTTTTGTGGACTTTGGGGATATAATATATAATGGGGGTACGGGGGGGCCAGGGGGACAAGGAATTCAAGTTCTTTATGATTGATCACTCCCTTTCGGTGGCCTGCCTGTACAATAGTATTGAGAGATTTTTTATATTTTTCAGTAGGATCTTTATCTAGGACTTTATAGGTATCTCGATCTGATAGTAGAACCTCCATTTCTTTTAGATAGTCCTCTTTCTTCAATACTACGATCCCCCCCCCCCCCTTATCCGCCGGTCTTATCACCAGATTTTTTCTTTTTTTTTTGCAAATATGAGTTTTATTAAGTTTTTAAAGTTGGGGTAGAGCCCCAAGAAGTACAATAAGAACTCAAAACAGTGAAGGTCGCAGCCTCCTGAATATACATTATCTTAGGTAGTGTTATACAACAGTGAATTTCAGGTGTTCGTATAGTCAACACAGTATTGCCTTGGTCTAGTAGGACACCCAGTTAACACCAGTGGGTGTCATGCATCCTGAAATCTAGAGTAAACATCCTACGTAAAGCGTATGCTAGGCACGTTAAGGTCTGCGGCCGAAGTAGAGAAAGGGACAGTTGGAAAAGTAAGATGAGAATAAGAGAGAGGTGTGGTGGGGAAGGGAAGGGAAGGGGGTGGGAGGGGGAGGGGGAGGGGGGCCAGGTGGGGGGGTGGCATTACTGGTACATTAATCTGTGTTTCTATTTAAAAGTAACTCAGGTTCCGAGAAGGGTTTTACCTTCTTCCGAGTAGATAAACATGTTCCACATAGTCCAAGTCTTTTTATAAGCTTCTTGTCTGTCCTGGGCTGTTAGTATCAGATCTTCCATTTTATTTATATCTTCCACTTTCCGCAGCCACATTGCTGTGGTCGGTGGATTTTGTTGTTTCCACAGTATGGGAATGCAAGACTTAGCTGCATTTGTCAGGTGGCGTAGTAGGGACTTTTTGTATGTTCTGGGGGAAAGAGTCGTTACATGTAGTAGGAAGAAAGCTGGGTCATTCGGGATCTGGTACTCTGTAAATTTTTGGGATATAGTCCGGACCGCTGCCCAGAATGTCACCAGCCTGGGGCAAGACCAGAATATGTGTAGCATTGTTCCCCTCTCTTCCCGGCACCGCCAACACTGTTCTGAAGTGTCTGGGAAGATCACATGTAGGAGGCTGGGTGTTAAGTACCACCTTGTGAGAATTTTATAGTTTGTCTCCTGTGTTTTCGTGCATAGGGAGGACTTGAGGGAGAATTGTATTATGTTTTGGATTTGGGGCGCCGTGAAGGTGCGGTTTAGATCTGCTTCCCATTTTATAATTCCCGGGAGGTGTGGTTGCTGAGTTGGTGTATTGAGAAGTGAGTAAACTTTGGAGAGGACCCGGGGTAATGGCTCTGTCTCTGAGCAGTATTCTTCAAATGTGGTCATGGGTCTGGAGTAACTTCGTGGGTTTGGGGTTGTCTGAAGAAAGTGGTGCAGTTGTGCCGCATTCCAGAAGGGAAGTTGGAATGGGCCTGTTGGTTCCATAAGTTCTGGGATGGAGGGCCATCTCTCTCGTATCACAAATTGAGAGGCTGTGGTACGGCCAGAGTCTCGCAGCGCCTGAAATTGTGTGGTTGCTATCCCTGGGGAAAATTTAGGATTCCCCAGGATCGGGGTTAGTGGTGACATTTTGGTTGTCAGGGAATATTGTAATGCCGCTTGTAGGCCTTGGCGGAGGGTGTTGCCTATCAAAGGGTGCGATTTTGTCTCTGATGCTAATGCTTCGCTACACCACATCGCTGTTTTCAATGGGATGGCAGCCTGATGCTGTTCTATTTGTGTCCACAACTTAAATTCTTGGTGGCAACTCCAATCTATAACTCTGCCCAAGTGTATTGCCTGGTAGTACCTTTTTATATCTGGTAGCGCTAAACCTCCGCAGTGTTTTGGCATAAGAGTTGAGTGCGTGGGGTCCGTGGTTTTTTGTGTGCCCAGATGAAGCGGGTGAATAAGGCTTGCACTTGTTTAAAGTATGAGGGTGGTATTTTAATAGGTAGGGCCTGGAATTTTGGCAGTATGCACATTTTCAGCAAGTTACATCTTCCAAACCAGGAGTGAGTTCCCTTGTGCAAGGAGTCTAAAAAATGTTTACTTTTGTTAGTAGAGGGGGGAAATTCCGCTCATATATGCCGGAAAGTTCGGGCGGAATGTTAGTCCCTAGGTAGGTCAGGGAGGAGGGCGTCCACTTAAACTGGAAATTTGATCGTACGATGGGGACCATATGCGATGGTATTGATATTGCCATTGCTTCTGACTTAGAGAAGTTTATCTTTAAGTTTGATAATTTCCCGTATGTTTCAAATTCCTTAAGCAGGTTTGGCAGGGACACTCCCGGTTTGGTAAGTGAAAATAGCAAGTCATCGGCATATGCCGAAATCTTGTGTTGTGATTGCCTGATAGTCACTCCTTGTATGTCGGGATTCCGTCTAATTGTGGCCAAGAAGGGTTCTAGTGAGAGGGCAAACAGGAGGGGGGATAAAGGGCATCCCTGTCTTGTCCCATTCGTTATTGGGAAGGGATCCGATAGTACCCCATTTGCTTTCACCTGTGCTGTCGGGTTGGTATATATTCCGGATATCCTATTTAACATTACCTCTCCCAGACCCACGTGTCTGAGAACTGTAAACATAAACGACCAGTTCACCCGGTCGAAGGCCTTTTCGGCGTCGGTGTTTAGCAGTACACACGGAGTATTTGTGGCTCTCACAACATGTAATAGGTTCAGCACCTTAGTGGTGCTGTCCCTTGCCTCCCTAGATGGGATAAAGCCTACCTGGTCCAGGTGAATTAAATGGTGGAGGTGTCTTGCAAGTCTGGTAGCAATGATCTTAGTATAAATTTTTAAATCTATATTTAGAAGAGATATCGGTCTGTAGCTACCACAAGATGCTGGGTCTTTCCCTTCCTTATATATTACTGAGATATGGGCACTCAAGCTTTCCCTGGCAAATACTCTGCCGGCTCCTATAGCATTGAACAACACAAGCATGCGCGGTCCCAATATCGCTAAGAGTTTCCTATAATATTGCAGGGTATACCCGTCGGGGCCCGGAGCTTTACCCGGCTTCATTGTCTTAATACCCTGTTGAAGTTCTAAGAAAGTTATCGGTGATTCAGATTTTTTCTTTTGCATAGAGACGCAATTCCTTCTTCTGAACTTTTTTGGTTCTCCTTTTTGAATTTAACTTGGGACAGGTCCTGTAGCACCAAGTCTTTGAATACTGTGATGCTGGGAGCTGGTTTCCCTGGGGGATTAAACAAGGATGCATTCCTTAATCCTGTTCCTCCTCTGTTTTGCCCTTCCCCAGAGATATCATTTCTGACGATAGGGTTAGACAGGAAATGACGTTTTATACTCAGTTTCCTAGCGTATTTTTGTACGTCTAGGAACATTTGAAATTTATTTAAAGGCTTCCTTGGTGCATAGTTTAGTCCTTGGTTGAGAGTTATTTTTCCTTCCCTGGTGAGTTCTTCTCCACTTAGATTAAACACACCCTGACATACTACCTCCTCCTTGATTTTTTGGGAGTGGCACCACTGCCCTCTTCTGCATCCTCTCTTAGTCTTCCTTTCTTTCCTCGGCCTCTTCCTAAAAAATTGTCTGTTTTGTTTCTCAGGGGAGCTGCCACAGGGGGACCATCATATGCACGGATTTGTGAATTTCCTGCATTCCGTGATCCTATGTTGGCAGAATCCTCTATCTCCTTCTGGTCTTCATATCCCTGGAGAGGTCCATATTGATTCCTTGAGGGG
Organism: Rana muscosa; assembly: GCA_029206835.1. Taxonomy (NCBI): domain Eukaryota; kingdom Metazoa; phylum Chordata; class Amphibia; order Anura; family Ranidae; genus Rana; species Rana muscosa. Next base: position 143,538,286 of record CM055116.1, read on the forward strand.
ACATCCTGTCTCCAGGGTACCTGTGGAGAAGGGGGACCTCCCTCCCTGTATCCATCATTAGGATGGGTCCTATATGAAGGATCATCATAATGGTTGTATTGACCCCCGTAGTTAGGTCTATTTTGGGGATATGTATATGCATTAGATGGATGTTGGTTATATCCTTGGGGGTGTCTATTTCCCCTGTTACCTCAGGAATTAGGGAACCTACCCTGATTCCTAGGGTGTTGGTAAGGAGGTGGATAATAATTGTTAGCTCCACTCAATTGAGGTCTTCCAGGGTTCTGATTGCCCTTTTTTTTTACATTTTGTTGGGGGGTCCGGTTTCCCCCTGTCCTTGTCGTTCCATATTCCCGATATCCTGGGGTTGGAGGAGGAGGACCTAATGAGGGTCTTGAATACTCTGCGCTGGGAAGTAGAGACGTGGATGCATCTGTTTCTCCCTCCTCCATGTTGACACTTTCACCCGGTTTTTCAAACATATCACGATAGTTCTCCTGCCACTTAAAAACGTTGTGTGATTTATAGTCTTCAACGTCTCTAAGATATTTTTTGCGCTTTTTGATCCGTTGTTCTTCTATTAAGATCTCCCTTAGTTCTTTGGTATATACTTGGTATAAGCCCTCCTTACTCATAGGGATCAGTTTCTCTTTAATGTCATTGATCTCCTGTTGTAACTTAGCTACTTTGGTTTTCTTCCTGGAGACGAGGAATTCAAGGAAGGCTAAACCCACACCATTGAAATATAGGAACCACTCCTGCATCTCCGCGTCTCCTTTATCTGGGTACACATGCCATCTTAGGCTTCTAGGAATCATCTTCTCCTTTAGATATCGTTCTAAAAAAACTATGTCCCAGGTGGCGTGTAATTCGGCTATGAGCACATTTTTCAGTCTCATAAAAATTCCACGAATCCCATCTACTTTGGTACTAGTCTGATCAAATACCTCTTTAGGATTGATTTTCCTGTTTTTGTGAAAATCAAAAATATCCATTCTGGACAAATATAAAAAATAAATGCTAGAAAAAATTAATTGATTGGGGAGAAGCTGCGAGAAAAAATATTCTAAAAGTGATAATTGTAATGTGGAAAATCCGCGCTATCTCCCTAGGCTGTAGTGATACCCAAGTGCTAACACACTAAGCCAAAATTAGGGTGAATGTATGTATATACTAGTCATACAATGAAACTAAATAATATATAAATGAAATAAAAAATAATGGTGCTGCAAATAAAAACAATAGCTGGAATATACAGCTAGAAACATATGCAATAAAAAGTAATAAATGCGCAACCGTGTAAGTGGCAACCAACGTGCCAGAAGTGATATATGTGAGTATATATAGATATATATAAACACAAAAAACATTAATTGACTACTAAGTGAATGTGTAAAAACACACTAAGGAAGTCCATACACTTCAACTGCCCAACTCTTACGGCAGCAGAAGAAGCAGTAACTTCACAGGCAAAAAGAAATGTCCATTGATGATGCAAACAGCCAGCATATATCAAGGGATTGCAGATCTTCAAAGGTCAAATTTTACTTCAGTCGAAATATATAGACAGGAGGCTTACCAGAACAGGTGGGTCCCTTTTTAGAACGATATCTAAAGGAGAAGATGATTCCTAGAAGCCTAAGATGGCACGTGTACCCAGATAAAGGAGATGCAGGAGTGGTTCCTATATTTCAAAGGTGTGGGTTTAGCCTTCCTTGAATTCCTCGTCTCCAGGAAGAAAACCAAAAGTTACAACAGGAGATCAATGACATTAAAGAGAAACTGATCCCTATGAGTAAGGAGGGCTTATACCAAGTATATACCAAAGAACTAAGGGAGATCTTAATAGAAGAAGAGGAAGAACAACGGATCAAAAAGTGCAAAAAATATCTTAGAGACGTTGAAGACTATAAATCACACAACGTTTTTAAGTGGCAGGAGAACTATCGTGATATGTTTGAAAAACCGGGTGAAAGTGTCAACATGGAGGAGGGAGAAACAGATGCATCCACGTCTCTACTCCCCAGCGCAGAGTATTCAAGACCCTCATTAGGTCCTCATCCTCCAACCCCAGGATATCGGGAATATGGAACGACAAGGACAGGGGGAAACCGGACCCCCCAACAAAATGTAAAAAAGGGCAATCAGAACCCTGGAAGACCTCCATTGAGTGGAGCTAACAATTATTATCCACCTCCTTACCAACACCCTAGGAATCAGGGTAGGTTCCCTAATTCCGGAGGTAACAGGGGAAATAGACACCCCCAAGGATATAACCAACATCCATCTAATACATATACATATCCCCAAAATAGACCTAACTACGGGGGTCAATACAACCATTATGATGATCCTTCATATAGGACCCATCCTAATGATGGATACAGGGAGGGAGGTCCCCCTTCTCCACAGGTACCCTGGAGACAGGATGTCCCCTCAAGGAATCATTATGGACCTCTCCAGGGATTTGAAGACCAGAAGGAGATAGAGGATTCTGCCAACATGGGATCACGGAATGCAGGAAATTCACAAATCCGTGCATATGATGGTCCCCCTGTGGCAGCTCCCCATAGAAACAAAACAGACAATTTTTTAGGAAGAAGCCGAGGAAAGAAAGGAAGACTAAGAGAGGATGCAGAGGAGGGCAGTGGTGCCACTCCCAAAAAATCAAGGAGGAGGTAGTATGTCAGGGTGTGTTCAATCTAAGTGGAGAAGAACTCACCAGGGAAGAAAAAATAACTCTCAACCAAGGACTAAAATATGCACCAAGGAAGCCTTTAAATAAATTTCAAATGTTCCTAGACGTACAAAAATACGCTAGGAAACTGAGTATAAAACGTCATTTCCTGTCTAACCCTATCGTCAGAAATGATATCTCTGGGGAAGGGCAAAACAGAGGAGGAACAGGATTAAGGAATGCATCCTTGTTTAATCCCCCAGGGAAACCAGCTCCCAGCATCACAGTATTCAAAGACTTGGTGCTACAGGACCTGTCCCAAGTTAAATTCAAAAAGGAGAACCAAAAAAGTTCAGAAGAAGGAATTGCGTCTCTATGCAAAAGAAAAAATCTGGTGATAAGACCGGCGGATAAGGGGGGGGGGATCGTAGTATTGAAGAAAGAGGACTATCTAAAAGAAATGGAGGTTCTACTATCAGATCGAGATACCTATAAAGTCCTAGATAAAGATCCTACTGAAAAATATAAAAAATCTCTCAATACTATTGTACAGGCAGGCCACCGAAAGGGAGTGATCAATGATAAAGAACTTGAATTCCTTGTCCCCCTGGCCCCCCCGTACCCCCATCATATATTATATCCCCAAAGTCCACAAAAATCCAGTACAACCCCCCGGCCGCCCCATAGTAAGCGGAATCGATTCCCTTACATCGAGAGTGGGAAAATTCGTGGATGTTTTCTTACAACCTGTGGTAACTAAAACACCAGCCTTTCTGAAGGACTCCATGCAAGTTATTAGAGAGCTATCTGAGTGTGTAGTGGATGAGGACGTCTTGCTGGTTACAGCAGACGTTGCCTCCCTTTACACGATAATACCCCACGAATTGGGGTATAAGGCAGCGGAATTTTTTCTTAGAAAGGAACTTTCAGTGAAATCATCTACTTTGGAATTTGTTATGAAACTGTTGTGCTTCGCAATGGAACACAATTATTTCTATTATAGTGGTCAGTTTTTCCTACAAAATACAGGAGTAGCTATGGTGGCCAAATTTGCCCCCAGCCTTGCTGGCCTATTTATGGCCTTGTGGGAAAATGACAAACTCTTTTCACAAGAGGAGCCCCGCCTCCTTTTTTGGCGTTGTTACATTGACAACGCCTTCTTTCTGTGGAAAGGAGATGTAGGATCACTGAGTGAATTTATGACCACTCTAAATTTGAATAATTGGGGGATTAAATTTACATATGAATATAGTTTTACTTCTGTCAATTTTTTGGACTTGGTGATATTTAAAGAAAATGGTGCTCTGTTGACCAAAACTTTCTTTAAGGGCACAGACCGCAATGGCTATATTCCAACAGATAGTGGACATCACCCTAACTGGCTCAAGGCCATACCAAGGGGACAGTTTCAACGAATCAGGTGAAATTGTTCACGCCTGGAGGATTTTGAATTGCAGGCTACAATACTCAAAGATCGGTTTTGAAGTGACAAGATTTTGGGACCTACGCTCCCTGATTGTCCAAAAATTTTGTACAGAAGAAACCAAAACCTAAAAGATCTTATGGCACAGAGTGTGGTTGACTCTCCACCCAGAGTTCTTATGTTTGGTCATCTTAAGGGTTTTTTTCCATGTAAGAGATGCAAGGTTTGCAGAACATCCAGAACCCTGAAAACTTCTACCTTCACCTCGCATACTACCTCCCAAGAATATAATATATCTGATTTCATAACCTGCGGCACCACAGGGGTAATTTACCTCTTACGTTGTCCGTGTGGTTTCCAATACATTGGAAGAACCACCCGTGCCCTGAAAGTGAGAATAGGGGAACACCTGTCCAACATACGCAGGGGTTTCAAAAAACATATATGTATATGTGTTCTTCCTCCCTTCCTGTATCAATTCCCCGTAGTCCCTTCTTATGTTGTCATTTTTCCTCCCTCTCCTCCTTTTTTGGTGTCCCGGTGCACTTAGATATGCATCTGGTTTTGATAGGGGGTTCTTTTGTTAACAGGGAGATGTATAGGAGACAGGGGACACATTTGTTTGGGGGTTTTTCTGAATGTATATACCATAATATACATTCATTTTTTTATATAGTTTTTAATTTTATTTTTTTAGCAATTTTTACTGAGGTAAAATAGGTATCATTGACATATAGGGATATATATATATATATTTTCTGTTTTTTCTATCTGCGATATTGATATATATGTCAAGTATTGTTCTGGTTTATATGTATATGGTATTGCATAACCCTCCCAGTGCCCGTTTTGCATTACGGACATTGTTTGGGTGAGAGGGAAAGTTTTTTTTTTTTTTTTTTTTTAGATATTAATATTTCTTTCAAGTGCATCAATTAATGATATGTTTATATACATGTTTTCTTTTGAGCAGGGTTGCAAGTAATGTTAAGTGGCACATCTGCAAAAGGTGCCAAGCTGCAACCGTTGCCCAATCAGCATGTGTGTTTTTATTATATATTTTTTTTATGTTTTTGAAATTTTTAGGAGAATATGGAATGACTTTTGCACATGCATGTATTTATGATAGATAAGATTCACATGGCGGGGACACAGTATGTGTTTGATGTTCCCTGTGTGCCTACCATGTAGTAAATCTTGTGCGCCGTGGAACTGATGAACTGATAACCTCATCGGGACTTCCGGTGTCACTCTCCTGCTCTTCGTATAAAAAGTGTGGTGAGTGGCGTCTTGGTCCAAGCCTCCTTTCCCAGACGACGCCTCTTACGGGGAAACTCCGCGTAGGGTGGAGCTCAGGACCCTGACGTCATCACGCCCCCAGCTGATTGGCTGCCGCCACAGCGGGGTTTTAGTGCTATTTTGAACAGTTTTGTTTTTTCTTTTTTTTTTAACAAGAAGAAAGTTTCGTTTTTTCTTACATGGATGTCAGCCTACCCGTTTGTTATAATAAAGGGTATCCGTTTTTTTTACCAGCCTATTGCACCATGAAGCCTTTTTATTTCTTCCTCTAAATTGGTATCCATTACGCTGTACGAGTGTTCCTGCGGACCTAAGGTGCACTAGCAGTCGGAGTTTGGTGAGTGGAGTGAGGACTCAGAGGACCGCATCGCTGACATCCGGATCCGGTGTATTTGCTGAGCCCTTTTGGTCCCCGTGACAGGGACCCACCTGCTCTGGTAAGCCTCCTGTCTATATATTTCGACTGAAGTAAAGTTTGACCTTTGAAGATCTGCAATCCCTTGATATATGCTGGCTGTTTGCATCATCAATGGACATTTCTTTTTGCCTGTGAAGTTACTGCTTCTTCTGCTGCCGTGAGAGTTGGGCAGTTGAAGTATATGGACTTCCTTAGTGTGTTTTTACACATTCACTTAGTAGTCAATTAATGTTTTTTGTGTTTATATATATACTCACATATATCACTTCTGGCACGTTGGTTGCCACTTACACGGTTGTGCATTTATTACTTTTTATTGCATATGTTTCTAGCTGTATATTCCAGCTATTGTTTTTATTTGCAGCACCATTATTTTTTATTTCATTTATATATTATTTAGTTTCATTGTATGACTAGTGTATATATATACATTCACCCTAATTTTGGCTTAGTGTGTTAGCACTTGGGTATCACTACAGCCTAGGGAGATAGCGCGGATTTTCCACATTACAATTATCCGGAACAAACTTTACCAACACAGGATAAAGAACTATCTTTCTTTATCCTAAAGTCTTTGCTGGTATTATCTTAGATTGCAAATCTAAGAATCCGTGGAGGAACATATATCACTTTTCCTGTAAATTTTAACCTGTTTTACAGGCACCCTGCTACAATATATATATATATATATATATATATATATATATATTTGTCTTAACCTGTTTTTTATCCCTTATAAAGTAAACTTTATCTTTGTTCAAGTATATACCTGTGTGAAGTTCTTTTATTAGCCTGAAGGACCTCAACGGAGAAAGGTAATATATATGTGTACTTAATGTGATATATATATATACAGTTGTGCTCATAAGTTTACATACCCTGGCAGAATTTATGATTTCTTGGCCATTTTTCAGAGAATATGAATGATAACACAAAAACTTTTCTTTCACTCATGGTTAGTGTTTGGCTGAATCCATTTATTATCAATCAACTGTGTTTACTCTTTTAAAATCATAATCACAACAGAAACTACCCAAATGACCCTGATCAAAAGTTTACATACCTCAGTTCTTAATACCGTGTATTGCACCCTTTAACATCAATGACAGCTTGAAGTCTTTTGTAGTATTTGTGGATGAGGCTCTTTATCATCTCAGATGGTAAAGCTGTCCATTCCTCTTGGCAAAAAGCCTCCAGGAGTTCCTGGAAATTCTTGGGCTGTCTTTCATAAACTGCACATTTGAGATCTCCTCAGAGTGGCTCAATGATATTGAGGTCAGGAGACTGAGATGGCCACTCCAGAACCTTCACTTTATTCTGCTGTAGCCAATAAAAGGTTGACTTGGCCTTATGTTTTGGTTCATTGTCATGTTGGAATGTCCAAGTACGTCCCATGCGCAGCTTCCTGGCTGATGAATGCAAATGTTCCTCCAGTATTTTTTGATAACATACTGCATTCATCTTGCCAACATTTTTGACCAAATTTCATTTGCCCTTGTAGCTCACACATCCTCAAAACATCAGCGATCCACCTCCGTACCTTTCATCATAGGCCTTGTTAACTCCTCTCCAAATGTAGCGTTTATGGTTGTGGCCAATGGTCTCATTACTCCAAATGGCTTTGTGTCAGAAGGTTTAAGGCTCGTCTCTGTGCGGTTTGGCATATTGTAAGTGGGGTACTTGGTGGCATTTGCATAGTAATGGCTTTCTTCTGGCGACTCGACCATGCAGCCCATCTTTCTTCAAGTGCCTCCTTATTGTGCATCTTGAAACAGCCACATCACATGTTTTCAGAGAGTCCTGTATTTCACCTGCAGTTATTTGTGGGTTTTTCTTTGTATCCCAAACAATTTTCCTGGCAGTTTTGGCTGAAATTTTAGTTGGTCTACCTGACCATGGTTTGGTTTCAACAGAACCCCTCATTTTCCACTTCTTGATTAGAGTTTGAACACTGCTGATTGGCATTCTCAATTCCTTGGGTATCTTTTTACATCCCTTTCCTGTTTTATACAGTTCAACTACCTTTTCCTGCAGATCCTTAGACAATTCTTTTGCTTTCCCCATGACTCAGAATCCAGAAACGTCAGTGCAGCACTGGATGAAAGATGCAAGGGTCTGCCAGGAGTCCAGAAACTCATTGACCTTTAATACACACACTAATTACAAGCAAACAGATCACAGGTGAGGATGGCTACCTTTAATAGTCATTCAAACCCCTTTGTGTCAACTTGCGTGCATGTTATCAGGCCAAAATCACAGGGTATGTAAACTTTTGATCAGGGTCATTTGAGTAGTTTCTGTTGCCATTATGATTTAAAAAGAGTAAACACAGTTGATTGATAATAAATGGCTTCAGCTAAACACTAACCATGAGTGTAAGAAATGTTTTTCTTTTAGCATTCATATTCTCTGAAAAATGGCCAAGAAATAATAAATTCTGGCAGGGTAGGTAAACTTATGAGCACAACTGTATATGTGTGTGTATATATATATGTGTATATATATATATATATATATATATATGTGATTCTGCATAGAAGAGCTGCCTGTAGCAGTAAATCTGCTATGGGGTGGTCAGGAAGTGGATAATCTGTGAATGGATCATGTGTTTTTGCACATACAGTGGGGAGAACAAGTATTTGATACACTGCCGATTTTGCAGGTTTTCCTACTTACAAAGCATGTAG